>BQMF02000550.1:0-255000 GCA_027922465.2 Turritopsis dohrnii | reverse complement strand
TGACACTGCAAAAGCATAGTTCGGTTCGAATTCTTTCGCCAGAACATCTCGAGTGGTGTCATTTCCGGAGTACATTTCCTAAAGCGGCACTCCCGATGCCCTAGTCGCACGGTAGAGTGCTATTCCAAAACACACCAAAACGTTCGGTTGGGTGTTAGGTCGGTATATAAACACGTTGATCACGCAGTCAGGTGCCCTGTCCACCAAAAATGGTGGTTGACGGATGAATTGCCATGCTTCCATAGGCACTGTCGAGTGTGAGACAGTCTGCCAGTGCTTTTTATCAATTGTCTCGCATTATTCCAGTGGACACGAAGAGGCTCCCCTCAGATTCATTAAATCAAATAGGTACTTTCAACTGTGCACCACAAGCAAATTCGCACGGTGAAATGAACATGGTGTAGCTGGTCGGAAAATATCCTTGCTAATGTGTTCACTTCGGTGGCACATATATTAAAATTGGAACGATACAGAGAAGATTAGCATGGCCCCTGCGCAAAGCTTGGGGACAATGGACTCTATGAAGGGGGGAAAAAAGAGGAAAAAAGAGGGGGAAAAGAAGGGGGAAGACGGAGAAGAAAGAAGGTCTGCCCGGTGGAGTGTAGTATTCGGTAAAATACACGCAAATACTCCCTCATAATGTCTTTTTTGGTTCCATTTTGGCGGGAACAGCCTTTCCCCGCCGTTACTGCGATGTTTCACAGTATTACACAATATATCAATACGGCAACATCATGTTACCTTGATACACTGCCCTCTACGTACAGTCCATGATAATTTCAAGCTATATTTGTATTCCCGCACATTTTACTTATGGTTCGGTCTTTTTAAAGGTGTTGAATTCCCGTGACATTTTGAATAATTACAATTACATTTTACTTTTTTGGGCAATCTTCTTTTATAAACAACTATCCAAAAAACATTTAGTTGGTTTCACTAATTTATTAATTAACTTAATTAAAAGCTAATGGAAAAATCGTTTAATTGCGCATGCTCGTTAGAAACGATTAATAATTAATTATTAATTATGATTTCCCGTTTCAAACCACAGGTAGTATGAAACGCAAGTCATAGTAACCGACAACTGAAGCCGAAGTCATCAGTTTCACAGAAACTCGCACAATATATCAATACGGCAAGCATGTTAACTTGCTTACTCTGGTAAACTTTTGTTTACCTTGGCTGTCTTTTGACGGCCGATATGAATAAAAGAAAAGGATTCATTGGGAGTTTAGTCCGCAGATCTCTGTTCTTTTCTCATCGTTTTAAGTCAGTTCACATTAACGATAGTTCAAGTTTTAATAACGAAATTACAATATAACAGTTTCATTGGTTGTGGAGTTTTCCGTCACCTAGTAAAGAAAACAATAGCCTTCACGTCGTAAGCACAACATTCCGCCTAGTCTCCTTTACCAGAGACTGCTCCAAAACATTTTGTGTCAGGCTACCGGTCCCCCAGGACAGAATCCTGTATTAGCCACTCAAAGGTGGGGGTTTCACATCTGCCTAAGATGCTCACTGTAGCCGGCTTTTATCTGAAATGAAGAAAACATTATGAGTGTTAAAGAGATAAACGCAAAATAAAAATTAAAATTAAAAAAATACATAACAATTGCTTACATGTTAGCTAGCTAGCATCAAGCCTCGATGATTATGTATGTGACACATCATATCAATCCAACAAGCAAGTTTCTTGTACAGCATGGCATCATTATGGTCCTAAATCAGTCCATAAGTAAGTACTGAAAGTAATGGAAAAACTAGCAAAAACTATGAACTTATAATATATAATAATACCTTATTTAAAATGTATCTAATTGATTCCTCTTCAGCAGTTTAATTCTCGTCCACAACGCCCTATTATCCCCCAGACAGCCTCCAATATTATATCAATGGGGCAAACATATTAACTTGAATACCCATGAGGTAACGATTACAAAATCTATTATGTCATATCAACGAGGCAAGCATATAAACTTAGGTAACCAACGTTTCAGGTAGTCATTTCAACAGCTGTTCAACCAATATATCAATGAGGCAAGCATATTAACTTGAGAAAGCAATGTTTCAGGTAGTCATTCCAGCAGCTCTTTAACCAATATATCAACGAGGCAAGCATATTAACTTGAGAAATAAATGTATCAAGTAGTCATTCCAACAGTTCTTCAATTAATATATCAATGAAGCAAGCATATTAACATGGAGAGCAATGTTTCCGGTAGTCATGAATACAGCCAATTAGGCACATTTCCCAGCAGTCCCTCACCCAATATATCAATGAAGCAAACATAATAACTTGGTCTCATATTCAAACTATTGGCTGCAGTTTAACGTCTTACCCAGGACGCATGTAATTCAAAACATATCAATACGGTAAGCAAATTAACTGGACACGGCTGGTTTGGCAAGGTGGAGTCAGTTATATATCAATACGGTAGGCATATTAACTGGATGCAGTTAGTGTGACAAGACAAAGTCAGTTTCTATATCAATACGGTAAGCAAATTAACTGGATACGGTTGGTGTGACAAGACAAAGTAAGTTACTATATCAATACGGTAAGCAAATTAACTGGATACGGTTGGTGTGACAAGACAAAGTAAGTTACTATAGTAAGTAAGTAAGTAAGTAAAACTGGATACGGTTGGTGTGACAAGACAAAGTAAGTTACTATATCAATACGGTAAGCAAATTAACTGGATACGGTTGGTGTGACAAGACAAAGTAAGTTACTATATCAATACGGTAAGCAAATTAACTGGATACGGTTGGTGTGACAAGACAAAGTAAGTTACTATATCAATACGGTAAGCATATTAACTGGACATGGCTAGAGTGGCATGGTGAAGTCAGCTATATATCAATACGGTAAACAAATTAACTGGACACGGCTGGTTGGGCAAGGCAGAGTCAGTTATATATCAATACGGTAAGCAAATTAACTGGATACGGTTGGTGTGACAAGACAAAGTCAGTTTCTATATCAATACGGTAAGCATATTAACAAGTGATGGCTGGTGTGGCAAAGCAGAATCAGCAATATATCAATACGGAAAGCATATTAACAAGTGATGGCTGGTATGGAAAAGCAGAATCAGCAATATATCAATACAGAAAGCATATTAACAACTGATGGCTGGTGTGGCAAAGCAGAGTCAGCAATTATATCAATACGGAAAGGATATTAACTGGATTGGAGCAAAGGGAGGAAAACCCGTAAAACATATGATGTGTATATCAAAACGGCAGACATGTTAACTTGATACGATTGGTATATCAAATTGACTGTGAGGATGGTGTTTATATCAAAACGGCAGACATGTAAACTTGATACGTGGTATATCAAATTGGCAGACATGTTAACTTGGTACGACACTGTAGAAAGATATGTGACTGTGAGGACAATGCGTATATCAAAACGGCAGACATGTTAACTTGGTACGACACTGTAGAAAGATATGTGACTGTGAGGACAATGCGTATATCAAAACGGCAGACATGTTAACTTGGTACGACACTGTAGAAAGATATGTGACTGTGAGGACAATGCGTATATCAAAACGGCAGACATGTTAACTTGATACGTGGTATATCAAATTGGCAAACATGTTAACTTGGCATGACGTGGTATATCAAATTGGCAAGCATGATGACTTGGTACGTGGTATATCAAATTGGCAAACATGTTAACTTGACATGACGTGGTATATCAAATTGGCAAGCATGATGACTTGGTACGTGGTATATCAAATTGGCAAACATGGTAACTTGGTACGACGTGGTATATGAAATTGGCAAGCATGTTAACTCTGTGCGACATGGGAAATGTTTATGGGAAGCAGCCTTACATCTTTCTTTCTTCAATTTCTTTCCTCTTTGACTCCAGCCATACTTCAAAGGATAATGCACCAGGCTGATATGGGCAGTAAACATAACTTCTGAACCGCCGATGCCCATCACTTATGGCTTTGCCACATTTTTTACAGCAGTATGATTTCCTTGGAGCCAGTGGATCTAAACCTTGCTTTAATTTGCGATAGTATGTCGTCTTCGGGATACTCATTGGCTGATGCTGAGATGATTGTGGCGGTGAGGTCATGGTTGCCATAGGTATTATAGGTGGCATTGGTATCATAGGCCGCACCGGTGTCATAGTTGCCATGGGAGTCATAGGTGGCACTGGTGGTCTAGGTGCAATGGTTTGAGTTCCTGGCAACGTTTGTGTAATGGATCTCTTTCTGCTCTGATATTGCCGATGCTGACTTTGGTAGCGCACTCTAGCCAATCCTGTCCGGTCTTCTGGTTCAGGGAAAGACATGGGAGTCGTGTGTCCTTCCAAGTTCACCGGTTTTTGTCGAACAACTGGCAAAGGGTCTTGAGCAATTGATATACTGGAAGGTGTATCACGTCCTTGCATCAAAGTTAGAATCTCTTCGTGCCGTGTCTTATCTTTCCACCATAACCTTAATGTTGTTTCGTTGATGTTATACAAAACAATTTTATTTCGTTCAATTAAGGAATGGCTGTTGAAGAGACGAGCACGGACTTTTTGATACTCTTCCAGAATAGCTTTCCACCGTGAACAGTACTTAGTTTGTCCGCCACTATCTGTTGTTGTTGGACCTGGTATCTTTCTACACAGGTGAATGCAAATGGCCTCAACCAGTCTACTTTTTGATGGTGACAGAGCAGAAGACACACCTGAAAGAAATGACCTCTTCATTGCGATCATGTCGTGGAACCCATCTCTTTTCTTACGACTGCAGTATCGACCAGCTGGAGGCTTTCTCTGTATGCGTTCAAATGTGAGTGGTTTCTTGTCAAATTCATCCAGCTCATCATATAAACGCAATACAAGGCTTGCTTGCTGGTCTGATAAACTGATTCCAGTGGCAAATAGAAGAGCTTGGGCAAGAGCATCAACCTTTTCCCAACCAGGAATCCCTTTTGAGTCAGTTGATTTATCAACTTCAGTCTCTCCAGTTTCTTCCTCTTCTTCCAAAACCTCCACTTCTTGGACTGGGATGTCAAAATCAGTTGGAAGATCCTCTTCAATTCCTTCATCCTCACAGTCACAATCTTCTACAAGCTTGTCCACACTTTCCATGTCAAAGTCCATTTGGAGTTCTTGAAAGAGATATTCCACTCCAATGCACTCATTCGACACGGTATTCGGTGGAGGAACTGCATTGTACGGCGTTCCATACACATCTCTGTGGAGTTGATTAAATTTGGATAGCAGCTCCGAATCAAATGTTCTTAAGGACTGTAAGTTACAATCAGAAGCTGCATCCTTTCTTGCCCTGTTCCACCTTGCCAAACCGTCAATCAAACACGCCTGAAAATTCACAGCATTTGCACTTTTTCCAGGAATAAAATTGGGCAAGTGACAATGAAATGACTCCACAGAAGTGCTGCCTCGGGCGCATCGGTATACTGGTAGCATTCTATTCCCCTTCTTTGTTTGTTTTACTTGAGTGTAAAGCGAAACATCAGGATCTTGAATGCACTCGACATGTTTCTTTTGTTCCTCAATTATTGAAACCATGGATGGTTCTTCTTCTTTAAATAGAGGAACTCCCAACGTGTCGGTGACACCAGTATACGCCAATACAAGCTCTTCCAAACATTTCAAAGTGGTTTCGACTCCCTTTGTGCGCCTCCTACAATGCTTGGAGAGCTCGTCTTTCGTGATAGCCTTGACAGCTGCTTCACTGGACGGTGTTTTCACTCCCTTTGCTTGCAGTTCTTCCTTCTTTGCTGCAATAAGTTCTTGGTAGTCCTGCTTATCCCACTCAAAAATTGCAGCAGAGAGCTTTCCCATAAATGGACCGAATAGGGGATGCGCTTCTGAGGTACAACCAAGTGCAATCCTCCTCATGAAATGCCAGATGTCCAGCCTAACAACTATGCCATCCCATGATGAGAAAAGCTTCTCAAACTTTGACGGTCCTTCAGAACTGCAACAATTGTTGTCGGTATACAACACTTGTGGTGGTGGAACATTGGCATCTTTATACCTTTTCATGAGGCCATTTGCCATGACTTGTAAGCCATCATTTGATTCAGATGATGTCAAGACACATTGCAAGATGGCTCCGTATTCATTTCCCACATTTGTCACCCATGTCGCACTGTTCCTGGCCTCACCAGACAACTTCCTGAGGATCTTCTTTGTGGAGTCTATTTTTAATATTTCCCCAAAGACGCTGGTGATCTCTGCTTTGCACACATCCAGCCTGGACCATACATCCCTTGCATAAGCAGCAATGAACCATTGTGCCCTAGGAAGGTTCTGGAAGTGATTCGCTGTAGCGTACTCACACGATTGTCCATCACTTCTAAGGTGGCTCAACCTTTTATGTCCTTGACAATGGGTCAGGTACTCTAAATGCCTTCTCATCCACTCTTCACTATGCATTTCGTGGATAGTGTTTTGCAGCGCATGGGTACTGTTCCCAATAGTCCTGGACTTCATCAAGGAGATGACTGCCTTGTCACACGCGTAGTGGTAGGTGAGGACTGCTGGAAATTTCACTTTTAAGTGATAAGGCAACTGCCGCAGCAATCTGGAAGCAGTTGATACATACGTCTTCCCGCATGTGCAGGACAGAGCCTCAGTAGCAAGATAATAATAGTCCTTGATGTCTAATACAAGGCGAACTTTATTATGAATGCCCTTTGACTGTAAACTCTTACTGCAGTTTGGGCACCGGAAATCGTAGCTCCACATCATCCTCGGCATCCACAGAAAAAGTCTTCTTAAGAAATACTTGTCGGGTGTTGGTTTTGAAGTGCCATCACTCCGAACATCTGGTGGATGATTCCATAACTTCATAGGCTGCTGGAATCGACTACCACTCTTTGCACTGTTTGCAAAAACTTGCTTTCCAATCCACTGCATATCTGCAGGCTCCATATTTTTAGCCCAATATTTGGGCAGGCGCTGACTGTAGTCATTAGGCTGTCTGGGGAATTTAGAGGGGCTTTTAGGTGTTTTAGCAGGCTATACATAAAAAATGTTAAAACTGTTAAAGTTGTAGAAGTTCAAAAATAACATCAAACATAATAAAATTTAAATAAATCAAATAACAAACTATCAATACATGCACTAATATATATATATATATATAAAACGTTAAAGTCAGTGCATGTATGTGTTAAGTATTATATAAAACAAGAAAAACACATTATTCAATACCACAATATTTCGACTTTTGCTAGTCTTTATCAAGTATATATCAAGTATATATACTTGTATAGTATATATAGTATAAAGCAAACATAATCTGCTGAAAAAAAGAGACTTGCATAGATGGAGATACATACTTAAAGAGTTTAAGACAAAATTTTCTTTTTGATTCAGGGAAACAACAATATAAATAAGTGAATGTACAGTTCAATACTATAATAACTACTTCATACCTCAGTTGCTTGGGCACTCTTATTTGCCACCGGACTTGTATCTATTGTCTAAAGAAAAAGAAATAAATTGTGTCTCATGTTTTTGATAAACCAGTGTTGCATAGATTAGTCAAACAAGTTCGCTTACAGGAGTTTTTGGTGGTGTGGTAGCAATTGGTGCCCCTGCCCCACTAACTGAGCTTGATGAGGCTACAGATGTATGTATTGTCTAAAAAGAAGATATGAATTTTCATATATATATGCAAATTTATTATTATGTTATATTATACCACAAAGTAACGAATAACTAACTGGCAAACTTTCAGCTGGCGGTACAGTTGTTGACGCTGGTGCAGATGCAGTAGCTGTAGTTGTATGCTTAGCCTATGAAATTACATATGATTGTGAATTTATAAAAGAACTATCATACATAGAATGCAAAAACACAATCGTTACATTGAGACTTACCGACAAAATCGGCCTAGCATAATTAAACCGACTCTTCAAGGTCACTGTGGACGAAGACGAAGATGTCGGTTTAGTTACTGTTGCTGTTGTTGTTGGTGGTGGTGGTGTAGTTGGCACCTTAAAATACCACAAGTAAAAGCTATAAACATATCAGGGTTTATTGTGTTATGCCTCCGCTGATAGCCACATTTTTACCTGATGGTAACTACAGGTGCACACCAGTGGTCGGCCGAAGAGATCCCTGCTTCCCCCACTGTTGAAAACAGGGCACTTCTCTATACTCAATAGAGAAGAGTGCCACACAGATGTAGTTGGTGGCTTCTCCCCCCGACCAAAATGATAATTCTTTTCCGCATAGGCTTTAAGGCGATTACGCCATACCGATGCGGGCAAACGATCTTTAGGCATTGTACGAATTCCAGACACTTAAAGGTAAGAAGGAGGATAGAACTTAGATTATATAACATCACAAACAATAATGTAAACATAAACACAGAGTCGAAGCTTAACCTTCACCCCCTTCCCCCTACAAAATAACCGAAATTAAACCAGATCGAAGGTATAAACCAATGAGTAGTCCGATGATAAGACTCCCAACGACAATCACTTTTCCAATTTAATCAATTCCAAGCCAATATTAAAAAAATTGCACGTGAAACGTTCGAAATTCCCGCTCTCCGTGTCTAGGACGCCATCTTACCTTTCTTGGACTGCATTTCGCAGCACGTGGAGTTCGAAATGAGCTAATTGAAAAGATGGGAATTCTGTCCAATCAGAGGCCGTATCAGTTCCATTTTTCCCATTCTTTTGTTACGGCTTTTGTTTAAAATGGGAAAAATGGAACTGATACGGCCTCTGATTGGACAGAATTCCCATTTTAACAATAGAAGATATTCCCATTTCTGAGAAACCAATACGGAGGAGGTACGGCCAGGATGACACGCAAATTCGTGAAGCGTTCCAAATTTTTCACGTCCGGCTTTAGACTTTTTAGTTCATCAGTTGAAAGGTAATACGATTCCTCAACGTAGTTATAAGTCATGAAATGGTGAACATGAAAAGCGAATTTCTTCAACTTCAATAATTTTTCTTGACATCCTCAAACAGTCAAAGATCTGTTTACAAAGCAGTCTTTCAGAAAGACACTACAAATTCCGAAAACTTCCGGTTATGATTGTCTACGACCATACCACAATGAATACACCCGTTCTCGTCTGATCACGGAAGTTAAGCATTGTCGGGCCGGGATAGTACTTGGATGGGGGACCGCCTGGGAACGCCCGGTGCCGTAGACTTTTTATTTATCTTTAAATACATGGTAATCGCAATGGAACAACCGGTTTTACGCTAGTGTCTTTAGCGAGTGACACTGCTTCAAATGCCGTTAATTTTCAGTTATGATTGTCTACGACCATACCACAATGAATACACCCGTTCTCGTCTGATCACGGAAGTTAAGCATTGTCGGGCCGGGATAGTACTTGGATGGGGGACCGCCTGGGAACGCCCGGTGCCGTAGACTTTTTATTTATCTCGCTTACTTAGATCGTAAACTACAATTGGACGACTTCTTATTCCGATGTTGAGTTATCACCGGACTACTTTGTTTTGTCTCTAGAGCAGTTAAGGTGACGTTATCTTCCGTTCTTTTACTTCCATTGTGGGTGGATAACCCTTCCGAGTCATCCTCCCGTCTAGAGAAAATTAAAAAACATTATTTTTGGCTATGGTGAGATGGAAATACTTTCTTTTAATATGGGAATACTTCCATAATGCTTGTGGCGGCCGTGGCGGTGGATTCGATCAGAACTTGAAACCACAAGGAAACTTTTCATTGCAGAGTAACCTAATACACTAGACTGCTGGTTCAGACTTACGACGGGAGCAACGTCAGACTCTGACACTGCAAAAGCATAGTTCGGTTCGAATTCTTTCGCCAGAACATCTCGAGTGGTGTCATTTCCGGAGTACATTTCCTAAAGCAGCACTCCCGATGCCCTAGTCGCACGGTAGAGTGCTATTCCAAAACACACCAAAACGTTCGGTTGGGTGTTAGGTCGGTATATAAACACGTTGATCACGCAGTCAGGTGCCCTGTCCACCAAAAATGGTGGTTGACGGATGAATTGCCATGCTTCCATAGGCACTGTCGAGTGTGAGACAGTCTGCCAGTGCTTTTTATCAATTGTCTCGCATTATTCCAGTGGACACGAAGAGGCTCCCCTCAGATTCATTAAATCAAATAGGTACTTTCAACTGTGCACCACAAGCAAATTCGCACGGTGAAATGAACATGGTGTAGCTGGTCGGAAAATATCCTTGCTAATGTGTTCACTTCGGTGGCACATATATTAAAATTGGAACGATACAGAGAAGATTAGCATGGCCCCTGCGCAAGGATGACACGCAAATTCGTGAAGCGTTCCAAATTTTTCACGTCCGGCTTTAGACTTTTTAGTTCATCAGTTGAAAGGTAATACGATTCCTCAACGTAGTTATAAGTCATGAAATGGTGAACATGAAAAGCGAATTTCTTCACAATCATGGTAGATTATCGTTTGTATTTATAGTTTTTGATGATTTCACTTCACATTGTGATGGTTTTTTTTTTATGTTTCCTACTATTTCGTTTAATGCGATGATAGGTTTCGGCTGTTACTCTTGAGGGTGTTCTTCGGAGACCGAAGGGCTAAGGGCCAAGGGCGCTCATCAACGCGCGTTGATCAACGCTGCTGTACGTGCTGTGTTCTTGTAGTGTGTTTTCGGATCTTTGCTTGTGGTCAATGATATCTTCAATGTTTGTAGAATTATGTAGTGTTCCTTAAAGAGATATTTTGTGTGTAAGCGGAAAGTTAATAAGGCTAATAAGGCTACTAAATTTTCTTGAAAATTTGAGCTTAGCAACATAATCAGCAAGACCTTACATAAAATAGGAGCATGAGTCCTGTAATAGTTTAGGTGATCTATCTATGTAATGATTTGAATGTCCTAGACTTAAATGACTGAAACATAACAAATACGTTCTTGAAGCAAAAGAAACTTCGAATAACCTACAGATGCTGTGCAACGTTCTTTGTTATATGGATATATTACCTCGCTCTCACCTCATTTTCATTTTGATTAACGACATTTTGTGTCATTGACAAAACGGGATGAGACATCAGGGAAAATTTCTTCCCGAAGTTTTTTATTCTAATGAGATACGTCACAATTATAAAGAATAAAAACGAGGCTTCAAAGCGAGATTATTATTCATGAATCAGAGACGGCGCCACGAAATTGAATTTGGGGGGGGCTTAACATTCGGTATAGTGACGTAGGAGGACCCACCATGGTTGGGTCCGACGCGAAGAAAATTTTGAAATTGCACCCTCTTGAACGTCTAAAAACGCATTCCCCAGACTTATTCAAATAAATATAAAGACACTTTATTTAATTATATGGAAGAGATTTTTGCACCAGATGATATGAAATAAAACTCAAGAGTTAAAATGTACCAAAGATATATTTCCTGCTATCATTTTTGCTCACAAACTCATTTGCAACGCTAGATAAATCTAAAGAATCAGTAAGGTTCTTATGAGCATGTAAAATAGCTGTTGAGTTAAAACGAGCTGCCATCATTTTGGATCGGAGCCATGTTTTGATTCTTCTGGCCAGTGAAAAGGAGCGTTCAGCGGTTGCTGTTGTTGCTGGGTTAACCAAAAGCAGTTTACAAATCATGACGATGTTCGGAATGAGTGATTTTTGTGCACGATCTAATTCTTTTATGTAATGGACAACTTCTTGAAAGCAAACAGGTTTTTCTGCCTTGAACATTGTAGCTAGAATATCTTTTTCATGTTCCAAGTGATTAACATTGACATCAGTGCTGCAATTCTCATGTAGGTAACTAATTTCTTCTGAAGTGTCCAACGAATGAATTGATTTCAAAAGAAATTCTTCCAAGACTTCGTACGCCTGAAAACTTGGTTGGGTAAACCTTCCTTTAATAGAATCTGCCAAAGTATCAAGTGATTCATAAAATATACTGCGATAATGATCACGTGCAGTGCTAGGGTGAAACGTTGGTCCACTTTTGCAACCGTCAATTACAACTATGTCACGGTAGTTGGGAGTTTTCCTTTTTCTTTTAACACTTGGCTCAGATACAAAGGAATGCTGTTTTGCTTTGAGCACAATAGCATCATAAAGAAGATTGAAGGATGCCTCATTTCTCATTTCTTCTAAAACACTGACCACAAGATCAGCATTTCTTTTGCCTTGACAAGCAGACATTTTTTCAGCTTGTAGCGTTCGAGAAAGGTTATCTGTGTGGGAAAAGAGCCGGTGGCCAATGGTAAGTCCAAAAAAGAAATCGAAAGTTTCCATTTGTTTTTTCACACCATTGATACGTGCTTTCAAATCGGCCTGCATTTTGTCATTTTCCAAACAATGATTCCAAACTCTCATTAGATTCTCATAATTTTCCAAAATACGTTTAAAGCAGTTTGCGCGAACTGTCCAGCGAGTCTGTGACAATTTGAGTAGCCCATTGGTCTTGAAAACGTCTTCCGAATCACACTCAATTTGTTCTTTTAGTGTACCAAGCATGTTTTCCCGTTTTGGCGAGTATTTAATCAGCACAATAATTTCACCAGCTGTTCCCATTGTATCGCGTAAGATTTTAATTTCGTTGGTGGTATGTCTTACCGATAAGGAGAGAGAATGTGCATGGTATTGTGTTTCCAAAGCCAATGGTTGAATCTCACGCATCTGCACTGCAACTCCGGAAGACTTGCCAAGCATATTACTGGCCCCATCATAACATTGCCCCCGACACAAATCTAGATTTAATTGGTACCGTGTTAATATATCTTGTAAGGCAGCGACTATCGTTGATGAACAAATGTTCGGAATTTCGTAGAAACCTAAGAAGTTTTCATTAACATCAAGAGACTCTGTTACCCAGCACAGGCAAAAAGTTAGTTGTTCCTTGTTAGACACATCTGTGTATTCATCAGCCATAATGGAAAATACATTCCCTCTTATGCTTTGTAACAAATCTCTCAATACATGATTTGCCATAATGTTGAGAACTTCATTTTGCATATCATGTGAAGTGAATTTAGATTGTTTTCGCATAAGCCAATCTTTTAGCTCTGGAAAAGATTTGGAGCGCTTCTTTAGATACTGAATCAAGTTTGATTCTTCATCATCATCACCTCGAAGAGGCAAGCCTTGACGAGCCAAATATTGAATAGCATCTAAGACCTCTATGAAACAACGGCGGTTTAATTCCATTTTTTCCTGCTCATTTTCGTTAATCATCGTGATGACATTTCCGCACTGTGGTATGACTATTTCATTAGCTGTGGCAGCCAGATGGCATTTACTACTTTGATGTTTATCAAACTTTGATAGCGCTTTCTTCCAATTACGAAAGCCCGACTCTAAGAAAACCATTTCTTTATACGGTTCCGTTGCAAGATTATTTTTAGCATTTTGCTTTTCACAAACATAACAAGTCACTGCATCGTTTTCAACAGAGTAGTGTAACCATGGGTATTTTTTAAACCACTGCCAATGGCAAGACCTATTCTGGTTTCCAATTTTTGTTGTTGGAAATTTGTAATTATCACCAGGATGGAAAGGTTTTTGCTTTGAAAGCAAGGTAGTACTACTATTTTCACTAGGATGTTTTTGGTCACATAAAGTTGGCTTTGGGCTACTATCGGAAGATGTGGAAGGGCTTTCTACTTCTACGGGAGAAGATGAGGTGCCAACATTGCTATCTGAAACTTGAACAGCGGAAGTCTGATTTGAAGGTTTGAAAAATTGAGTAATACTGCAACGCCTTTTCGACATATCCTGAGAACCAAACAGATAAGGGTTATGATACGGTGACAAGTGCAATATGGCAAATGTTTTTTAGTTATATATTTTAGTCACTAGTCTCATTTATAAAACAACCAATGGAAACGACAGAAATATACCTCGAGGTTGTGCGGTGATAACTAATTTAACAAGTACAAGTACAAATTTCACTATGACATAAAATCCGGCAAATTACTTTATTACTCGATGGCAAAAGAGCACAAAATAAAATAACAACGTCAAAAATACTTACGTTTTTATTAATAGACCTGAAAACGAGGTGAAGTTCGATAAAGAAATATTCAGAAGAGGTCTATTCACTTGCTTTTTCGATTAACACTGTATATATTGAACATATTGATGTTACACAAAGCATAAATTGTGTAATACAAAGACCGTGAAGACATTGTATTGCAGAAAGTGAGCTACTGAATGAATGAAAATACGCACTTGCCGAAAGTAATGAGAAAACGTTAATTATACTATTATTATCTTCTCTTTTGTGTTTTCTGCTTTGTTTGTTGTGAAAATGAAACAGTGAAAAAAATTTTTTTAACTCATCAAAAATGTGGGGGGGGCTTCAGCCCCCCCAGCCCCCCCCCAGTGGCGCCGTGCCTGTGAATTGATGGATAGGAGTATTAGCGCACAGTAGAAAGAAAAGAATATTGTTTGTTAAGTTGTTCTAACAAGGATGTGAATTCAGACAGTGGGGAGGACTCATAAGTAAAACGTTAAAATTTCTTCTCAGCCTAAAACCGATTATGTTCCATCCAAACACAGTGAATGTCTTCTGCCTCCCAAAGAAATCCTTATACTATTACTATTCCTATTGAATTGGGCTCTTGTAGTTCTGAATTTGGGACAATAGCTGAAGCTGCCTGCCCAATTTATGCACTATTGTTTTATTGATAACTATTCGATAAGACTTCAAACTTCAGATCATTTCAAAAATGTATGAAATGTAACAAACCGAATCAAGAACCTGCATCATAAGCATGATGAGTTCGGGAAAGGTGTAACGTAACTGTTGTTCCAGCAAGGTACTGTTTCAGTTATATCAAAGGTAACTGATTCTATAAAACTATACCTTTGTTTGCTTAACTAATTACCATTTTTGTGGTAATTTATTGTTAATATATCCCTTCATTATTATTTGTTTTTTTCATTACCCTTTCCTTCATTTCTGTTTTTCTTTTATTCAACTGTTATGTTTACTTATTTCTTTTATCCAATCAAATGAAAGTTTGTAAAATAAAGACGATTTTAGAAAAATACGAAGGACTGTCTCCCCTACTAAGGAACGAATTTTTGCCGAACCGGACATTATACGTTTTTTTGTTTAATTTATTACAAAACAAAAGAAGAAGAATTGCTGAAATTATTTATTGTGTTATATTGAGATTCCTATTCAAAGAAAAGATAAGATTGATAGGTCACTATGCAAATTTATATATTGGATAAAAATATTTAACTGGCAGATGAATTTGAACAAAGAACATCAGAGAAATAGGTGAAAATTGTTTCATCACAATCAGAAAATCCGCACCTTCTGGCTTCAAATGTTCTTCAATAAAAATCGATCGATACAGCAGAGAATAAAACAAGAAGAAGAAAAACAAGAACACTGAAGAACGGATTAAAGTACTTAGTTTCTTGAATATTTCAGATCCAATATCTCTCGAAGAAAAATACTTGTATCTAACGAAGAGTGGAAAAAGGCTAACTAAAACTTCTGGGAACATTTGGAATTAAGTTATGGGATCTATAGGAAGTATAAAAGATATCTTATCGATTAAAATTAAGACACGACATGACAGTTATACAGATCAATTCTGTAGAATTTTTATGTCAAAAATGTTTATTATCAGTGCATTGGTGATGGGTTTTGACTTCTTTAATGACAAAGTATCTTGTATCCTGCCTAAATCTACCAGCCTCAGTAAGTAGTTATGTCCAAACTCATTTTGCTGTCTAAATAACCTTGTTTGTAAAACTTTTAGTTTCCCTAATTTTTTCAATAAATGATATCTGAAATTTTAACACTGGTAACTGGGCAGTCATGAATCAATGTAGTTCGTCTTCATTAGTATCTTAACTTTTATAGTTAATTTTATTTTGGCATGGGATATCGAGGCAATGCATGTTTCTCACAAAAGATCGCTTATACTAACAAATTGCTAAACAGAAAGCTAGAGGCGCATCAACTGCATATTTACGCTAAAAAATTTTTCAATTAATATAGCTTCTCCAGTGGATCAAAAATAGTTTTTCGTTTTCGCGGTTTTTATAAAAGACAACAGCCTGGTCTTCCGTGAAAAGTCACGTGAACTCTTATTTTATTTATGGCAACCAAGATTGTCTTCTATGTTCATAGGTTTCTGTCGGTCATCTTATAGTCAAACTTTCTTCCAATCATAAAAACTGATATTAAATTTCGTATAAGCCAGTGAAATTCACATATTTTCTTACAATCAGAAGTATCAAAACCAAACTTTTTGTAGCACTTGCACCATCAGGTGGAAATTACTTCTGCTAGGACTGACTTGAATCATATAGTTCCTTTCATGACGGCAACAATTGATCTTTTTAGGCTCGGACTTCGTTCATAGCGCATGTTGGATACAGGGTTTCTACGTATACGCAGAACTCAAAGACAGGTTATCTGAATGTGCGTACTACGGCATACCGCATGATATTGAAAAGGACGGGATAAACAGCGACGGCACACTTTGTAAAACAAAGGATCGTGGGTTTTGTAAGTATTGTATCTCAAGTAACAACAGATAACGATTCTCTCACTTATAAAGGTTTCTTCATTGTCCCATCTATTTAAAAGGTTTCGTTTTTCTATTTTAAGAATAAAATACAAATACCATATTAAACCGTTGCAGCTATAAATATAAATATGTCATATATTTGTGATATATATGATGTAATCATAAATTATCATTGGAATTGGATGGCAAAAGGCTGGCTTAGTGGCAAGGGTGATAATAGAAAATGAAAATATATTAATTACAAAGTTAGCATTACCAAGTTGTTTTTTTTGTACTTAATTAAAAGGATCAAGAATTCAAAGTGAAATGAGATGTAATGAACTTAAATATTTAAATTCAGTATTTAGTTCAGTTGCACACACCAGCCTTTTAACTCTCCATCATAATACATTACGTAGTTTAATACTTGATAATCAAACCTAAAATATCTTCCAAAGGAAAGAACATTTTCAAAAACCGTCAACATTGGCGATCAGCCTTTTGAGTTCTATCATGTTGAAAAAGAGTTTTACCTTCAATACAAAAGTGGTGATAAAAAGAATGACCAGATATAACGCGGTATTCACAATTGCCAGAAAATTCCCAAATTTGTATACATTACGTTTTCCCATTTCATATAATTTTAATATTTTTGTTATTATAGAAAAAAGTACCTTATCTGTGGGAAAAAGTCGGGGAAAAGTGACAAACATATTTCAGGGACAGTAGAACTTTGTCGCAGTTTGTTGCGGCAAAAGTAAAAACACAAAATCGCGACATTTCACCTTCACAAGTATACCACGAAAGACACAACACAATGACACATCACCAACTAAACTCAAACATTCATACAGTGTGTCTCAGAATGTTTTATCCACAAGCTTTCAATGCTTTTGTTTCAAAAATTATTTGTCAGATTTTTGCGATTTATGTACCATTTGAAAGCTCTTTTCAAGCTCTTTCTCAAAATATAAGATTTGAAGCAAAATGATAATTCTTCCGAAAGTTATTGAGGAAAATATCATGGTTTCAGATCATTAACTTGTTAAAGATCAATTAACGCTTGTAATAATACAACAAGTTTACAAACACAATAATATCAATGATTGTGATATAATGAATGTTAATTCTCTTTAGATGGCAATACGGAAGATTGTAAACCGATGCAAAAGACATTCTACCTTCAATTTCAATGGATGCCATTTTTCATCGCAAGCCTTGCATTAATGCATTATTTCCCCTATTTGATATTCAGGATTGTTAATACAGACATGATCAGTTTGAAGACCACATTAAAAGGAGAAACCGATACCGCATCAATAGTAAAGAACTATTTTAACTATAAAATCAATTCCAAATCAAAAATGCGAATTCGTATTGGTATGAATATGTTTATCAAATTAATGTATGTATTAGTATGTATTGTTGGGTTTTGGTTATGTGACAAACTTTTGAATGGTAACTTCTTTAATTATGGTCCGAATTGGATAAAATGGACTAAATATAACAATTCGATGTCACATGACATCAAAATGCGTGACCATGCTAAGCCAGGTAAGAGGTTTAAAAACAAATGCTGATCATACTTTTATTGTTTTGCAACCAACTTTATTATTATTCTCTAACTTTTACAGGAAATGTCTTGTTACCACCAATGGGGTTTTGCGATATTCACGAAAGCAGCAAAGATAGACTCATTACATTTCATAATGTTAATAAAGTCATTTGCGAAATCAGTCCAAATATTTTGTATCAGTATGTCTTAATCATATTATGGTTCTTAATTGTATTCAGTATCATTATCAGCATCAGCGGGTTGTGTATCAGCTTGGTCGGACATCTGGTAACTATAACATGCTTTTTAAGACATGATAACCCAGCTCGACAGATATATAGTATTTTAACTTTTCGAGAGTGTGAGTATTTGGAGATGATTCGACGTCACAATATTCCCTTGTTTGGAGAAGTGGTACGACAATTACAAACCAATCGCTCAGATTGCAGGACAACACATTCTTTCGATCACGAAACCATAACTCATATGGACAATGGAACATTCCATGCAGACATACCACTACTAAAACGGCCAAGCATTCCGCCACCACCACCCCCACCAAGAATTTGATGATTTTTAGCTCTCTCAGATTTTTGATGACGGATTACAATTTCGTAACGATGACTATTATTCACGATAACTTGAACTTTTTTCCTATATTTCGTAAGCATGTGGAAATTTTGAAATTTTCAAACGGGAATATATTGTTGTGCTATTTTTGGAAATAGATGTTGTTTGGTACAGAATTATTACTGCTCATACGTTTCTTCTAAATCAAATTTTGTAATCAGTATAACACAATACAAAATATATCCAAGCCAAACCATCGTAAAAACATCTTGCACGTCAAATGCTACTTTATCCTTTTCCTCCAAATCACCATTGCCAAAATCAACCAAAATGATGTACATATCCAGTTAGAAATCTTAATAAAAAATACCATTCAGCTTTAGTCATGCATCATTACTATGTAGAAAATCTGGTTCAAGCAGGCTTTAATATAAAAACAGTCATCTATGTCAAATCCGTTGAAAAAGAAAATCACAAAAAACATCAGGTAATGACCGTAAGTGGATAAAATTTCGCGGTTTTCACGAAATTAAATCCACGCGAAATCAATAAAAATTCGGCCGACCGCGAAATTAAATCCACGGTAAATTGAATTTTGAAAAACATATTTTTTGAGTTTTTCTAAGGGGTAAAACAGACATAATTTTCCAATTTTCTTTCTCTGTTTACTTGATGAGCATGATAAAGACTAAAAGACAATTTTTAATCAATTTCTATTATATTATCTCCTTGATTAAATGTACTTTTCACATTTCTTGAATGTGTTAAAAATTTTCTAATTAGCGGATTTCTCGCTTTTTCTCCCTCCGTTTTGTTTATACTTCCCCCATTTATAGCAACGTTTGTTGTCGATTTCGAGACCGATTTCTCCTCCAATAAAAACGAGCCTGGGATTTCTTTATCTTTCGGCTCGATGTAAAGAAGATGAAGATTAACCAATGAAGTTGAAAACAAGGGAAAAAACAAAGTTATTTCAAATACAAAAAACAAAAAAATTTCAGCACTTAGCATTATTGCTTGTTTCACAAATTCATTACTACTATGAGAAACAGATAAAAATACTAAATTTGCCCTGCTTCCAACAAGAACAAATAAAGTTGTTTTGAAGTCACATAAAATCGCAACAGAAGTAACATTGCTGGTCAGCGCGGTGAGCAGCTGATCTTTCATTAGCATTTGCCTGTCCTACTGTTCAGAGTATTTGTCCGCAGTCCTAGTCTGGATTCCTCGTTACAGGCTAACTAAGGCTAGAATAGAGGCTTTTTGTTGACCCTGGGTTAATTCAGAATTGCCTAATTGATTAATTTTATCAGGGTGGACGCAGCCTCAAATTAAAACATGAATTCCATCAGATGGAGTTTATGTTTTTGGAAATTAAAGCGAGGGAAACAGATACCAAAGGAATTCATTCATATAAACGTACAGGCCTCGAAATTTCAAACTTTCACGTAAACTATACTCCGTTTCCATATTGTATCTGTAACGGAAACGATCGTTACCAATGTAGTGCATTAATGAATTTGTACCGCCATTTTGTTTCTGGGAAACGATCATTTCCATACATTGTTACCGAAAAGCGCCATCTGAGTGACGAATGAAAGTTGAATGAGTCCGTTAAAAATAAAGGATGTTATTGTTTTCATTCGATTTGTCATTTTATTTCATTTTATGTCGTTATCATCTCAGTGATTCAAGACCTTATGGAGAAAGAGTGTTCTGCTGCTTCCAAAAGGTCCTATTATTTTTTTTTTATCTATTTGTATATGCATCCATTAATATAGACGAGCTTTCAATGTTATTTTACCCTTAATGACAAATGAAATGAAATGCACACAAAAATAGAATGTGCAGAAATCTAGTCATCCAGAAACAGACATCTTGAAATAAAGCATCCTTTAAGTACCTAGTGTGTGAAAGTGCATCATGCACTATTCTAAAATGACTCGCTCGATGAATATTCTGTGTTTGTTGCAATGTAGTAATTATCAAGCACAGAACAAATTAATATACGTTTGTAAACCCTGCACCACTTGGAATGATGTCCATTCATTCAACACATTTTAATGAAAAAAGCTTCTTCACGTATTATAGTCTTATCATGCATATTTGTTTTTGAATTTTGTCACTTCTTTTTTGTATTTCTAACTATTTTTGTGCTTAACTATTTTTTGTTCTGTCTCTACATGACCAACAGTATTCAGAATTAGATTTTCATTCAATTCAACTTGAATACTATCGTATTTGTTTCATTAGAAAATATATCCTTAGATGGTATAAATATATCCTTAGATGGTATAAATATATCCTTAGATGGTATAAATATATCCTTAGATGGTATAAATATATCCTTAGACGGTATAAATATATCCTTAGATGGTATAAATATATCCTTAGATGGTATAGGTAAAACTGTACACTAAAGTCAAATGAGGCATTTATTTGAATACTTTGTATTAAGTTCTATGACAAAGCTTTATTGAATTAACTTGTGTTCCAATGGTACTGGTATATGCAGACATTTTTGAGAGAGCACCTGTCTACAACTGGAATGTCTTATTCCCTTAATCACTGTTCAGTTTTCACTCATGAATTCCTATTTCCACATTCCTGGAGCATTGATTTTTCGCTTTTGCTTCGCAGTGCAACATTCTTCAACTTTGCTGACCTTTGTGACCTCTTGTTTATTGTTGAAATCGCAAAGTAAATCGTTAACCTAACATGTCATCTAAATGTTGCCTAAATATTTTCATTTCAGCAAAAAAACATCTGCTGTTGCAACCTTTTGTGACATCCATACAAACAAATACATACATATTGCATACAACACATATTGCATGATAATGTTTAAATATATTAACATTTCATGGCAATAGAGTACCTACGTACCATAATCCGTTTGAATTGTGAAAAAAATTGATTGGCATCAAAGTATTTTGGAGAAAAATATTTGAACTCCATATTCCAAATAGTTTCCTGATTGCATCTAAAAAAACAAACCAATGGAGCGTTTTTTATAGCGAAAATTTGATGATCATTATGGACTTACCTGAAAGATGTCAACAAAAAATAAATCCCAAAGATTTTTCAAAAAGAATATAAGTAACAATTATAAATGTCTTACACTGGAGCATAGTCAAGTGAATTGCAAACTGAATAGAAGCCATAGCTAAACAAAATTGACATCAAGCAAGATAAAGAAATGGTACCAAATACGGTTTTCCGCAACTTAAAATTATGTTGCCTACAACAAAAAAATGCATTATATAAATTTTAGTATTAAACAAACTAAGACAATTTACTATGATGAATTTTTATTTTTTACCAATTATGTGTATCCTCCTGTAATGATTTGTGTGACAGAGTAATAGCAACTACACCAAGGAAATATTGGGAAAACATATACAGCCAACATAATGGTGGATACCCATCAATAAATAATCTCTTCTTTTCAAAAATTCGACCAAAAAGCAAACAGTGACCATTCACTTTGTAATGTAGCACAGTCATTTCAATAGCAGCATGATTTGAAAGAATAAAACATATCAACAGTAAAATTGTGTCTGTTGAGAATCTCATGTGTTGATTTACTTGAATCATCTTACAAGCAAAAAGCATCTAAAAAACAATTCATGTTGGTAAATATTGTGAAATTATGTAAGAACAATCAATCAAACAATCAATTCACATATTTCTTATAGATCACCAAAAATATACAATGTTATTTTGTCAAATTAAGTAAATACTACCACCAAAATGGGCAATCTATAATGGAGACCGCCATATTTAGTCAAAGCTAGCAAGCCTGACAGACACCATGGACATCACAAAACAACTACAGGACAACTACAGGACAGGACAAACAAAAGGTAGGCAGAAAAACAAATCAAACATCAGTGTAAAGGAGGGTGTTAAGGTGAAGCTGGTCAATCAAAAAACAATCAATAGGAATTTAGAAAAGTAGATTTCAAAGTAGATTTCAGCTTAGGCAAAGACAAATCCATCAGTTTAGAAGTGTTGGCTAAGTCATGACAAAATTGCCAAGGCAACATAGACTGGTGTCTTACAGATTTGAGGCCATAAATAGAGGTGGGAGTGGTGGGGGTGTATAGCTCACTTGGTAAGACGGTGGGCTTGTAATACAAGGGTGATAGTTGGTAGTGGTTCAAATCTTGGCATTGTAAAAGAATGCTAATGTGATATGAACACTTATAGAATGTTTATATGCAGCAGAAGGCTGTATGAAATTGTGAATGTAATGAACGAGTACCAAAAATTACTTAAGACCACAATTACGTATCAGTCTAGTACGTGCAAGTTCTCTGCCTTAAAATCTGAGGTATACATTTATTGTGGAGGCCCACATCAGTCTGTTCACTTCCCAATTCTAGCCTCGTTAAAATAAATTGAAAAAAAGACAAGATGAATGAGGCCTCTAGTGGAGGCTCCTGTATTGTAATCATGAGAGAAATCAACGGCAAATGTGTCGAGTAAGGGTGAAGGGAGGTTAGCATTATACACAGAATGTAAAAAAAGTCACATTATGCATAAGAATTAAATCAGTAAATTTTATTAAATCCAACTCAGCAAATAAAGGTTCCACTGGGGCATTAAAATCAGCAAAACACATCAAACAAACAGCACAATTTTGCAGAGTTAACATCCGTCGCACATACATAGATACAGGCTGGCCCCAAACTTGTGCACAATAGTTTAAATGTGAATCAAAAAGAGCAAAGTAGATAGAAACAAGGGTCTCTCTGGGTACCATGTGTCTCAGTATACATAGAACTCGAGTGAGTTTGACTGCAATACTATCAATCTGAGGTTCCAATTGAAGTTAGATTCAATTAAAATTCCAGTATTTAATGTGACTACTAGGAAAAATCCTTTCGCCATCAATTTAACTTCGAAATCAACATGCTCAGAAGGGTGTTTAAAGATCAAATATTCAGTTTTTCCAGGGTCAAGAGTGATTTTGTTGGCATTGAGCCAGTGCCAAAGGAACTTGAGATCTAACTTAACTATTTCATTAAGAGATTTGAGAGATTTGCTGAAATGATTTGTGTCATCAGCAAAGTGGTGTACAACAGAATTAATGACAACATTTAAATCAATAATATACAAAAGAAACAATAAAGGTCAAAACAATACCATTAACTCACACACAGGTCCTACTCTATATCATCAGAGCAAGAAGCATTTATATAATCAACATGTAGTAGGAAAAAATGAATGTGGAAGCCAACACAGTTGGTATGTATATATACAAACTACCATTCATGTTCTGTTTCTGCTTTGATAATTGGGATTTTACAAAATATGGTTTTCTTTATTATAAACTTTTCAAATCAAAACCTTTAATTACTGGTAGTCCTTCTAACTCATGAAGTTTCTGAACTTTTGGTTTCAAATCCTTGTGGAGATTTTCAAGTTCTGTATGAATATAATTTTGGTCATCCTGTAAAAGTTGAACAGTTGTTATCTTTGGCAGCTTTATGAACATATTCCCCATACACATCCATTGTTTTTCTGACTTTTTAACATGTAATGCTCTTAAAGCTTCTCGATTGCTATTACGCTTTTTATCTAATTCAATTATTTGCGCTCTGTCTGTCAAGATTTCTTCTGCCAGTTCCTCGATTTCTGTTACTGTTTTTAACGTTAATGCTGTAACTCTACTGTCAAGCCACATCTCCTCATCCATATTGTGGCAAATCTAATAAAATTAAATAATCAAATAGTATAGGAGATAAAAGTGAAATATATACAATTTATATATACAACTTTCCAATGCATTAGTAATAGAAACAGCAAGAATGTATACATGTCTATGCACACAAATAATAAGAGGAGCACGTAGGGAAAATATTAGAACAAAAACAATAAATCATGGATACAAATTATTATCTTGGATATAATAAGATTTTAGGGGTAAAAAGTAAAGAGAGATGCATTTATTCAAACAACTTTTTTCTCTTTTACAGATCTTTATTAATTACATGTTCCACTTTTTTTAGATAAGTTTCTTGTCCTTTAATGACATACCGTGAGTTGGGGTGAGATTCAACTCTGTGGGGCAAGAATCAACATCACCATTATCCAGACCACAACATTCAACAAAATAATTCGAAATTTCAAAACAAGAACAATGTCGCATATCTGAACCAAGATGTAATCTATTGGTTACTACCGTTTTTCGTAGAGAACATTGAGTTTTACAGTCCAGGAAGCTACGCAATTTTAGAGATTTAAATCTCCACAAACAGGCCTTGTCATGAGAGGCATATGAAGAGAGTTGGAAACTAAGATTTTTTTTAATTTCATTGAATAACATGAAAACGAGTCCTACTGGTACCACTTTCGTTTTCATATTCTTTCAAAAGGTGAAGAAATTGCGTATAACAAAGGAAATTTCAAAATTACCTTAGCAATGGTGGTCGTTCTCCCTAGCAACAGAATATTTGGTGAATAATGGACTAATTACTCTCTCAAAACATGTTTTTAAATACTACGCATTAAAGAGCTAAAAAATATTTAATTGACAATGAATGATTGAGTTTCTAAACTCAATTCAAGATTGAGTTTTAACTAACGGTAAACGGTAGTTGGAAAGTGCTCTTCAAATTCCAACACCAGTTAAAATACTTTATACAGCCGCACACATTTATTTTTAAAATAACAATCAGGATTTCTCAAAGTTTCCATGAAGTGATGTCCACCCTCCGCCCAGCCACCTTTCAGCTCTTTCAAGCGTGTTTATCTTATTATACTAATGTGCAGGTTGTATTTTGGGGTGCGTGGGCGGAAGCTATGTAGTGAAACAAACTGAAGGAGATGATTGATCACTGTGCAAAATTTATTTCTCAAAGACAGTTTTCACTAAGCAACATCATCCCCTAAAACACCTTTCCGTCCAACCCAGCGCACCTACAAAGCTTATATATCAGTGGGTCTTACCGTGCGTGTGTCGCGAGCTGAGATGTAAAGAGCGTAATGATGGAGAGATTGATGACTGTGCAAATACTGTGTAAAGGGTTTTGTGCAAATATTTAAAAGTACACATCGTATACACTCCATCAATTCCCATTGCTATATATACTCAATTGAAAAGATTCACCACTGAGTTCAAGTTAACCGATTTTCAATGTAGAAACCAGGCATTCACTTTCAAAGACCGGTGACCATTTATGAAATACTATACTAAAACCTAATGTCAAAACCTAAAATTTTAAACTATTTCTTATAACTTCTACCTTAAATCATGTATCAAAATCTGACGCACCAATGTGAAAGTTATGAAAACATTTTTCTCACAGAGAAACTAAAATAACATTCCTATTGCAAAATGCGTTTTGTTCAGTGCGGTTATTTTGACATCAAAACATTTGAAGCCTGTTACATAACAAGATTAGCTGAGACATGGATCGTGACATTTTAATAGCCAGAGTCTCTCTTAATGGGTAATCTTTCATGAATGTTTTGATTGATTTAAATCTTTTTTTATTATCATTATTATTAATTTATTTTGTAAAGAAGGTCGTAATTTATGTACATATAAATACAAAAGCAATGTAATCACTGATGTGGACCTACTACGCATAAGTAAAATAAAGTTATAAGTAAATTGCATAAATGTACGTGTGTCTGGTGCATAATAAATATATTATATTGTATATTATATCATATTTTGTGTTGTATAACTTGGTTTAGTTTTAAAAAAATAATGTATTTAAATTATTGACCAGATGAGATGCAGCTTGATTTTGGCATGTTGAATCTCGCCCACAGAGTCGAATCTCACCCCAACTCACGGTATCTACTACCTACGTTCTGAAATATTTTGCTCATACACCTTTTCGAGGCGCTATTTCCTTTTCGCACCACCCACTCTCCCGTTCAGGATGTTTTAGGGTCAGGGTTAGGGTTAGGGCTCAGATTTAGTTAGGAGGGGGTGCGAAAAGGAAATATCGCCCTTTTCGAAAGTAATATATTTCTGCCTTGTAAGTTTATGAAAAGTAAAGAAAGTAGTGGTAGTAGTAGTAGTATTGTTTATTTATCATCTCAATTAGTTTACAATGCAAAATCATAATTGACAATAATTTTTAATAATTTAATTTAATTTAATTTAATTTAATTTAATTTAAAATAATTTTAATTTTTAATAATTTAATAATAATTGACAATAACTGACAATAATTTCAATATACAATACAGCCTGTAAACAGTTTGAGATGACAGGAGGCATTCCTATTAGTCAAAGGACTAGTCAAAGAGGAAGCCACCAAAGATTGTCAGAATCGTTCATACGTGGTTGAAAAAAAGACTACTCTTAAACAAGTAAAAGTAAAAAAAAAAAAAAAAAAAAGTAAATTAAATAAAAATAATATGTAACAAATCAATATTGACTGAAGGTGATGCTATTGAACAACTCAAAAAGTTTAGATTTGGATGCTGTTGAGAGATCTAGTTGTGGATAAGATAACTGAAGCTGATTCCATTGAAGAATTGACTGATAAATGACAGAGTTGATGCCATATCTAAAAGTATTGCACTGGGGTCTTGCGATTAGGCCTAAAGAATTTCCTCTGGTGTTATGAAAGTCTTGACATTTTTGTAAATTGTAAATATTACAAAGAGAAGAAGGGGCAGATCTAGAGAGAACAAGAGAAACAAGGTGTAAATTGAGAGATTTTGCTAGGTCAGAGAGTTTAAGAATTTTGAGAGCAAAAAAAATGGGTGAGGTATGCTCATTGAAATTAGAGAAAGTAAGTAATCTAATAGCTTGTTTTTGGAGCTTGAATATTTGAGAGCAAGAAGAGTTAATCCATACTTGGCAGGCATATCTCAAGTGAGAGTCAAAGAAAGAGTTATAAAAGCAAAGAAGAATTGAACGAGGAGCAAAGTGACGCAGTTTAGAAATAAGGCCATTAGTCTTCCTCAATTTAGTAGAAAGAAAATCAAGATGAGGTTTCCAAGATAGGAGATTATCAAGATAAACTCCAAGGTATTTAACATGTTCACTGAGATTCAAAATTTTGCCATTAAGTTTGAGTCTAATATTGTAGCTGATTCTTTTATGTACATCATGAAAAAGTAGGACTTCCGTTTTAGAGACATTTAGCGAAATTTTATTAGAACAGAGCCATTTGAAAACACGTCTCATGTCAATGTTAAGGGATTTTTCGAGTGATTTAGGAGAAAAATTAGAGTATAAAAGACAATTGTCATCCGCAAAAATAGTTGATTCACTGAAAAGGAGACAATTTGGCAGATCGAAATTATAAAAAGTAGTAGGGGACCTAATACAGAGCCTTGAGGGACACCATAAAGAATTTTTTTCAAACTCGAGCATTTACCATTAACCTTCACATATTGCTTCCTACCAGTCAAGTAAGATCTGAACCAATCATTGCAAATTCCCCTTACACCGTACATTTCAAGTTTACGTAGGAGGATGTTTATATCAACCACGTCAAAGGCTTTTTGTAAGTCAAGGAAAATTCCACAAGAATATTTGCCATTGTCGAGAGATTTTCTGATGTTTTCAGTAAGGGTAATTAATGCATGATTAGTAGAATGGGATTTCTAAATCCAAATTAATTGCTTATTGTAAAAAGATTGTGCTTTAAAAAGAAAGATGAAA
Organism: Turritopsis dohrnii; assembly: GCA_027922465.2. Classification (NCBI taxonomy): domain Eukaryota; kingdom Metazoa; phylum Cnidaria; class Hydrozoa; order Anthoathecata; family Oceaniidae; genus Turritopsis; species Turritopsis dohrnii. The sequence continues at coordinate 226,748 of BQMF02000550.1, read as the reverse complement.
GTCTATTATGAACAAGTTTTTCAAAAATTTTATCAATATTGGTTAATAAGGAAATTGGTCTATAGTTACTTTGAAATAAGCCTCCAAACCATTATATACCTCTTTTGTTTTGTCTTTTTCCACAGACAGCGGGCCCGGGGGAATAGGGTAATCCACAGAAGAAAAAGACCCGCAACAACGAATGCGAAAGTGGTCATGAATTATGACTTAACATTATCCAATTTATATGAAGTAGTATGCTAAAATCTGAAAGTTTATCAATTGCATTAAATAGTTACCTTTTCAAGCTGCTTGAGCTAAAGAGTTTCATTAAATCTGATCTTTTGATATGAAAATAGGTTTAAAAAGATGTTTTTTTGTAATTTCCTTTAAAAATACGTAAATGAATATCATACTTGCTTAAGCGACTTGTTTTTAAATTTATAGTTCCCAGATCCTGTGAATGGGAGATGGTCAGTCGAGTCCAAACTAAGCCAAGAAGAAGCTAGTTTTCCTGCATGTTTTCCTTGTATTATTACGTTAAAGTCAAAGAAGGAGTCCAAGAATCAATAGTGTTCATCAAAAAGGCAGTCACAGTTCCTTATAACAGTTTTTATCTTATGGGATGGCAGATTGTCTGTGCTTTTAATTTAATTAGTTTTTTATCATTATTGTTGATGTTGTTGGTTGTTTCTTGCTTTTTTTATTTATTTTCTCTTTTTGACTTTGATGCTGAATTTTACCTGAACCATGCATGACATCAATACAATATCAAGTTTCAAACTAATTGATGCATACCATCTCAAGTTATTGCTTCACAAACAGTCAGAGACAACGTGTAAATAATAGAGAGGGATCCCCTAATTACGGGATGTGAATTGTACATACTGGAATTACGCGATGACCATAATGGCGTGCATACTATAATTACACGAACACAAAAAATCAGCCCAATTACATGTGACAATGGCAGATTTAAAAGAACTTGCGGTTGCATAAATCATGATCAGTGGTCTTATGACGAGCTATTTGAAACTCGTAACATTAAGAAATCCAGACTATTCGCCATTTTAATTTACCACTGCTAGAAAATTGCTGATTTTAGAAAAAGTTGCCGCAGAAAGGTCACACATCGCCGCGTTAAAATGTTGAGAAATTCCCTTAGGTTTAAGATAAAAAAGTTCCAAATCTTGCAGGGGAAGTGTGTTTACCGTAGATTCAAAATAAACAAAATTCCTTTAATTGCGGGATGTATCCTGTAATTACGGGATCCCTCTATTTACGGTTGTCCCTGACTGACAAAGTACACCTACTGAAACGGTGTTGTTTGCACAAAAATATTGTTCTATGGAGCGCCAAACAGAAAATGTGTGATCTACGATTACTTGTGTATTACACATAAGTTAAAATATTTTGATACAATATTTTGATAGCACATTAAAAACATATTTTCTTTAAGCGAATCTTTTCGTAACATAGTTACATTAGGCCGCCCGTAAGAAAATGTCTGGTTCTCGTTATCCGAACGACCCTAAAAAATGTCTTACTTTGAGAGTCGGACAGTCGGACACCCATTTTTCTTTTATGTGCAGTGAATGCGTAAAAGTAAAGCAGATTCGGGATTATTTCCTGAATTTATGACCCGATTTTCTTTCAAATCGCGCTTTTTCAAAATGGCGGATAAGAGTGCATGAAAGACATCTTCACTAAACTTCACTACTATTCATCTCATTTGCTTATATTGTGAGCAATTCTGTTCCTGAAATCCCAGAACGAGCGTTTTTTAGAACGATGGCTGCCAAATAGACATATATAATATATAGTCGATTGGGGGAAAAAAGCCACATTTCTTTAAACTTTTTATTGATTTGCATTATGTTTACAAATAAGGAAGCCATAGTTTGATAGTGAAAAACACAGAAACAGTATTGTTAAAACTAATTTATTACACGAAGCTTTTCGTAAGATACTTTACAGTTAAACAATTCTAACCATGTTAATGTGAAAGACATATGTTACAACAAAACACTGGTATGTCTTTTTAACATATTCATGCATCTATTTTGTAGAAAAGTAAGAATGATTGTGCGGTTTTTCTATCCTGAAGATCGGGGAAAAAATCCGCAGTAAAGGGAAAAAAAAACGCATTGTTTTTTACGTCTTTTCTAAGACGCCATCTTTATTTATATTAATTTTCGATAACTACGGTCCATGAGAACGATAAAGGCCGTTTTCCACACCACATAAATACTTCGTAGGTAAAATATCTTGTTAAACTACATAAAGGTCGGTTTCCACACCATAGATGCCCGTTTCCACACCACAGAAATTCTTTGTAAGCAAAACATCTTGTATTCTGATTATAATTGTCTTTTTTCTTTCCTTTGTATCAGCAACTGTGGGAATGTCCTCTCATTCGAATGTTCTTTCTTGGGAATCGATCTCCTAAGGGGATATTTAACATGAGAAAACTTTGCGTTTTTTTTCCCCCATAGTCTAATTTTTGAGAGGGCAAAAAAGCCGCATGAATTTCGGTAATAAGGCATAACGATTATGATGCAATATTAATTGGATGATTTCAAGATGGTGTTGATAGCTACGTGAAGCACGGCTTCTATTGATTTACCGTACCACGCGGTTGTAGTGGCAAAAGGAGGTCGAGTCTATATGAAGTTGATATTGCAAACAATTTGATGGTGAATTTTGAAGTATGAAATATGAAAAATCGGAGCAAATATTTTAACTATTAATTGAAAAAAATAGTTGTTAAATAGATGATAAAGCATATCTAATTAGTTTTTCATGTATTTCATTACAAAAAACGAATAAAGTCAAGCGCGGCTTTTTTCCCCTGAAACATCACATGCAGCATTTTCCCCCTAAATGACCATAACTTTTTTTATGGAAAAATACAGAAACAAAATTTTCCCCGAACGACTCAATTTTTCAAGGGAACGATAATGGGAACCAAACTATTTTCTACAAACGGCCTTATCAAGTGAGTGAAACTTACAATCTGAAAACATTAATAAGATTCATTTTTATTCAGTGATGGGGAGAGTGATAGTATGGTAAAAGAATGGTAAAAGATCAGTGACGTATCCAAGAGATTTTGGGGGGATAGCGTTTTCTTAGTTTAATGACACCCGAAGCCCAGATCATTTCCCAGATCAGTCTTGTCATTTTATGGCGTGTGATAACACGCACCCGCACCACACGCCTGAATCGTATTTAGGCGTGCGATTTCATTGTAAAAATAGCACGCCTTAATCACATAACCTGCACTTAAATAAATTTTTTTCAGATCTCAAACAATTTCGTAAACATCTTGCATTTATGTGGAAGGCCTTAATAGAATAGAAGATTGAAGAATTTGCTCTATTTTGACTCAACGTAGCATCTGTTTGCAAGACGGTTTCCACATAAAGCAACACTCAAATTCAGTGCGTATCACGAGCCTCATAATGACAAGACTGAGAGTTGCACTCCTGAACTACAAAATAACCCTTTTGCACATGCTATTTACCGCACGTCTGGCAAATATTTCATTGACAAGACTGCAGATGATTTCCCAGATGATTTCCTTATCTGAATTGTATATACCTTAATCGCCAGCTATTTATGTTAAATTGTAAGGCTACCAGAACTAATTCATTAATTCTTGCAATTTTTTCTGTCTTTCTTTGCTTTTTACCTAATGTGTAAATAGTTAATAAGGCAGCCTATGCTAAATTGTAAGGCTACCAGAACTAATTCATGAATTCTTGCAATTTTTTCTGTCTTTCTTTGCTTTTACCTAATGTGTAAATAGTTAATAAGACAGCTTTAGCATACTGTTTTAAGGAAAGAGTATTTTTGTTATAATGAAGTTACATCATCGGCATATACTGTGCAGCAGAAGAAATTTTCGCAAATTTCGCGAGTCCTATTGTTTTATAACAAAAGGCTATTGTTCTAGAACAATAGAAATCCGAAAATTCGCGAAAATTTAGTCCCCCGAAAATTTAGTCCCCCGAAAATTTCTTCCCTTAAGGTATTTATTGTTTGGAGTAATGAGTAAAGAATTCTTAAAGAATTTTATTTACGTACAAGACAAGTACAAAATAACAGGTGTTATGTCAAAAGAGGGTAAAAAAAACCTTAAGGATACCACCTAGTGTGCTAAGACTAAACATATACTCAATACGTCAAATCAAATTCCTAAATTTAGTTTCGCAGACAGCCAATTTTGACAAATTTGGCCGGAATTCAATTGCACAGACAACCAATTCTAAAAAATTTCTTCTCTTAAGGTAGTTTTTAGAAATTCCTATTTTAAATTCATGTCTTTTTCTTTGCATTTTATTCAGTTCAAAAGCTTTCATTTTTGGCAGTTTCATTACTATTTTCAGTTTCAAAATTGTTGGGGGCATTTAATGTGTAGCAGACTCAAGCCTCTCAAGCCTGTAGCATATGGAAAATGTTGATGCTTGATAATTGAATGCCTCTGTTTTAAGTCATAAGCTAATCAAATGCATCAAATTTACCATTTATAGTTGTTTTGATCATGATGCTGTTTGTCAACAGAGTTATGATGTAAAGCTTTAAGAATGTTTTTTTTCCATATTAGTTTCTCTTCTTGTTTCATTTTGACCAATCAATGTCCAACCAGAAAATAAGGTTTTGTGACTGGAATTATGAAGTGAGCATAAGGTTTTTCTTCTTACTCATTTCTTTTAGAATGTGATAGTAATCAGGTACTATTCAGAATTAGTGAACCATTGGAATTAATGTACTAATTGCAACGTATCAATTTGTGGATGTTTGTAATAGCACATACTGTAAGCAGCTCTTCAAAATGGCGTAAGTATTTAACAATAAGGAAAATTTTATTTATTAAATTAATAAATACATTTATCTTTTTATATCCATATTATACTAAAAGTTTGGAAACATGGTTATGTTTAAGGTTCTTACGAAACTTGAAATCTTCATATCATGAGACTTACTGTTTTCTAAATTAGTTTTTATTTTATATTGACACTTCTGCAGAAGACTAAATTTCTTCTTAGTATTTTGTGAAAGTGTTGATGTAAGTCTTTGGCATAATTTCCCAAACAAACTCCTGTAAGTTTTCCCAAAAGGAAAATTTACTTTGTTGCCATATAATTTTGTTGAATATTCTTAATTATTGATTTTAAAATATTATGATTAGTGTTGAAAAATATAATCATATCGATGCACCTGTTGAGCAAGATTTATTTTAATCTCTTTAAGATCTTTTCAGTGAGTGAGAACTCTATATGTAATTTAAATATGACTTTCGATGGAGTTCCTTTCAAACCAAGATTAAGGAAGAAATGGAGGTAAACAGCCTTTCAGTTTTGCTTTGTTTTTCTTGCTGTAAGAATGTTTTTTCTTTGGACTTTCAGTTTCCGTTGATTAAAATAGAAAATTTTGATGGATTCCATCAAGTGTTTTTCCTAATGTTAACATAAATGCAAACAATCTTTGTATCATGTTCTCACATAACAGAATTTATTCCTGAATTTGAAAAATATTTTACAAACTAGAAAGTGAATCAATATCCATAGTGGTATGATATCACAAATTGAAACTGTGAGTTAGTTCAGAGTATTGATGTAATGAAAATGTTATGCATTTTATCCATTTCTACTGAGATATGAAAACTTACGTCACTTTCTTGATTAGGCATGCATCTGTTTATGTCTTCTTTGTGAATTCTTTAGAAGTTTTTTTGACCTCAAAAGTTATGTTTAGCTCCATGCCAAAGTATCCTGTTTCTCTTGAAACTGAAACGAAACAATGTATGCTTTCGTAAGCCAGTTTCTTTTAAATTTCATGTACTACTGAATCAAAAAACCACATATTTTGATGTGAACTAACATTTTCTTAATGTTTTTAAATTCAAGTGGGTTTCTTTGACATATAAAAGTGGTAAATGAGTAGTTTTGAGTATTTGCAAATATGAGACTGTTAAGGTCAAAACCTGTGCACAAAACGCAAAGTTTGGATCAGCTTAATATTGAGAACCACAACGATGTTAAAAGGAGTAAAAGTTTCTTTTCAAGAAAGGTGAAGACAAAGAATAGATCTCAGACTCTTTTAGAAAGTAACAAATCAGAACATGAAATTTACATAGGTGATGACAATCATACTACAGATACTTTCATCAGAGCTGCATCCAGTGAACTGTTTTTAAATAAATGCAATCTAAATGAAATCAACGAAGTCACATCAAAAGATCTTCAAATCATTCAAAATGACATAGAGGTAGCAATAGCAGAAAATATCCAAATAATTCAACAGAGTTGCTTGTCTTTTCCAACTCCTGACTACCCTAACCCTTATATTGATGATGAAGGTGATGATAGAGAACATGGTGATAAAATCAATAATAGTAATGAGGAGCATTGTGGGTAGGTTAATAGATATTACTCTAGCCTCAAGTACAATTTCGATTTGAAAATTGTGGTGTACCATAAACAGCTGTTCGGTCGTGTTAGTGAATTTCCATTTAGTGATTTATTATACTATCATGACTTTTCATTCTTTGTTTTACAAACATCAACATTATTTTTCATTTGGTGAACATGGACCTCCTCCAGCATATTCTCTTATCAATGTCAGAATTCTCTTTAGTCTCCTCAAAGCTAAATTGAAGGTCAGAATTTTCTTTAGTCTCCTCAACGCCAAATTGAATGTCAGAATTCTCTTTAGTTTCCTCAAAGCTAAATTGAAATATATTTTCACTTTTATGATGATGGCTTTACAGAAAATTAGTCAACATCTTCATTTATTGTTGTTTTACTTAAAAATATAATTCAACAGTGTCACCTACGGCTTGGTATAACAAATATTCAGGTTAATTCTGTCTGCAAAAATCTTTTCTTCTTATCTTTGATCACATTCTTTGGATATTTTAGAAATAAAACTTAACGTTTACGTTCAGGTCACATGTGATTGTGTTTTTGAGGTGTTGTGGTTTACCCAAAACTGTCGGAGTGGTCATTTGTTGAACCAGTTTTGTCTGCTTGGTGATCGATTACTTCATACTTTTATTTTATTTCCAATATTGCCGTCTTAAAATGATTATGCTAGATGTTTACAGTATGGAAAATAATATGGTAAGTGGGAATGATGTATGTGAATTGAATAGTAAGCCACATTCATAACATTCATAACATAACAGCCACATAACAACTGTGGTGTGGAAAAACAAATGGAAACATATGGATGAAATAAACATGTTTCGTAATTTTCCTTTCAGATATGAAACCTGTATTTAAGTAGTTGTTTGACAAATTTGAAGTACCTATGTTTCTTAAAGGAACATGTAATCACTTTGTTTTCGACGACAATAATCCTGTTCTTGTTCATTTGGCTGATATTGACTTGTCAATTTATTTTTTCTTTTGTCTCGTCGTTGTCTACAATTATGTTCCACGATTTTTTATGCAACTATATTAAGTCATTTTCATTAAGAGATATTTGTCTGGTTTCCATAATTCCACAATTCACACTGAGCTAACAAGCCTTTTATAAATTAGCATTGATAATGTTATTGATTTATCATCTTACTTGCTAACACAGACATACAAATATTGTTTGTGTTGATAAATTGCAAGATAATCACTTCTGTGGTGAAGTTTCAATGTTATGATATTGTAGTTAATGAAATGCTGATATAAAAACCAGGTCCATAATCTCTCAAAGAATATTACTCTTGATAAAATGTTTGAATGACAGCATGTTAAAAAAACCATCCTTTGAAGAGTGATTAAGTAAACACAATAAACAAGTATTAGACATAACAAACATTCATTTGGGTGTTGTAATCACAAGTAAAAACGTTTTTATACTTTTGAATGTTTTAAAACAGTGTCATTTATCAAAATGTGAGTTCAATATTTTGAGTTTGATGCCATGATGGAGTATTCAATGCAAAAGAGTTTATTTTATTGTGTCTGAATCAGCTTAAAGGTAACTATTTATCATGTTGTTATATTTTGTTTTTTGAAGGGAACGTTCAGTAGCACAATCTCGAGCATCTGTTATGATTTATAATAATGATTTGAAAAAATGGGAACATGCTGGAAATTCACAAGGACCATCACGTGTTCAGGTCTTTTTCAACTCAAATAACGACTCTTATAGAATTGTCGGATGGAAAATCAACAATAATGAGGTGCGTTTCATTTTTTACTTCATTTTTGATTTTCTAATTCTAGGAATAGCTCAATTTGATTTTGAGATTTCATAACTGTTTTATTCTCTTATATTTTTCTTTTAACCTTTTGTTGGGATGTTATTGCTGTTATATTTAAAAACAAGGACTTTTCCCCTTTCCTTTTAAGGAAATTCGTTCCAATGGATGTTTTGATGCGTTTTTGTGCAAAACAGTCTTGTATCTCTTGATGCATTTAATTGAAGTTGTGATGTCCCTTCAAATGTGCTTTGCTCGGTATTTTGCTGCAGAAGCTTACCACACACGTATAAGAATCAGTCCCTTTCATTTAATCTATTTCAATTAATATATTTCATTTTGACACAAGGTTTTTATCATGCTGAATGTTGGTCTGTATCAGAACTTAACTGTATATACGAGTTCACAGAGAGCACTAAACATTGTGTCTTGCACAGTGATTTCCATTTCATTGTTCTTGTGCATGATCTAGACTGCCTTACCACTTTTCCACTGGTGACCAGTCTGTTCAGTGGTTGATTTGCAGGACAAACCCAGCCCAATATTTCTTTCTGTTATTTTGTCTGTATGTATTTGACAATACTTAATAACTGAAATTATATTTTTAAGTTGTTCTATCAAGATGTTTTTATCCTCAGCTAGAAGAGATGGCTTGTTTATTATACATAACAATGTGAAGCCACACCATAAGCAACCAGATGTTTTTTTGTTTCCATTTTTCTTCTTCTCCCATCAGATTGTTTTTTTGTTTATTCAGGTGGTCATTAATTGCTCGATAGGTCGAACGTTAAAATATAATAAAGCAACTCCCACATTCCATCAGTGGAGAGACCAACGGCAGGTTTATGGGTTAAACTTCCAGTCTGCTGATGATGCAACAACGTTTTCGGAGGCTGTATTGGGAGCTGTAGATTTCTTGAACAGCCCAAAAGGTAATGATGATAGTTTTTTTATGATTTTTCAAAATTCAGTGCAGTGAATTTTCTTAACTTTCCTTACCTTAAAGTGATGACTCTTCTGTTAATTTTTTGAATTTATATTTTACTTATAAGATATTTTCACTCATCTTTAATAAAACAATTGTTTAAACTTAAAGCTTAACAGTATAAACCTTTTTAACCCTTCACACGTATATGGGATTATGGTTCTTTTCTGCATGCAAGAATGTTGTCATACTCTGAACTTTTTTTGCGAAACTCAATACTACTGTGAGTAATATGAGCTCCTCCTCGGTAAGTGTGACAATCGACATGCACCAAGATGTTCCTATAACAGTAGTTGTGGGCGAAACTACAGATCAACAAGTTGATCAAATGATTGCCACCAATAAAGAATATACTGCTGAGAGCGTTGAACACCTTCCAGATATGAAGAGCTTCTCTGTAGAAAATGTAGAGAACGAAGATGGACTGATTGATGAAACGAAAGTTTCTGGGAATGATATAAGTGAACAGGCGGAAGGTGTGATCACGGTAGAGTTGGTACCTGGAAGTAATCCATCTTCTTATAATGATGACATCATAAAAAACAGTGAAATCATGCCAACTCCAGAAATGCCGATGTCTGATTTGGATGTTGATGAAGCGACGATAAGGCAGGAAGATGGTTGTTCATCTGCTAGTGCAGATAAGTGTGAGAATAAAGAAGAACTGAGAGAAGAATCTCTTCAAGAAAAGTTAGATAGGTTGCAAAATAAATATGGAATGAATGAACCGAAAGGTAGCACTCATTTTAACCCGATAAAACCGAAAGGTAGCACTCAATTTAACCCGATAAATTCAAACTACTTCTGCTTTCATAATTTTTAATTTTTGGTTGCTAAATGTGTGTTATAAAATCACTTGTATTTCCATTTGTTTTTTCGTCTAACTAGAACATTTTCTTTACAGAAGAATTGCATTCAGCTGTCTCCAAACCAATTGAGATTGAGGGTAACTATAAAAGCTATTGAATAATAAACGAAAATCAGTTATTCTTAAATAAACCTTAAAAGCTGACTAACTTTCCCGGTTAAAAGCTTCTTAAAATTGTCTGGAGGACTTGTTCCATCCTCTTCTACTGTTTGACTTTCGACATACTTGTTCCTTCCTCTTATACTGTTTGACTTTCGACATACTTGTTCCTTCCTCTTCTACTGTTTGACTTTCGACACACTTGTTTTTGTCAGATCCACCTCCTCAGCAGAATGGTTACGACAGCAGACAACATGACGACAACAGGCCATCAGTAAGTTTCTCCTAGCGTGATCGTAGAACATTATGACGATTTGATGAGAACTTTTTTTGTTTGTTTTTTCATTTTATTAAATTTTTATTTTTTATTTTGTTGTTTGTTGTTGTTGTTTTTTGAATAGAGACCAACAATCGTCCAACAAACGCCAGCTCGAGGTAATCCTTGTTTTGTTATTTCTTTTTATGAATTCTCGGTTTCGAATACTAATCTGAGGTCACATTGATAAAATCACAGTTATGTCGATAAAATGGTGTAACTTTTGCATTGCTCTGCTTTGTCTCAACACCTTCTTTAAATGTCGTAATATACACAACATCTCAAAGTCTCTCATGTGATTACTTGTATCTTCTTTCTAACACGTTTATCAAACGTTTGTTTGTTTCCATAGCACCAGAACCACCAAAGAGTATTCCACAACCACCACAGCCTCCGCCTATTGTATCCAATGTTCCACCATCGACCCCTGCACCTCCGCCACCCCCTGTTCCAGGAGTACCACCAGCTCCACCTGCACCACCGGGACCTCCGGTTCCTTCAGGTGGAGCACCTCCGCCGCCGCCTCCTCCACCAATAGGTGGTGGGGCTGGGCCACCTGCGCCACCACCTCCTGCAATTGGTGGAGCTGGAGGAGGCCTTGCTGGAGCTTTGGCCAATGTGCAGTTAAAGAAACGATCAGAGGTAGATGATGATCAGATGACTAGATGCGTTGAATTTGGGGATCAAACACTAATGTTTAATGTTTGATTTTCAGATGACAGAAGATCGTCGACCACCACCAGCAGCAAGTAATCCGATGGGTAACATGATGGATGCTTTGGCGAAGAAGTTGCAGGCGAGGTACTAGCATATAAATCACATTTTAATTCCCGCTTCCATTTTTCATTATGTTTTAAAGCTAGATTTTATTTCTTTCTAGAAAAAAGATGGCTGAAACTGATTCCAATGTGAGTAATCCAAAAGTTCGTCAGTATCGTTTTGTTTTATTTCCCGATCCCAACCGTGTATAGTGAAACATAGGCATCTCTCGATAACACTCCGCAATACCTAGCATGACAAAGTCGGCGGCCACCTCTCAGAAACTTTCTGTCTAAGGTGTACGTTTTCACTGTAAACAAGTATCCAATGAATGTAACTTTAATATCCCTTAAACATTTTTTAGGATGGCGCCGCCAGTCCTGCACCTGCTCCTACACCTGCGCCAGGTACCTTTCTCTGCAGTTTTATTGTGCTAGAGATTTCTTCTGGGAAAACTGTATCAATTACAAATTATTTCAGCAGTTCAGAAGAGCGTTGCACCTCCCACGCTTAACAAAACGCCGCCTTCTTTCAATAAACCCACAAATGTCGTCAACCCAAATAAAAATAACTTTCAGTAAGTGTTGCGTATTTTCATTTGTTGTCCTTTTCTTGTCTCCATAATAATGATGTCTTGCTTATATTTGCAGACGCTCGAGCAGTGTATCTTCTTCTGACTTAAGCGCCATCAAAGAGGTGAGAAGTGGTTGTTGTTGTTGTTGTTGTTGTTGTTGTTGTTGTTGTTGTTGTTGTTGTTGTTGCTTGTGAAACGATTCTGTTACACGGAGTGTTAAACTGTTGTCTCTTTATCTTCAGGAAATTCTGCAGTGCATTCGAGATGAAGTAAAGGCTGCTAAACAGGAAATCATCGAAGGTAAATTAAGATTGTACCTATTCAAAGAATTCAATGTTGAATGAATGCGTTACATGAAATTGCTTGCTGGTTGCTTTTGGATGTACAGTATCTCATTATTTTGTGTTCGTTTGTTTTTAGCTTTACGTCAAGAACTGAAAAATATACCAACATAATATCTGATATTTGTTTGCTTCGCTGTCCAAATTCAAATCGGGTTAACCTTGTGCTTTATCGGTTTTATATAAAAAAAAATATTGTTAGCTTCCTTCCAGTTTGTGTTCATGCGCTTTCTCCTTTCATTGCAACCCATGTCCAATGAGATGCTCGTATTTAAACATGTTGCCATCTTAACGTGTTGTATCTAGCTAACCATCAATGTACTCTGTCGTTAAATCTGCTTGGGTGGTTGAGTTTAACAAAATTGGTGTCGTTCTTTACAAGAGTATTTAACGAGGAGGTTGACTCTCGAATTTGTACTATACATCAAATGTGTTTTTTCCGATAGTCTTAGAAATTCACTTCATTCAAATGATTCGTGGTGAAGACATGTACATTTATGAAACTTGCTTTGTCTTTTGTTATGTTTTTACAAATTTGTAAATTTATGAAATTAATTATTGGTTTGTTTCCTTTTATTGTTGTTGTTTTTATGTTTTGTTATTTCTGTAAGATATTGTCCAATATGTTATCCTGTCCTTTCTACTTCCCATCCATTCTGTTTCGCAATTGCCTGACCTGCAAACATTTCCATTCTTCTATGAAAAGGTTTTGTTGACAAACTGCATCTGATCATCCTATATAACTTTGGTTTGTTAATGTGATAGTATCCAACTTTCATATTTCGTATCTCTGAAAGTGTTTGGCAGATAAAAACGTATTGCAAAAGATGGAGAGTACATGTAGTTGGACTTGTTGAGAAATATTTTTATTGATGTTTTCAACTTTTAGTACAACTCACGTGTAGGTATTGTGTTGGAGAGTGTTGAGTACAGGTGCCACTTCATTACAAAGATTTTTTTTCATGCTGGAATTTTGTAATACTAGTCTAAATCATACATATTTATACAACGCAAATTTACAATTCGCTTTAAAATAATGAATATATTATATACGGATATTATATACGGATTATAAAAACACAAAAAAACTTTGAATGTAATATTTGTAAATATTTGAAACTTCAAAATTGATCAGTTTGCCCAACGACATAAAACGACTGCTATTATATTGTACCTTGTGAATGTGAGTTAAATGTAAACATGACTGACAGCCTAGGACAACTGTGTTGAACGTGCTCAGTCTGTCAGTCAACCAAAGAGAAACTTAACGTGGTCAATTCTTCTTCATCATCCACTATCTTATATCCAAGAAGATTCATAACTTCGTAGCATTCTGTCTCGATGACCCGCACCGCTTTATAATTCATCTGAATACGCCAATTATGAACAGAACGAGTCAAATTTTTGGAATAAAAATCTTCTAATGATCCTGATGTGGACGAACTAGACTGTGATCGCGTAGTCGCAACACCATAAGCTAGTTTATCCAACCACATTCTTACTTGGGGAGCGACCGGTACACCAACAAATTTGTAAACCAGTTCAGTGATCTGATGCGGATTGGTACCTAGATCTTCGTATCTTAGCAACGTGTATTTGCTCTGTAACCATGGTGGTGCTGTTATTGCGTACTTTATATTGCGCAACATTTGATCGCAAAGCATTCTGGAATATTTTCTGAGGTTTTCTGTTTTATTTTCGGCAGATGTTTCGTTGTAGTTGGTCATAAAGTGAGTGAATGTTATCGCGCGAGGATCACGGACTAAATGAACAACTTTCAGTGAGTAATCCGAGCTGTCCTTATCCATTAAATATGATAATTTATGCACATCTGAGAATTGGATGGTTTTTACCACAGTGTGTTGGTGTAGTTTACAGATTGCTGACGTTGTTTGTGGTTTCAAGGGCGTACACATGCGAATGCTGTAGAAGGAACGTGAGTTTATCGGCGGACATAATGGCGGTGCTGAAAGCGCCCTGCTGGCTAACCGACTCTTTAAAGAACTATACTGAAACGACATGAAGTTTGTGAAGTATGCAAGCTCATCAAACTTGCAATGAAATATTCCATCGAGCAAATGTGTTACCATGGCATCGTACACGTCAGTCGGTCTGTTTTCTTTGTAGAAATCCAGCGACCGTAAAGGCTCGTAAAGATAAAATACTTGTGGGTTTTGATTGAAGATTTCTCCTAACAAAGAGCTACCGCAATACTCACTTGAGACGATCAGAATATTTTGCCTCATTTTACTACCATGCTGACTCATCCACGAATTAAACTCCAGCAATTTATTCAGTCTTTCATACATTGCAACCTTTTGCCTTAGCTCTTTAACTTCGGCCATTGATACAACACTTAAATTTTGTGTGCTTATCGAGTTTTTTTCTTCTATTTCTCGCAAAATTGGGCAAGGTTGTACGTTAAATTTCTCATTGTGTACAAATAGACGTCTACTGTCTTGATAATATAAATTGATCACCAGAAGAGATATTATTGCAAAAAATAGAATTATCCAAAGCAGACTATCTCTCGACTTTCTCACGCGCTCGCTAATCTCTTCAATCTCCAGCATCTTCAAAAATCAACATTCATTCCAGTTTTAATTGCGCTACCATATTGATGATTTTCGGTGTATGCTTGCAACCAACGCAGCCATCAGAGGTAATTAACCAGCATTTGACCGTTTCGGTTCATGAAACATTGCAGAGAATTGACCCTTCCAGATAAACTGCAAATAGTAATTAAGTTTATTATCTAAAATGAAATTAAATTATGATATTCTGTGATTAAATTAATGAAATGACAAGCTATCAAACTATCCCAATACTTTGTGAATGTTATAATTATCGTAGTGAATTTGCACAATACTTGAATATCAGGATTTACTGACCCATGAAATCTGCAAAGTGAGCATGATTTTGAAAACTGAAAATTACGACCTTAAGTGCATCGAGGCATGCATAGAACACAGCAGGCAAACAAAATTTCTTTCCGTAAAAAGATATTTAAAGATCGCTTCATGTTACCACAACACTCTGCAAAGACCAGCAGATTAGTAGCAGTCATGGTTTCAAAGTAGTTTGACTGTGTTAAACTATTTTCTGATTTGTGGCAACAAATGCAGCACTACTTGACTGAACTCATTGAAAAAATTTTTCTTGTAACCTTCCCCAACCGTTTTTATTGGTTTAATCGTTCCAATATTGGGTAATATTACTTTATATTGGTACTTCATTCGTAACCTTAGGTATTTCAGTCGACAAATAAGTGCTACAGCAGCATTTGATTTGGCAACTTTCCTTTCAGTTTGCACCTGTGTACCAAACAGAAAAACCAGCTGGTAATGGATGAATTTTACAAAATTGGATTGCATGAAAGAATAAGAACAAACACGTTACATCAGACTTGGACTCCATCTTATTGTTGTCATGTCAACGAAGGATGGATAGGTTCGTTTGAAACCTCAAAAATTTCTAGTACTATATTCTTCAGTATCACTTTCTGCATAGTTAGAACAGAAAGCATATAAATTGGTGAATCTTTTTATCAGGTCTCCCAGGTTCAGCAGTGTTAAGCTAAGTCCTTCGTTCTCTTCCAAATGTGTGTGGTGTGTGTGAACAATGATGGATTGAGGGAAAAAGAAAGGAAGATGATGTGAACAAATCTGTCTTTATTGATACAGATGCACTGCTTATGTTACTGCTTATGTTGGTTATAATTTTCCAAATATCTGACATGCTCCTCGAACGTTAATCCAGCCGATTCACATCCACTGTGTGCTTTACGTTCCAGAAAGAGTGTTATACTGTCCCTGGGTGGCAATGCAATGGAACGATTCCAAAATGGCTTTTCCAAGCCCAGAATATCCCGAACACTTTTGCTGAGAAACTAGAAAAGAAAGTAACCGTGAACCCAGGGTCTCTAGAATTTTTGAAATAGAAATCAAATAAAAACAGCGTGTTGTTTTACGTCGGAATTCGATCATTTTTTTCACAGTGTACTTGAAAAGTAAATATTAATTTTTTTCTATACAAAGAATAAATTTTAATGTTCTTTGCTAAAAATTATTTCAAAAAATTAGTGATTCATTGATTAAACGAAATATAAAAAAACTTTTGTATGGAAGAAATTGAGAGCAAGAAGAACACACCTGAATATCTTCAAAGTCAGTCACTCCGATTTTTGGTAATGTCGAGGAGTCGATGAAAATCAGTTTTTTCCCATTAATGAAGTTCCTTTGAAAACATTCTTTGTACTTGGCAAGATTTAACTCTGTGCTGACCCATTCGCTAACATTCTCTACACTCCAACCTAAAGCCAATGGAACCCCATTATCATCAAAACAAGGGTGATAAACCATAATTTTCTTTTTAACTCCTCGAAACTTATCAGAAAATCGAAATAATTTTCTATTTTAGATTGACGCCGTTGTGTGTGGCAACAAGAACATATCAAACAATTTGACGTCACATTATATTTCAAAGGGGAAAGCCAAGTTGTTATGGACGGACGAAAGCCTGGGAAATCGTTAAATGTCGTTCACAATGACGAAATATGGTATGGTGATTATTTCTTTTCCTTAACTTTCCAACAATGTTTGATAGCACTTACGTTTTCCTTGGTGTTGTTCTAGGAAAGATCATATCCACAGAGAGTTACTGTCACAGAAGCATTGGCCGGAGAAGTGGGGATTCCTTTCAGACATCTATCGAGAGGTATGAGGAAATGATTCTTCGTTGAATGAGATAGGTCTGAGCTGAGGGTAATCTTCTGTAAATTGAATAAAGTACAATTCTGGTGTTCAGTTAAAACATTTTTTCTAGTGTATGTGTGTGCTCCGAAACATCTTCTTTCTTTAGCTTCGACCACATGAGAGAAAAGAAGGGCAGGTTAATGTAGATTGTCCAAAAAGCACCAGCAAGAAACACTTCCCGGCCACTGATTCTCAGATGATTGGCTGGAAATCAGCTTTGTCGACAGCTAACACGTATGGCATACCTGAAGGACGAGCAAGAGGGAAATGCGATATTTTGCGAACATTTAACTGGCCACAAGAAAGCCAATAGATTCATTTCAATAGATTCATTTGTATGCAAATAAAGAATGACGTCATCTACTTGATTTCAGTCAACATGTTTATTTTTTGACAATATTTCAATTTTGAAAAGATTCCACATTTCATTAAGCAGAAAATTACTTTCAATAAGCGGCATTTGCGTGATTTAAGTCATGCTGGCTTTATCATCACCCCATTGCACGATCTGTCAGCTTTTTAAACTCAATTCATTTCTGTCTGTCTGGACATGCATGGGACACAGAGACTTTGTCTAGAACATACACCATGTCTAGACAGGATAACACGGTACAATGACAGGATAACACGGTACTATGGCGAGTTTAAACAGCAAATTAGGGAAAGGTCTATTACAAGAAAACATAACACCGGCCTAACATTCCTTGTGTACTGAGGAAATATCGTTCATGAAAAAGGTATTTTCTTAAGAGATCTTTTCACGAATGGATCTTATCGTGATTGATATTGTTATCGAAAACCCATTTTTTCTTGTACTAGTCTCCATTCTTTTATGATAGCCAAGGTGAAAAAAACAAGGAAAATGACGTAATTTGTTGAAAAGCAATATTACTCGGTAGACAATCTTTTTTTATCGTGAGGTCAACTTGATCGTTTGAAATTCACATGTCGACCAATATCAGCAGACAGAACACAATTGCTCGTAAAACGAAGTTTTTTCAATTCTTTCTTCATATTTACAACTACCTGTGATTTATATTCAACACTTAAACAAGATCGTAATTGATGATTAATGAAGAATTCGTTGCATAGAAGACAGTGACAAAGGATTGACTTTACGCATGCCCAGAAACAATTTCAGCTTTGAGCAATGCTTTAGGAACCTGTTGCATTCCACAACACTGAAGATTGTTCTGTATTAAAAAATCATTGAAGCTGCTTGGCATGTCACTCACATCGTTATCGTCAAATCGGGACAGATCCCTTTTTCTCCTAACGTTACCGTGTTGTCAATGAAGGAATCAATAGAAAAACTAGTTTGCATCTCAAAAGAACTTGCATGTAGGAACAACATCAGTTCGTAACAATCGCCCGCAAACTATATATCCGACATAATATCTTATGGTGACTGACCAAAATCACGTGTAGGAACGTTCCTTCGTCTCGGTCTTCGATGTATGACACGGCCATTCACGTGGACGCCATCGATGCCGCCATTGATGCCGCCATCGACTAGTTTAGTGGTTGTTTGTTCATCTGTAAGGTTAGAAGAACTTCTCATGCCTGTCCTACGAGCAGGTGATCGTTTTTCTAAAGTTCTGGAGACTGTCTTTGATATTGTTTGTGCAGATCGTTTGCGTTGAGTTGGAATGTCTTCTGCGACTCTTTTTCTAGTCGTTTTCTGAAAATGGAATCATGAAACGAAGCACAAGTTAAATAGTTGTAATTACAAAGATTAAGATTGAAACTAGAAGGTGCGTACCTGAGGTCCGTCTGTTGATGTTGGCAGGCAAACTGATATTCCATCATCAGATACACCACATTTTTTCAAACCATTCGTAAATATCAACCGGATTTTCGAGTAATCCGGTTTCTCATCGTATTCCAAATTCTTCACAAGGTGCAAATATTCTTGTAGAAACACTGAAACACAAAAATACAGAAAATGAAATTTCCAGATATTTTATTATCTGCTAACAGAAGAAAAAATACCTGGACTATCTTTAGCAAAACAAACTTTCATAAAATTTGAGATATCGTTCATGTATCTATATCATAAGAAAAAAATACCATAACATGAATATCAATAAATCTTCCGAAGATAGGGTTTCTAACTGCACAAAATAATGGCTTTTATCTGAATTTGAAAACTTTAATGAAGATTTCAGAGCAGCATAAACCTACTTGATCTTTTGTTGTGCAACATGGTCTTTGTCCGTTAGTTTGTCTTCCCAAGGCAACTTTTTACATAACCACTGAACCATGCAATAACCTAATATTTCTAAATCACCACGTCTTGAAGGAGCTACGATGAAAACGAAAAGATATTTCTACAGGAAAATGAAACATTTGATAAATTTATTAAACTTCATTGGACATACCAAGCCCCTTGTGAGCATCTCTACTGGTGTACTCGATCGTTCCATCGTGTTTTCGTTTAGGGTCTTCTTTATAAGGCACGTGTCTTCCATTTGGACAATACCTATACGCTAAACCATAATCGAGAAGGTACATTTTCGTTTGATTGGACTTGTTGAATCCCATCATCAGATTTGAAGATTTGATGTCAGCATGCACATATTCGTTCTCATGAATATATTCAAGTGTATCCAACTTAAAGAGAAGCAGATCATGTTAACAATACACGACCAAGTAACCATGAGTGTGTGGAAGTCACGTCTACCAGTGAAAATTCTTGAGACTTACAATGCGAAGTCCAAGGGAATAAACAGTTTTTTCGGGAAATTTATAATCACAGGCTTTGTAGAGCTTTTCAACATCGTCACCAAATCTATCCATTACCATAAAACGATATTTGACACTTTCGTAATCAAACGAACCAGTTCCAATATATATAGGGATACCAATATGACTTTTCCTCTTCGTTTTTGCCCAAGTATTAACTGAAACACATCGAGAACTCGTATTATCAAGGGGGAATAACAACCATCTGATGAAAGAATAATGTTTTACCCAAATCAGGTTTTGCAACCCGTTGATAAAATGCTAACTCAACAAATAGCGGCCCGTTTGCATGTGGTTCCTATGAATAACACAGAATGAAGTAAGCATTAGTATTAAATAATTTCTTTTGTAATTCCAACACAACAGGTATTCATCATCAGTGTGTATCAGGGGGGGATTGGAAATAAAAACGTGAATTTTCTGAACGTTTCAGAGGAAAAACGCACTGCAACATTTTGTTTTCTACAATAGCATCAGATTAGTGAAAAATTCTTCACCATGAAAAGAAGATAATTATTTGAGGAAGGGCAATGCAGAAAATGTTTTACATCAGATATTCGATGAGAGCAATAAGCATTCATAAATTAAATTGTATTACTTACTGAAATATATATTTCAAAATATATACCAATATGTGATTCCTCTGTTTCAGTCATTTTATAATGTATCAAAATGATTGGAACTTTTGAGCGATTTACCAAAAAAAAAGTTTTGAAGAAAGAAGTTTTATAGAACTCCAATTCTCAAAGAAAGTCATCTTCAACATAAAAGTTCATCATTCTAAACCAAAATTTTATGCTAAGCTGGCATAATGTTTCTGACCCAATTATGATGGCCATAAACCATTTCCATAGTGATTATGTTTAAATTGATAAAACATTGATTATTCAACTTAATGCATATACAGCATATGGATATTCTTATATTTGGTCAACATTTATCAAGGACAATAACGTTTGCACAAAACATGAGAACACAATAGAGAACAGTCTTCTCATATGAACTACGATTCTTTCCATAAATTCTTCATGAAGGCACAGCAAACTGAGTAGATAATTAATTGAAAAAAGGCTGATAAAAAGTCATGCAAAATGGGAAAACTGCAGTTTCCACCGTTTTGTAATTATTACTAACCCTATTTCCTTCCTTAAGGGTACGCCCCGTTTAACAGCGCACTGCTTCCTGAAGCCGAGGTAAGTGTATGCGCCCTTAACTTATTCAAAATGGACAAATACATCAGAAGAATGTCAAACATAATATATCTGTATATTCACTTCACAATTGGAATAAAGAATATAAAATAATATACTGAATCTTTTTTATCATAAGGTCCCTTATTGGCAAACTTGCATGGGACTTCAAACCCATTCCCACGTTGCTTTGATAGATAATTGTGTAATTATTCTGTTGAATAGAGCCGTTTAGTGGAAAGATCATTGCTTACTCCCGAAAAATTAATGAAATCATAACAGAGTGAATATGCTAAAATATGCAACCTAAAGCCTGGTACCCATTTAGGCGGTGTTAAGCTTAACACCACCGTGTTAAGCCCAACGCAGCTTAGACGCCTTGGTGTTAAGCTTAACACTTTTGTAGTGTGTACCAAATTACGTTAAGCTTAGCACCAAGGTGTTAAGCCTTAACGCACCTTAACGTCATGAATGAAGATTTTAAGGTCGTTAACGCCTTGCGTTAGGCCTTAACACACGAGGCGTCTAGAATGAAATCGATTTCATTTTAGACGCCTGTGTTAAGCTGTGTTAAGCATATTTCGAACGTTTTAATAGCTTTCGAACGTTGGAATATTCTATTTTGTATATTGACATACACGGAAAAATCTTTTTGTAAATAATCTGTAATGCTGAGTCGTTGAGATAAACAAAGATGGACGACATTGCAATAGCTGAATAAGTTAAAAAATTTCCAGCCTTGTATGAAAAGCAATGTCAAGAATACCACAGAAAAGATATATAAAAAAACTGTTGGTCAAGTGGTCTTCCTTTTAACATTATCATCACCAATAGCAGGAGATAGTGCTTGTTCACAGCAGCCATTTTGAATAAGACTGATGTTTGATTTTTGTTTGTTTTAGTTACCAGCGTTAAGGCGTTAAGTCACAAGTGTTAATGGTACCCATTTAAATAATGATTTTTCAATAACGCTAGCGCTAGCGCCTGGTGTCAAGTGGCGCTAGCGTTAAGCTTAACACTTCCTAACGCTTTCTAGTGGGTAGCAGGCTTAAGTGACTTTAAAGGATTTCACTTTTTTGAAAAATTATTTCGTCTTTTGAACGATCAAAGATTGAAGTTTGTCTCCCAAAAAATTGAGCTGTTTAACTCTTTTCTATAAAAGCTCGTTTTTTTCATCTTCATTTTCTTCTTCCATTTTTCATTATTCTTCCAATTTTTTTATATCACAAAAAAGTGCTTTTTAAGCTTGACACAGCGCAAAAAGAATTTTTGAAATATCTCATAACCTTCAAATTTGCCAAGCATTTATAAAAACTGTGCAAGTTCATTTGAAACGTACTTTAGTTGTATTTTAGTTGTATTTATAGGGTAAATACCCTAGCTTATAATGGCACTATGTCCCTATCAAGGACATTAAAAATTTCTAAAAGAATGACCTACAATACAACATCAGCTTTTTGATCACACACTCCCTAGGAATCCATGAAAGCGTACTATACATTCTGATACATATTATAGATCAAACATAGATAAAAACACTTTAAACAAAGGGAAGCTAGAGTGAACATATTCTTGGCAGTAGTACCAATATTTGAATCTTTATATGGAATAACTTTATGGAGGGTAATATGGTAAATGGACTCTTATTATTTTATTTTTTTTCTCTAGTTGCATGATAACATTTCAAAGAGCAAATTAAAGAAATACAAATAAGCATTTGTTCTGAGTAAAGATTAGGTATCTGGCAAAATTTTGAGAGTAACTGTGTAACTGTGTATGCTGTGTATGTATGTAAGGTAATTGTGTATTCTGAGTTTTCAAACTTTTCTCTTTAATTTCTCGCAGTAAAACTTCGAGTTTAAAATTGTGAGGCTTCACGGCATTTTAATAACCATAAGCTACATAACAAATTATATTTTCTATAATAACATTATTTAAACAATTTTTATTGTTACTTCTTCTGTTTTTCTAATCGAAATCATGAAATTCAAGTTTTATGTTTTGTTATCGAAATTCCTCAGAACAAGACAAATTTTTAGGTTCACTAGGGTTTCAGAGTTAATTCCCAAGAAACACAACAAAAGAAGAAACTTACAACTTTGATAACATAATTAGCATTTGATGACGTTACTTGACTTGTAGTAGATAAATCACCTAGACAAATTGAACACATTTTATAAGAACCTAAATAAACATACAATCATAAAGCCATGTGTCATTTAATACAAACTTAATAAATTGAACTTAAAGAATTGCATCAATAGATCTTTTGCTTAATTTAGGTCCAATAAGATTCTTACTCGAAGTTTTTTACTGAACTTAGGCTATGATAAAACACAGAGGCCTATTTAATAAAAACAAAACTAAAATCTTAATTTAAAAATGACTCACAAGCAAATCCAAAATAAATATAAAACCCGAACGTGGAAACAAGGACTAAGTAAACACTGTAGAAAGTGGCATACAAATAAGATGCTATATAGATAGAAGAAAACCACTTCAAAATATCACTGGACAATAGAACATATGAAGCCACCATATAGAGACTCTGAATCACACACACAATAAATCTCAAAAGCGAATTAATGCAGAATACAGTAAACAAAACTTAGACAAGACAGAAAGCAGACAAAAATACCTTCTGAATCTTTTTGAGAAAATCAACTACCACCAAACACAACAATAACATGCAACAAACGTAACTTCAAACGCCTACAAACTCACTTATATACAGAGATTGACAGTAAAAAATACAGAAAAGAAAGACGTAGGTAACACAAAAGAAATTAATTAACTATGACAAATAAGTACAAGATGTACAAACATGTAGGACACTTTATTGCGGCCGTTTGAATTAAATTTCAGTCAAGTTCTTAAATTGAGCATGTGGCATTTTTTTCTATATTAACGTTAGACTTTTTGATCACAGGAACTATTAGGTTGCATCACAATATGAGTCCTTTTTGGAATTAAAACCTGTCAAAGAACTCCACATAGGATATTAATTTAATTAAAATAGTCAAAGACTGGGCAACCAATTTAACAGAAAATATTACTTGAATAAAGTAAAACTTCTTTCATCAATAAAAAATTAATTTTTAGAGGAAAATTCCTGCTAAATGTCATCAAAGAGTATCACTACGGCTCAAAACTATTGTTTTACCTCTCCTTTATTCGAAATACTTTGAATGAGCTATTGTTAAAATATGGACAATGACAAGAACAAAATTTTCTCTGTCATTTTTTTTACCTTGTCATTATTAGCAAATGAATTTCGAATTAAAGATCTGGCTGCTTTTACATGATCGTATTTTATATGACATATAGTATATACAGTAGACTCTCTCTATCTCGAACACTCTTTATCTCGAACATCTTTCTATCTCGAACCAAATTCTCGATCCCTTGGACATTTGTGAACGCTCTAGGCTAAAATGCTCTCTCTATCTCGAACCTCTCTATCTCGAACTTCTCTCTATCTCGAACCAAAATTTTGGTCCAGTCAGACAATTTATCTCCCTATCTCGAACTATTTCACTATTGCTCTCTCTATCTCAAACTTTTTTACAAAATCTTGCAACCCATTGAATTATTTCTCTCTCTATCTCGAACTTTTTCACAAATAAAGACCTTTTTACACTGAAAATTGAATAAAAATGTTCTACTTTCGAACGAATTTTTTCGCAGGTCGAATTCGAAATCAAGCAAAAGATTGTTTCTCGTGTTTCTCGTTGTTTAAAAAATCCTTGTAGTCTTGAGGTGAACGATCCTAAACTCTTAAATAGAAGCAATTTCCTAAACTTCACAACCCTAAAAATGCATTATGTTTATTCTTCAGGTTTTTATTAGAACTTGTTTACATCAATCTATCTAGGATAACATGTTCAGTGAAAGTTAAAAAATCTTTATTTCTACTAGTATCAATAACGCTCCAGTTTTGAGACATTGAAAATGAAACATTCAAAGTTAGTGCTAGAAAGCATCAATAATATAAAATGCATGAAAGTTGGTTGGGAAACCACTCCACTCTCCTGCCTTCTTGAATAGCAAAAAAGCACCCCAGCTGCCTTCCAGCGATTACAATTGAAGTGGTAATAGGTCTTTGTCATCATGACTGGGAAGGCAAAACTACCTGAAAAGCTTTGTGCAGTTACTGTGAGCCATGTACCCGGGAAAATGAGTCTCCATATTTGGTATGCTATACAGGAGGGTGCTGAATTTTCTACACAGGTTCAATCATCCAAGCCGTCTACACTCAACCAAGGTGTACTAGAGATCGTCATAACAATGACAGTAAAATGGTAGAAATCCAAGGCAATATAAGACCTATGTCGAAAAAGTTGCCTGTGCGGAATATGGTAAGTATTCAGAGAATTCAATGAAAATTCTATAAGAAATCGCTAAAACTACAGTAAGCGAGGTCGAGGAAGGTGATGCAGAACTAAATGTTTTATTCTTATTAAATACAGCCACAAACATAGATGCCAAGGCCGTGCATAAGAATAGATTGGTCCTTGCGATTAATAGGAAGGTACCCAGGTACATCAAAGTCAGAAGAGCTAATAGAAGGGTTGAGATTAGTTTCACAAATAGCAAGAATGTCAGGAGATGAGTTGCCTGGAAAAGATTCCAAATGAGAGAAGTTCCCACGAAGCCCACAAATATTAGAGTAGGAAAGTGGGAAAGGCGTTCGCAATTTACAAGAACCCAATTTAGATTTACTAGTATTTGCCACTTATTTCATAATGAGGAGAAAAAAATCCAAAGTTTTGTTGGCTGAAGAACTCGTGTTAGAGGATCATTTCAATATAGGTTTGCTGTTAGCTATGAACCTATTGTCGTAACAAAAGCAATGTGGCCTCCAAGGATGCAAACCGCTACAGCTGCAGGGCGCCCCATCCAAGCGCAACTTGGCACTACTACTGCAACGCCATTTTCTGACTGTTGATAGAGCAGCCTTTCAAGTAGCTAGCAAAGAGTTCAAGACTGACCCTACCAGACGCCAACCCGGTATTTTAATGTCTCGGGGGAAACACAAAATTAATGTTCATGAAATTAACAGTCAGGAAATTAATGTATCACTTAATTAACGCTGCCCTTTCATTCTAGATTAGACCCTGGTATGTTATAAAGATGCGAGAAACGGTAAAAAGCAACAACATAAACACGAAGATATTCATCATTCATCAACATAACAATCTTAAACATCAAGAAACAGCAAAATGTAAAATAAGTTTATCACCAACAATTCCAGAAAAATAAAACACTCATGCTGAAGTTTTCATTTTTTATACATGTAAAATATACACAAATCCTTTGACAAATCCATGTATTTACATTGACTAGCTTTCGGAGGAGTCTCCCTCCATGCTCACGTCTACTGTTATATAGACGTGAGCATGGAGGGAGACTCCTCCGAAAGCTAGTCAATGTAAATACATGGATTTGTCAAAGGATTTGTCGTTTTTATCTACTACTTCCTGACTGGTTTCTGTTGTCATTTAAAATATACACATTTGTTCAAAAACTCAATTACGCATGTACACCTGCTATAAATCTAAAACGTAATACTTTTTGATAAAGGTTTTATATCAGGAAAAACTCGAATACTTTCATCAATAAAAACCAAGTATTCCAGTTTATGCAATCCTCACAAAAAGGACGATCGCGCTGTGACGTCTCCATTGCAGTGCTCTTTTGTCGGCAGCAATGGCATCTGTTGTTAAATACTAAATAACCAAAAATTGAGTATAATTATTAGTTTAGATAATTTTTAATGGTCACAGAAGATTAATGAGACCTTTCTGTAGTTAATATAAAAAGTTTTTGATGAAGGCTTAATTTCCCTTTAAGATGAAAGTTCAGAATCTCAAAGTTGCTTTTTCTTTATTTTCAATCTTTCAGTATACACTTTTCCCCTAAATTTAAAGAATATTTTGTAGAAGTAAAATATAAGGTAATATTGATGTGATTTTAATATCATTTATATCACAAATTCTGCCTGAATATAAAAAATAAATGAAAAAAATGAAAACATTGAAAATAAATCTAGCTTGTGTGATCAAAAGTTTGAGGCACAAGGCAATGTTTTGAAATCAATTATCTCCTTAAAACCTGTTTATCAAGTCAATTCATCTCGAATATAAGTCTAGATTTTATAATGTGAACTAGCTAGGTATACTCAAGCAGAGATATGTACTAAAAGGGCAGAGATATGCACTAAAAGGGCATTTTAGTATAGACTGCCTTCCACTGCCCCCACCAATTTTGCTTTCTGAAC
This sequence comes from Turritopsis dohrnii, assembly GCA_027922465.2. Taxonomy (NCBI): domain Eukaryota; kingdom Metazoa; phylum Cnidaria; class Hydrozoa; order Anthoathecata; family Oceaniidae; genus Turritopsis; species Turritopsis dohrnii. The sequence goes on along the minus strand of BQMF02000550.1, from coordinate 199,652 downwards.
CCTCTAAAACGGCTATTTCAGTGTTTTCTGGGCTTAATTAGAGTCTTTAAATTCCATTATAACATTGCCATTTCGTCACTATTTTCAAGAGTAATCTATGAGATGCATGCCATGTTTTGGTGTTTCCTTAAGACTGCACACTAACTTCCACAGAATTAAATCCACAGTTTAACATTGAAAGCCTCTTCAGACCAGAAATCCTTGCATCGTGCTAACGTATCAAGAAAACAGTTGTAAAATCCTTCACTGCGACAACAATTTCTTAGTAATACACTGTCGAGAGTATTATTTTATCTCACTTGAGTTGAGTCTTCGTTAAATTTGCGGAGAGTCTGCCATTATGACTTACGGGTTACTTTGAAACTTTTCCTTTCAAATTTTTTTCAGACTTCTAGCATGTGCATGTTATATATGTCTCTATACAGAGATTGACAATCAGCGATTTCATCAGTAGTTTATGTATTTCAACTTTTTGCTTATCTTCTGGATATTGTTATTTAAGTTTTTTGTCACGCGTGTGTATTTCTTTTACTTTTCTCTTTTTAATTTGTTGAAGTCATTCAAGTGCAGGTGTTCTTTTCAAACAAATTGTGCAATACTGCAAATAAAACTATTGCGAAGGAGCGTGTTCTAAGAATAGGAGATTGTGGTTGTTTTTAATATAAAAACATTTAGACGTACCCTCTTAATTTTTTTATGGTAAAAACATCCAGTGATGAAATAAACAAAAGTAAAACATGTGCAAAATGACAGACTTAAATTTAAACAGAGGAGAAGCGTGGTGACGAAGGCCAATCTCAGAGGTCAAGCTTCCGTTTAAGTGTTGAATTTATGTAGCGCTTTTTGTACCTGAAGAAAGGGCAAGGCAATTTCTTAAAAAGGCATTTTTCTTAACAAATTGAGCATTTTCCAACGCCTACACCCCCTAAACGAAGCGTTTTTCTGAATTTTTAGATAAAACTGTAATTTTGAAATTTTGAACAAAAGGCAAGCATGCGATTATCGCACGCAATAAAGGGTCAGAATAGGCCCTGCTCCATCAAACTTCGAATTAACATCCACTTGATGATGAGATCTTAGGATTGCACAAATAATTTTGTGAGGAAGTACTTCAACAGGTTCACATCATAGTACATAACTTCAAAAAATTGGGGCGGATAAAGTTTGGGGGAATTAATCTTGGGCGTAGTTTTTTTGGCAAGGTGTTGACAATTTTGTTAAAAATTTTCGGCAGGATTGAAATTTGGGCAAAAGTTATTTTCAATGCTATTTTGTCACAAATCAATCACACATGACACTTTCAAGCTTCCAGTGTGTGCTTTTTTAATTTATAATTCGTTTGACTTGTTAGGCACATTCAAGTCAGTCACAACTTACTGTTTTCAATCTAAGACCCAAAGTGAAAGTGAAAAAAATAAAGAAATAGAACAAAAGTAAATATCTTTTCAAATCAGTTAAAAAACAAAATGGTGAACATGAGAAATACAATGTGATAAAAAAAACTAGAAAAGTAACAAACGGGTCTTCCAGTGGGAGCTCTGAGTGAAAGGCTTCCTCAAGATCAGTCATTTTCCAAGGCTCAAGAATCATGTCTTTGCTCTTCTGAAAATAATCATACATCCCTTTTAGCCATTGGGCATGCTTTGGTTTCTGGTCTGAAGGTTTCATAGAACCATTATTAACATTGTAAATATCTTGACCTATCTGTAATAAATACACTCTGTGTATAAAACGGAACACTAGGAAAGCACGAACACTGTTTAGTTTGAAAAGTAAAAATCCCTATCCTTCCTGCAAGATCTACCAAGAAGAGTGTAGCTGTTGTGAAACCTATATTGATGAAACGGTGCGGAACAAAGAGGTAAGATTGAGGGAACACAACTCATTAACTGGCAATTCGGAACCTTCAAACTAAAGTGTTACATTTATTTAGAAATGGTATTACGTAAGAAAGATAACCATAGTAATTAATAAACTGAGGTTACTTGTTTTTTACTTTTTAATGTCAATATGTACATAGATGACATTTTACTTTTTTACTGTGTTAGCATGATCTAAGATCATGACCTAAATATCGAAAAGCTTTTGCTTAAATTTTCAAAATTTGTCTTTCTTATTCTTACTACAATATTAATGACTGGCATATATTGATTGAACATATATAAACTGGTTCCAGCAAAAAAAATCAATTTAATATCAGTTCTTACCTAAATAAATAAAACCAAATCCACCCTGTCCAATAACAGGACCTAACTTCCATTGTTTTTTCGTTAAATCTGTTAAAATAATACCATGTTCGATAGGTTTGGACATCCCACGAGGCCCTCCTCTTGCTTTTGCTGATGCAGGTGCCTTCTTTCCAGCTTGTCGTTTTGGAGGCATTTTTATAAACTGCCTAAAATGTAACTATCAAAAATAAAAATGTTGAATGATACTTTATCTCTGAATCCATTAATCTTATATTAATAATCTGGAAATTATGTAAATTACTAAAAGAGAAAATCAAATAAACTTTAAATTACCATACATACTATAATTTTTTTTAATAAAGTGCTAATGGTTTATTCATTTTAAAACTGCAAACTTTCAAGTACTTAACTTTTGAATCATAAAAACACTACTGGACTCAAAACCTGGAAATCTCACAAGATAAAGAAGAAATTCGTAATCAGTTATTTCCCACAGTGTAGAATACTTTTACTTTCAATTGTATCAATGTTTGACAAATAGTATGATAAAATACCAGCAAATTGAAATTCACCCATATTGAAAGTTAAACAGTTGAATATATTACAGCCAGAATGTATAAGTGAAGTGATTAATATGAAGGGAATGTGAAAGTCTACATACCAAGTGATTACACACTGGCAATCGAATGCACAGTGAAATTCCCAGCTTGCTTATATCTAATTTTAAGGTGTAAGGAAAAAAACGTGTTTTTGTTTTTTAATTAAACTTTTTGACAAGAATATGTTTATACAAGTATGATAACTTTCTGAAAAGCTTATTTACATCTCTAAAGGCTCATGTTAAAAAATTTAAAGTAAACTAAAAATTTTAAATTTTAGACTATACACATATAAACATATACACATATTCTTGTCAAAAGGATTAATTTAAAAACAAAACACGTTTTTCCCTTTCTCACGCTTTAAGCTCTTACATGCATTAGTTTCCTCTAACAATTATCTTTAACGCAATTAACATGCATGCTGTGAATTTTATTGCCCCCGCAGCGAGCGTATGCGAGCGAGCAAGGCATAGTAGTTTCACTTGAAACTCCGTTTTCGATTTTTTTCATCGTCTTCACATCATCATCATCATCATCAACTCTTTGTGTTACTGCTACACGCTGGTATATTTCCCGTTTCAAAGCATGTTAATTTGGGAGGGTGACAGAATGTTTTTTCGTATCTTTCTCCTAATTTATTATTATATTATACTGTGTTATTTAAAGTTTGTTTGCTAAAAATGCTTAGACATTTTTCATATTAGATATTAGACTATCATATTAGATTTTCTTCAATTCACTGAAACCTTTTGGAATTTTTTTTTTCAATCAATGTTTCAAACGCATATTTCTAATGAATTTTTCACTTGAATTTCTTTTAAAAAATTACTTTTTTCGTTTGGCTCTTCATAATTTTTTTAACAAACAACTCTTATTTGACTATAAAATATGTATCCATGGTTGCAGTTCACACATTTCTTTTGTTTATACTTGAATATACTTGCTAAGCCTATTTACACTTTTTAAAAGGTATATCAGCATCAGTGCAACTGAGGCCTAAGAGATAACAAAAACTAACAAAGTTTTGTGCAGATTTTCAGCTGTTTAAGTTTAGATCTATTTGGTTTGCATATTCAAAGTTAGTTTTGAAATACCGCCACTGCTACACTATGCCACATGGTTACACTACTCATTAAACTAATTGTTGTATTGTGAAACTTGTTCAACCATGGGTGTGCTTATTCTCAGTCTATTGGCATTCATAGTGAGAACTACTTGCTAGTATTAAAGATAATGAACTGTTATATGTAAAGCTGAGGGTTGCACTATGCTGATGTCAGTAGAAATAGAACAGTTGAAAAATGGTCTGGGAACAAGCAGCTGTTTATTTCAACAAAGCACTGAAACAAAATAAAACAATGATTGGCTCTCTCGCAGAGATTATCTCATAATAAAACTGCTGACACAGTTTTTTATCGACCTTATGTTCATTATCTTTAACAGACAATACACCTTGCAATTAGTGGCCAATTCTCACATTGCCAACATTAACATTTGTTGTTATTTTGACTGGATCTAGTTGTACATTTTACATAAGTTGACAAGTCTACAATCTTGGATGTTGGAGATTGTTGAATGCTTGACTGATAATATGTTGAAACGTGTTGGTGATATTGCAAAGTCTAAGTTCTTCAGTTTTTCAAGAAGGATGTTGTGGTTCACATTGCATTTTACACTATCAGTTTATCGCTGTCTTCATCAAGACACAAATCAATCAAATAAATGAACAGCAATTCAACATACATTCAGTCTTCTGAAAAGAATTTTTTTCAAAATAAAACCTATGCCTTCCAATATTGGAAGATGTTTACAGTTTCACAAAGGAAAACGCTTCCTCTAAAAATTATTTTTTAAAGCGTTGTTCACACTGCGCGCTAATGATTAGATAAACAAAGTACGCATGAAAAGCTAGCCCATTTTTAATTTTGATATACAGGTACTTTTGATGTTCACATTGTTTTTAGGAAAAAGATAATTAAATTAAAAAAATTTTTAAAAGCAACTTGAAGTTACTTACAGTGTAAGGAAATGACAAGTTTTATCATTAAGAAAAAAATTTTACTGCGTGAAAGAAAGCGAAAAATCAGAGGAAAAACGTGACCCAAGAAAGAGGTGGTGGGTTCCCCTGTCTGTCTTGTCAAACAAAAAACGAGTATGTTTTTATTTCAAATGCCAGAACGTTTTTGTTTGACTGCCAAAAATATTAAAAGCGCCTTGAAATGACTTGAAGTGTAAGGATATGACAAATTTTATCGTTAAGAAATAAATTTTACAGTGAAAAATCACAGAGGAAAAATGTGAACGAAAATGAAGAAAGAGAAGGCGGTGGGTTGAAAAGTTTTTACAAGTTTTGATAGTCTTTTTTGTTTGCCTGCTATTTTTATTTTTACTCTCTCATCAACACATGTCTTTCTTTTCATGTGATAAATTATTAATATCTCCATTAATCAAAATCTTACTCTCATTGAGGACATTTTGTCGGTTTCCTGTGAAGATCAGAGAAATCATTCTTATCTCATTGTTAGCGCGCAGTGTGAACCACACATTGCACATAATCACTTGCATCCTTCACTTATTTTTTCCTTAAATTTTCAGACATGTGGTCATCACACATCTTAATTGGTATCAGTTATGATGTGTGCTCATGTACATTGTTGATAGTTATATGTTAGTGTACAATCAGTTGTTTTCTCCATTTTCTTAAGATTAAAACCTTTTTACAGTGTGTCAATTTCAGAACACAAAACTTAAGCTCCTTAAAGAATATAACTATGCCTATAAAAACATAGATGGCAAAGTGGAACAATAATGCATACCTGAAAAATCTGAACACATTTTTGATATATTTTTCTTTTATTTTCACAGTGTCAACGGTCACACTCTTCCCACTCTTCTACATGTATACAGCCCTCTGAATTTACGACAGCATTCAGCTTTTGCCACCGTGAAGCTGCCGTAAATCAAAATTACGATGGCAAAATTTTGCGGACGGCGTTTTTTGAATGCAAACATTGAATAATTAATACTTTAATAAGTACTTTCATTTCTTTCGTTCTATATTCTTACCGCGTGAGATTGTCTGGTTTGCTTGTGTGATGAAAAAAAAATCTTTCATTTCTTTTTCTTTGACAACTGGTGCCATCTGATGAACATTTCATTTCATTTTTTGAGAGGAAAACCCAAGAGAAACTTTTGTTTACCTCACCTATTCGATTTATAAAGGCCAGTTTTCAGTTCATTTGCTGTAGTCGCACAAATGTGCGATCTGATTTTTCATTGGGGCTGACGCAATCTCATTCGCCTGGTAGTTCAAATCATTTCAACTACTGAGTGAATGAAAGAGCAGTTTGCTCAGTCGCGTGACCGCAGCGATTGAACTGAAAACCAGCCTTAAGATGTGAATAAGATGAACAAACATATTTTGTAACTTATTGTTCAAGGTAACACTTGATAATATTTAGTTTCTGTTTTATTACCCATTATTCTACACCATGTTATTTTTACTGGAATAAGCCAATCACTAGCCACCAAGGCGGCGTCCCTCGCCGCCCATGTTCAGCCTGCGTTGTATCACCACCTGCTGATTTCCATACAGCAACATTTTGCACTATAGCTCAAAAAGCTCCAGAGATTCATGCGCACTAAACAAAAATTACCGCTGACTCAGAGATTTTTAAGCTCAGGAGCTTTTTTCAAAAGTTGAATTCATTCTTTAGCCGTTTATTGTCGCGATCGCATTTAAAATTTCAGCAGACTTTCTTGCTTTACACAATGCATTCCAAACGTGAACTTCACATGGTTTTTCTTTACGATTTTAAACCAATCAAATATCAGTTTAACAATACACTCACAAAACACAGAGAGAAAAAACTTTTCAACTTATTATTAGCTTTGTTTTACGCGCACTAACATGGGTGCTGTCAGAAGTAGGTGAAAAAATGGTTTCTCTTAAAAAGATCACACGGGAGGAGAGAAAAATGCACGTGCTAAATGAATGAAGTGAATAAAACACGTTCGATCAGATTAGACAACTATTAAGACAAAAGCAAAAAAATATTTTGTATCATGATACTCTTTTTTTACCTATCGGTTTTTAAACATTTTGATTGCTTGAAAAAAAGTTCACCTGTCTCAGACAGTCAGGCAAGCGTTAGGATACACTGGCAAACTGAACATGCCGCCACGTTCTGCCACTGCTGCTTTTTGTCCAAAATGTTTAATCAGTTAGTTTCTTTGTATTTAGTTGATGTATTGCTTTCAAAGCCAAGTCAACGTGGAATATAAAACTAACAATAATAATAAAAACAAAACGTTATATATATCTCTATTGGTTCACCAGCAAAAAAAAGTCACGTTCGATTGGGGTTGCAATGTATTTGTTTCAAACTCACGTCACACAAAAAAAGAAATAATTTCGCTCACAACTCAATCTACCATTTTGCGTGACTTACAAACAAACAAACAAACAAACAGACAGAGAATCGGCTATTAATATACGTCATCGGAACTTTTTGCAGAATCCGATACCTTTTTATGTCAACGACCAATGACGTATATATACGTCCAATTCACAACATCTTAGCGGCCATAATGAATGACACTCAGCAACCAAGCGAATTTATAAAAAACACAATAATTAACGAAAACGTGTTTTTCCTTCATAAGATATAAATAAACAACAACAACAACAACAACAACAGAGAACACGAGTCTTCATCTGCAAATATGCCTTCTAGTACTTGTTCAGTTGACAAAGTTCTCCTCGCACGTGTGCTTGATACAGAAACCATCTTTGAAAGACATTTTCTCTCTTCTACGTGCTTTTAGAAGGGCACGTTCGGAAAAAGTTTTGAAACTAAGTTTCAACATGCTTTCAAATCGAGTAATTCCAGAGAATGTCAATTTCAATTTGAACGTTTTTTTCTTACTTTGAACGTTTTAGAGCCTGATTATATGAGGCGGGTTGACCCGGTTCTGTCCCGCCATGCCGGGTTGGGATTGATAACTAACGTAAGCCTTACGACGTCTAGTGAGAACCAGCCTTTAAAGAAACCACGCTGAGCAACCAAACATTGTTTATGTGAACAACCAAATACTTTAACATTTTACTACAGTTGGAGACGTATATATACGTCCGTGGTTGTTGGAGAAGCTTTATTAGGACGTATATATACGTCATTGGTCGCTCAGATGAAACACGGTCGGTCGGCGATCACAATGCGTGAAGACGTATATATACGTCCATGGTTGCTGAGGTGAAAAATGCTTGGTTGCCGCGAATAGCAAAGTTGGACGTATATATACGTCCTTGGCATTCAAAGGGTTAAAGGGATTCCTACGTCCAAAATGATATTTACAAATATGATAGAGCTCAAAAAGTTGTTTAACAAGCCTCTTTTCAGTATTTCATAATTATTTTTAGTTTATGAGATATTTCATTTTTAAAATCTTATATATTAATTTATGCAATGCATATTTATGATGTAATAAGATAGTAACTAACACTTTTCATTGCAATAACTTTAGATATGATTAATATTACATCTTTGTAAGTTACTATGAAGTAGAGGCTTCCACTCTGAGTTGATTTATAGGAGAATGAAGTCACAATATTTCCTAATTCAGAAGTTAATACACACTACAATTAGGACCACTCAACCAAAACTTGCGATAAAAAGCCTCTCATACTACTTTATGACTGCCACACGACGACGTGCATTCACAACGTTTTCTTCTGATTTGAGAATACAAGATTGAGAAATGTATTGTAAAATCGTGAAAGAAGTAATTATCAATCTGATTTAATTTGTAACTTAGGACTCTTTACTTTGTACATTCACGTCAATATAAATAAATTGTCCATAACAAATTACTTGTGTTTTTCTATGAAACCCAAGAATATGTGAATAGAATTTGTCGAGATACATACGTAGTTCATCGTAATACTTAAGGCACAAAAGATCGGGAGCACAAAAATTCTCGCGACTTTCGCGACATTTTGTGTACGCGACATTTTGCTTTTTTAGGATTCTCGACTGTATATATCATATTGGCGACTTTTAAATATTTTCACAAAAAAATATTTCACAGACAGTGACGTATCCAGAGATTTTTTGGGGATAGCGTTTTCTTAGTTTAGTAACTTGCACTTAAATAATTTTTTTCATATCTCAAACAATTTCGTAAACATCTTGCATTTATGTGGAAGACCTTAATTTATTATTTATTTTTATTTTTTATTTACGAATGTTTACCCAGGATAGCCTCTTCAGTTCCGTAAGGTACTGTTATCAATAGAAGATTGAAGAATTTGCTCTATTTTGACTCAACGTAGCAACTGTTTGCAAGACGAGTCTGCTAAATGACGTGCCCTACGTGCCCTACGTGCCCTATGTGCCTTACGTGCCCTACGTGCATTACGTGCCCACGTGCCTTACGTGCTCACGTGCCCTACGTACCTTACGTGCCCAGCGGATGCTATTTTGCAACTTGGAAAATATTATATACACCTAATTTTGAATATTCAAAGATACTTAATGAAGGAATACTATTTGCTGCTCATTTGAGTACATTGTATTTTGATTTTATTGATCGTATAATAAAGAGCAGGAGTGTATTCAGAATATCAATGAAAGAGAGATTTCTTTACTAAAAAGAATACCGCACTACCAAGAATACTACGATGATCTGTTAACGCTGACTTCACACACACCCTCTATCTCTGTTGTTACCCCCCGTCTGATTAATTAACCAGGTGCAAGTTAAAGAACGAACACAAAATTGGCGTCTTTGCGAAAAATAATCGAGGGGGTTGTTTATATATATACGCTCATTTGGCGGAATTATATAAGAAAAACACGTGCAATCGAAAACTTTCAGAGAACTTAGACATTGAGACTCGTAAAAGTTTGGACAAATACAAACCTTTGCATATCATCTAAAAGCAAATAGGAGTGCCAAATGCGCATCAACACGCTGTAAAAAGATTATATCAAAAGGTACAGAATGTTTCGTAGTGGATGGTGCCTTAACCGTTCCTTATGCAAGCAACCGCTCTGTTGAACAGAAATTCTATTTCTGTGTTAAAGAATTCTGCTTCAAAAATGTTCCTTCCTGGTCAAACATTGCAATTCCAAGTACTTTCGTATCTTTGGGAAATGTTACTGTAGAGGACTGTGAACGAATTGCAAAAGAATGCAATTTAACGTATCAATCACAATAGCTTTTATATAGTTACTCTTAGGTTGGTCGACTTTGTTACCGCTCTTTTTTATACGTAGTTCTTTGAGTAAACCATCCCATTATTAATTTAGATGGTAACTCCTTTGTTTATGTTGTGTTGCTATTTGCACGTATGAACTATCAAGTTCAGTTTCTTCTGTTCAAAGACATTAAGCGGTGTTTATATGACCAACGAACTAGTCCGCAAATAATGGGTTCTTTAAACTGTTAAATTTATAACATTTTTATGCTTAAGTGTATACAATGATATATTGTGAAAATAAACACATTCGAGTTAAAAGTTTTTACGATGCATATTAAAAGCATTGTGCAGTGCCTTTCTTGATTTAAAAAAACAATGTCATTATGACGTCATAATAATGACATTAGGGCACGCAGGGCAAATAGGCCACGCAAGAAACGTGAACACGTAAGGTACCTATGGCACGTGGGCACGTAAGGCACGTGGGCACGTAAGGCACGTAAGGCACGTAGGGCACGTAAGGCACGTAGGGCACGTCATTTAGCAGACTCTTGCAAGACGGTGTCCACATAAAGCAGCACTCAAATTTTCTTCACTTCTTCATATCGAGCAAGTCTACTCCGGCAAAATTCGCTGACGAGTACAGAAATATTGACCAATCAGAAGCATTTTCACTGGGGAACATCGTGTCTGCAATCGTTAGTCAAGATAAATCATATTTTAAAGGGAGATGGAAACTAAGATGCTTTCTAATTTCATTGAGTAACACGAAAACGAGTCCTACTGGTACCACTTATGTTTTCATATTCTTTCGTTAGGTGAACAAAGGAATTCGTATAACGAAGGAAATTTCAAAATTACCTTAGCAACGATGGTCGTTCTCCCTAGCAACAACGAAAAATCACTTAATATACCTCAGTGATTTGCTGTCAATTGAGCACCAACGTACAGCATGTTCTTTAAGAGTATCTACAGGTGTGATTAAAATCACGTCTTAAGTAACTAACTCAAGGAGCGTTATAGCGAGCACTAGCGCAGATCATGAGCCTCATAATGACAAGACTGAGAATCGCACGCCTCAATTACCAACCCTTTTGCGTGTGCTATTTATCGCACGCCTGGCAATTTTTTCATTGACATGGCTGCAAATGATTTCCCTATCCGAATTGTACCTTAAAAGCCACCTATTTATGTTAAATTGTAAGGCTACCAGAACTAATTCATGAATTCTTGTGATTTTTTCTTTCTTTCTTTGCTTTTACCTAATGTGTAAATAGTTAATAAGACAGCTTTAGCATACTGTTTAAGGAAAGAATATTATTGTTATAACAAAGTTACATCATCTGCATATACAGTTCAGCAGTCTCCGTGTGAAAAGAAAGTACTTTCTCAGTATTAAAAAAGTTTTTTTGGGCATAATTTTTGGGCGCCCATAGCGTTCAAACGCTATCAAATTGTGCCTGGATAGGTCCCAGACAGATTTGCAGCCATTTTTTTTTTTTTTTTCGTTTCCGGAAAAGTGAACCTGAAGGGTGCTCGTGACTTTTTGTGTTATTTTCGTATTCAGATTGAATAACTTCGTTTCCAGATCCCCAAAATAAGTAGGCAGTGGCGTAACTCGGGGGTTGCTTTGGTTGCGATCGCACCACCCTCGGATTTAGTTGGCCTTCTTTTCTTACCAAGCAATTTTTCAAGCAATATTCTTTCTACTAAATTTCTAAAAGAGCCATTCTAAAATAAGTGCGACATTCAATACTTTTCGTCACAAAAAACACGTTAAATTATCGGTATGCACTTTATTGGTAAACAGTTCTAAGTAACTTTAACGATTTTCTGACCGTTGAAAAATTTCGTAGTTCGTATTCGTATTCGTAGTTGCTCAGAGTAGCGTTTTTTCGATGTCACAAAGCCAATAGTGAGTATTAGCAGAGGTTCATTTACAATGGCTCTGACTAAAAATTTAAGTGCATAAGGTATATGTTCAACGTTTCTGCTTTCGCTCTTTCCGGCTTTGATTCACTCATAATTATTCAAATAAGATATCCACACAATATACCATCAAACACTGCTTATTACTAGAACACTAAGTTTACGTTAAAGGGAGCACTGAGCATGTTATTACAAAACATATAATGTTCTGGTGAAGCATGTAATAACCATTCGTTCGTTTGAATTATTCATTCCGAATGCTTCCCAAAAATTTATTATTGCAATGTTTGGTATTGTCATGTTAATGTTTTAATAATCGTTTTGTCGCTACGCCACACAATAGCGCCATTTAATTTTACCACCATTATTGAAACTGATGCTAATGTTTGCTAGAAAAGCGGTACTCCTCCGAAGATGTAGAAATTGTTCGTTTTCTTCTTTCTTCATTTTCTGAAAAACTAAGTCGAAAGGGAAATTTTGACACGGTAAAAAGTTTTGTTTTTGCGTAAAGTTTCACCACCCCAAAAATAAAAAAAATTTACCGTGTCGAATTTTCCCTAGAGCTATGTTTCTATGCGGTTGCTATGCTAGATCGTCATCATTCAATCGAATGTATTCAAATAGGAGAGTAAAATAAAATTATCAGGGCGATTCTTTATAACAAATCACGATTATTTTAGCGACGAATTCTGGTCAAGTGGTCCTAACTGCACTAACAAAATACTATCTTATTACATAATTATGCGTTGCATAATTTGAACATTTTTAAATTGAAATATCTGCCCAAGGAAACAAAATTTCCAAAAACTGTAAAAAGAGTAGAACTTAGTGAGTTCTATCAATATCATCCCCTGAAATATCATTTTGGACACAGGAATCCCTTTAAGGGATGTATAATTGTAATATTAATTCAATTGTAAATACTTCTTTTTTCACCAAACCTTTTGTGGGAAAACATCGCATTTGCATAAATATGCCGTGTTTGTAGTTTTGTTTTGATCTTGAGAAGCCACCATAAAAGAGGAGAAATATTATCAAACTTGCTGAATCTTTTATTGTTGCCGAAAGAGCACAAGCCACTAGCGTTGTGGAAAGTAAAATAACTACAAATGTGCGCAAACATTTAAATAAAAGGATAGATGGAAAATATAAATATGATATACCTATACCATTCGTTAAGAATGGAGGTAACAGGAGGGGGGATACAAACTCAACTCAAAATTCCCGCCGCAATCAACCATCTTGCGAAACCACATAATAAACTAGATAAACGCCCCATGCGTTCATAGGGATAAATTTTACTAAAAATAGTAGTTCTAGTTAATTGTGGGGAAGAACTTGAAAAACTGATTTCGAAATAAAACGAAATATCACCCAGTCAATAAAATCAGCACTGTCGATTTTGCTCGACATGCAAAAGTGGCGGTACAATGCTTGTTCACAACATTCCAAGACCGATCTTCCATAATGGCTGGTCATTTCGTTCTGACTTCTTTGAAATTTCAAAGTCTCTGCAAGTCTTCCAATCAGGGGACTCGCTGTTGTGGAGATATGTTTTCTTAGATGAATCCACTCGTGGCTTATACTGCACGGTTATCTTGACCACAATTACGTTATGTATATAAATGTGTAGTGATAGTGTGTTGTATGACTTTTTGTTTATGACGACCATTTTGGCAGCAGGAAAGCATGGAGAACGTTTGCACAATTTGCTGCCAAAATAAAAACTCAAACACTGTGTGTGCACTTATCATAATCAATCAATCAATCAATTTCAATTTATTTGCCAAAGATTACATGACTGACGAATTACAAAACTTCAAAAGAATAAGAGGCCAGGAGACTACCCCATATAGTCGAGACTAATCTAGGGAGGTAGCCACCTGAGGATCGGGTATTGATGAATATTATTAATGTATTTAAATCATTGACCAGATGCAGCTTGTTGATTTTGGCATGTTGAATCTTGCCCCACACGTTGAATGTCGCCCCAACTCACGCGCACGGTACCGTAAAGCGGGGTGACTTCGATCAATTTTGCCACTATTTTAAAAGTAACTTCCGAAATACTAAACCATTACTTCTGAAACTTTGGAATCATTACATTACATATTTCTTCTATTTCAGTGCAAAATTTCACATTAACTAAACTTGTAATTCCAGAGAAATAACCTGATCTTTCCAAGAAAACGACAATATCGATTATGGGGTGACTTCGATCAGCTTATGAGAAGCGCCAAATTACTTATAATTGTATTTGACAATGTTTTTAAAGCGCCATTAATACAATATTAACAGACCACCATTTGTCATCCGCGGTAAATGTTTGACCGTAAAAGATCAGCAAAACAAAAGATATTTACGACGTTCACGCATGTGTGACCCTCGTTAATACGAAACGAAATTAACATTGAAATTTCATTGTATCTCAAACAAAATTTTTGAGATCTATCATCATGGGGAAAGAGCACGCTTATTAAAATTTCTTCGGTAAGTCATTAAATCTCCCATGAGATACGACGACTTTTCACGAAGTTCTTGCGAACATGTAACTTATAGCGATATAAAACATTCGTTTTTTTCGTGTTTTTATAAACACGATATCGATAAAGGAATAAGGAAAAGAAAAACAGAATATAGCGGTGAAGAACAGAATTTCTTTCAGACATATTATAATTTTCTTTACATTCAGCCTCTATTCTTCACATATCTACCAAAAATGTCCAGGCTAGACTCTTGAATACGACGTAGAGCGATGACCAATGTGAGCGGTGAAAATTTTGATGTTTTTCGTCGTTAATTTCGGAAGAAATTGATTGTTTCATTTGAAGACGATTCTGATGATATTTTACAATAAGAATCTAAATGAAAATCTTAAAAAATGTGAAAAACGCACTTTAATGTCAGAGTTTAAACAGTTTATTTTTGCTGATCGAAGTCACCCCGCTGATCGAAGTCACCCCGCTTTACGGTACATATATCATTACATTTTTAAAATTTAACCAAATTATACAAAACAAAATAGATTTAATTCAATCAAAACATTCATGAATGATTACCATTTAGAGAGACTGGCTATTAATTACCATCCACCACTACGTGCCTAATTATGGACAGCCTTGGTTCTTACAGACATCGATCAAAACATAATTCCAACCGTCTGTAAATTAAAAACACGGCACATCCCGTACTGTCAACCAAACTGTAATAAGTCTGATTTAAGTCTGATTTAAAAACCATAAGTCACGGCGTTCCACAAGGGTCTGTTCTTGGACCTTTACTCTTTTTGATTTACATCAATGATCTGATACTTACTTGTGACGGGTTTATTGATTCCTCAAATATCCAACTCGTTGAGTCCAATACTTTTCATATGTATGATACTGTTTGTTTCCACTCTTTTGATAGCAGTATATCCAGGGACAAGTGGTTCATCTGCAATGGTAGCTAAGAACGTATCAAGTTCTTTTTTGAATTTATCTTTTGTGCATCCCGTTAAGTTTCTGAGATGCTTTGGGAGAGCATTAAAAAGCTTTGGACCTTGCATTCAAAAGCTTCCATAAACTAGCTTTTGATAGGGTCCTCGTTGGCATAGGTGTATAACGCATTTCCTTCCTTGTCTTGCATTCTTGTAACATCTTATCCCACCTCCTGCTCCTTCAATATTTGGAACAAGATTCTCTAGTATACACCAGGTGTATAAAATAATGTAACGTTCTCTTCTCCTTTGTAACGAGTACAGCTTTAATTTCCTCAGTCTTTCCCAATAACTCAAGTTGCTAAGATTCTTGACTTTTTTTGTGTATGATCTTTGGACATTTTCGATAGCTTGTATTAGTCCTGCTTCTTGGGGTGACCATAACTGAGAGCAGTAGTCTAAATGTGGTATCACTAGCGACTTCCACAATGTAAGCATGAGGTTTTCATCTCTTGTATCAAAAGTTCTCATTATCCATCCAACAAGTTCTCTGGCTTTTTTGACAAGGTATTATGCTCTTGCTTACTCTGACACCTACCATTTTGCTGACAATACTAACCTCCTTCAATTCAACAAGTCATTGAAGTCACTGAACAAAAGAATTAACATTGATTTAAAACTTCTTTCTAGTTGGCTTAATGCAAATAAAATCTCTCTTAATACCAGTAAAACTGAGTTTATCTTATTTAGACATAAATCAAAATCACTGAATTTTAAACTTAAGGTCAAAATTGGTGGGAGGAAACTACAACCTAGCCAGTTCATTAAATATCTTGGTGTATTTCTCGATGAGGATCTCTCCTGGAAAAAACACATTCATGAGCTTTCAATTAAACTTCGACGAGCCAATTGTGCACTGAGTAAAATTCGTCACTTCCTGCCTGAATCTGTTTCTCTTTCTGTTTACCATGTAATCTTTTCCTCACATATGCGTTATGGCTGCCAGGTCTGGGCCCTGCATGAATCTACTAATAATAATCGCATTCTCCTTCTTCAAAAAACTGCAGTTCGTCTTATTACCTTTTCTTCCTTTAGAACTCATTCTTTTCCTCTCTTTTCTAAACTTGGTCTTCTCTCGATCTTTGATTTGACAAGAACCCTAAATATTCTTTTCATTCATCAAATTCTTAATCACAAAATTCCTGATCACATTCATAGTGCTTTCAATTTCTCCAAATTATCCCATTCCTTCAATACCAGAGGTAAGTCAGCAGGATTTCTCTCTAAACCTAGTATAAACACTAGCGTTTATGGTATTAATTCTTTCTCATATCAATCAATATTTTCGTGGAATCTCCTCCAATCTATCTATAAACACATCGACCTAGCTTCCCTTTCATATAACCAACTTAAAAATCTCGCCATCGATTTTTTTCAAAGTCACTACCCAACTTGCAACTAGCATCTCACGATTGGATAAGTCCAGGCAACAGTTTTTGTTGGTTTTTTTTGTTGTTTTTTAGTTTACTACCATTTTATTTATCTTTCTCTTTCTGTTGTATATATTATTTTCACGTAGCTACATTTTATTTTGTCTTCTTTTTGGTGGCCACCTCCTTTGTTTAGATTCATCTACTGGGGTGGTCTCCAGTCTTTATTTTGACTCATTTAATTTTTTTATTTTTTGACGAATAAATATTATTCTATTCTATTCTATTCTATTCTAAAACAAACTTCAGATATAATTAAATTTATTTGAAAACTAGAAAATTACCAATATATATGCCGTTTAGAATTTATTTTTCTAAACTTTAAAGGTTTAAAATAGACTGCGTTCTCTTGAGAATCATGCATATTTTTATGAGCTCCATGAATACAATGGTAGCCATATTTACGGATAAAAAATAAACATCATGAACTATCGACAGGTCGAAAATTTATGTTTAAAAATGAATTGAGGAATGAAAATAATTTTAGATCATGCTTTTAGAAAGTTAATTATCATAAAATAAGTCAAATAAATAAAGTTTTTGTATGTCAATCACAGTGGGGGAGGGCACTTCTTACTGAGTATTGAAATATAGACCATTATCATTCTTCAAGTATTGCTGCTAATTGCTCTCTATTGGATTGCTCTGTTTCATAAAACATTCAGACCTCCCAGAGTGTCCTAAAATCCTAAAATGTCCTAAAATTATAAATTTTAGTAATTTTGTCCTAAATTGTCCTAACTTTTGGTATATTGTCCTAAATGTCATAAAATTTAGGATAAAGTTCAAATGAAAAAAAAAACAATTCCTGTTTTTTGACTGTTAGTTTGAAAATACATTATATTGAGTGTATTTTGTTTCAGCTTTCGTTGAATTGTGTACTATCATTCTGATTTTTGACTGAATACAACCTTGTAAAGTTGTTATTTTTTCAGCGGAATACAAAAAATGCCAAAAGGTCTTCTCAGTTAATAGAAATGGTATATCACTAATCAGGGGTCTTACAAGTAGCAAGCTGCATTGTATCAGGGAGAAGGAGGGAAAAAGAAAGTACCACTTAAATCAGGACAGTGACAGTTAACTAGAGTTGAATTAACCAGGAAAGCAGAGATTGTTCTGGCTTTAGAATGTGTTGAGTCTAACTTCTTATTCTCTTCAACTAATGAAGATGTTTCCGGATTCAGAAATTGCGAAGCTGTAAAACAGAACACACTATTCAGTTTGGAATGTATCCTTATTTGAAAGATCTTTAACTAGAAGATATGAGAAATGTAGTTTTGAAATCTGTTTTGGAAAAAAGAATTTGAATAGATCTCGTTTCAAGTGTAAATAGTTTTTGAGAGTTTTTGTTTTCATTTAGCTTTTGAGTTAAGTATATTACTAAAGTATTTTTATCAGTTGAAGTTAATGAGTTTCTTTTGTATCACTTTTGATTATACCATTGAGTTATCTAGGAGACTTTACATTGAACAAAACAGAGACTACATGGATTGATAATGAACAGGAAGCTAAAGAACTAGCTTTTAACCAAGTCGAATCATTTGCAATTTCATATTACTCAAAATGTAGATAACAGACAATCATTTGTTTTTATGTTGTTTTTACCCTAATTTTTAGGTTTTTCTGCACTTAAGGTATACAAGGTTTGATAGTTGTTTATGCTTATTTTCAATTTACACTCACTAAAAGTCGAAGCCAAGGGAAACTTTATGTTGTTCTTCGTTATATATATATCTACTCTTGTTTTATCTTTTGATGGTTTAATTTAATGATATGTTTAAATAAAGATATGTTTACTGTAACAGGTCCATAATTTAGGAATTGTCCTAAAGATGTCCTAATGTTTTAGTCTTTGTCCTAAATTTTCTCAAATTTTGCCCTAAAATGTTCAAAAATACTATCTAAAATTGTCCTAAATTCATAAAAAAATTACTTGATTTTGCTCTGGGAGGTCTGAACATTTAATTCAGTTATACGTGGTGAACTTGGCAAGAGTGCTTGTCTATTTTCGTGACAAGAATCTTTGTTTAGATTTTGATGTCTGTAATAACAAAGGCTGTCCGTAATTCGGCATGTAGACGGTATATGATCTGCAATCTTGTATGATCTGCAATCTTTTAAATCCAAGGTTAACTGCCACCTTGCTCTGTCTTTATAACTCTTCTTCCTTTTCTCATCTTTCTCATCTGTGTTTATAACTGTTCTTCCTTTTCTCATCTTGTAGCTCTCTGCCTAGTAGTGGCTTCGGCCTTCTTGCAGGGAGCAACCCATTTTAAAAAAAAATTAAAATGTCACCACGATCCATTAAGCTCATCTCCTTATGTAGTAACAGGCTTCAAATGTTTTTCAAAACGTGTTTTCCGATGGGAATGTTGTTTTAGTTTCTCTGTGAGAAAAATGTTTTCATAACTTTCACGTCAGTTCATTAGATTCTGATATACGATTTAAGGTAAAAGTAGTTATAAGAAATAGTTTTTAAAATTTTATGTTTTGACATCAGGTTAGTATAGTTTTCATAAATGGTCAGCGTTTTTTGTGTGTGTGAATGACAACAACACACGCTGTTGCTTGAAAATGAAAG
This sequence comes from Turritopsis dohrnii, assembly GCA_027922465.2. Taxonomy (NCBI): domain Eukaryota; kingdom Metazoa; phylum Cnidaria; class Hydrozoa; order Anthoathecata; family Oceaniidae; genus Turritopsis; species Turritopsis dohrnii. The sequence goes on along the minus strand of BQMF02000550.1, from coordinate 180,239 downwards.
TGAATGCCTGGTTTCTACATTCCAAATCGGTCGAGTTGAACCTATTAGGATGAGATAGTCTAGTCATAGTCAGAGATTTCAAATCTTGCAAAAAATGTTGTAGATTGCATTTCAATGTATATACTGTCAGACAAAACTTACCAAGAAGATAAGTATTAATTCAGTATTAACATTGGAATCAAAAAGAAGTATACAATGCACCATTTTATTTTGTTGTTTTATTTTTCCCTTTGCAACAATAAAACTGCTTTTTTGTGCATATTTAATGGTTGTGCACTCAAGATGAAATTTTGCACTACAACAAACGATCCAGCAACTTTCACTTTCATCGTCCCATTTTTTTCACGTTGCAAACCCATTCCTCTTCAGTTTTATCTTTCAAATCGTCGAAGATTTTCCATCTCTCGAATTCATTGTGTCCAGTGGTGAATCTTTTCAACAGAGTAGCAATGGGAATTGATGGAGTGTATATGATGTGCACATTTAAATCTTTGTACAAAACCCTTTACACAGTAATTGCACAGTCATCAGTTCTCCCCATCATTGTGTCTTTACATCTCAGCTCACAACACGACAAAACACGCATGGTAAGACCCGCTGGTAAGCTTTGTAGGTGCGCTGGGTTGGACGGAAAGGTGTTTTAGGGGATGATATTGCTTTTTTTTTTTTTTTTTAATTTATTTTAACGAGGCCGGGGGGAACTGGCAGTGTTATTCACTGATGTGGGCCTTCACCAGGAATGCATACCTCAGATTTTAAGGCAGAGAACTTGCACATACTAGACTGATAGGTGATGTGGTTTTTTTTTTATATGTTATTTAAGGCACTTGTTCATTACATCACATCATGCACATGTATATCTCATTATAGCTTTCGTTGCATATGTTACTTGTTCATATCACATTAGCATTCTACAGTGCCGGGATTTGAACCACTTAGTGAAAACCGTCTTTGAGAAATAAATTTTGCACAGTGATCAATCATCTCCTTCAGTTTGCTTCCGCCCACGCACCCCAAAATACGACCTGCCCTTTAGTAACTTTTATAAACACGCTTGAAAGAGCAAAAAGGTGGCTGGGCGGAGGGTGATCATCACTTCATGGAAACCGTCTTTAAGAAATCCTAATTGGTATTTTAAAAATAAACGTGAGCAGCTGTACGAAGTCTTTTAACTCGTGTTGGGATTTGAAGAGCTCAAAGGCCATTCACATTCGGCATTTTCGTTAAAATTTAAAAGATTTTTTAATGTGGAGTGTAGTATAGATTACAGCTTGGTTCAGATATGCGATGTTGTTGTTTTGAAATTTCAAATTATTTTGTTGAATGTTGTGGTCTGAATAATGGTGCTGTTGAATCTCCCGCCAACTCACGGTAATCAGCCCTCTGAATTTGCCTCGGCAAACGGCAAATATTGTTTGCCTCGGCAAAAAAAATGCCAAGGCATTTTTATTACAATAGAAAAAAATTTTTATTTTTATTTTTGAAAAAAAGATCAATTATTGCTACAGACGTCAGTTGGAAACCTATGCATTGCATCCCCAATCGAACATGACGTTAAGGGAAAATTATCTCCGTAACCAATAGGGATAACTGACGTTTTTTGGGGTCCGCGATACAGGCGATAGGGTGACGAAAAATTTGGGCCGAATTTTTTTGGGGACGGGCGTGTGGCGTCATCAAAATCTTTGATCAATGATATCTCTGTAACGGTTGATCGTAGCAAAACGATCCCATACATTTTTATGATCAGCTTTTCGATAAATTAAATCACGAAATTGCGACTGGAAAGTGTACCCATGTTGTAGAGCTCGAAAAACTGATCAAAAAAGTGTATGGGATCGTTTGGGAAAAGCCCATTTCACGTCGGCAAAAAAATGCCATCGCTGGAATTTTGATAGCTGTCCCATCACCCGTATCGCGGATCCTAAAAAACGTCAGTTTTCCCTATTAGTTCTCGAGATATTTCCCCAAAAACATCGCGATTCGATTGGAAAAACATGTTTTTTATGTCCATTTTCATGTAAAAAGGAAAAGTAATAATAACAAAAATTGCCAAGGCACTTTTTTCCTAATTCAGACGGGCTGCGGTAAACAGCTTCTCCTCCAGTCAGGGAAAAACAGCTAAAGCTAAACGCGGGGACCCCATTTTAATATGGGAACTATACCGCAATTGTGGTATAAATCTAATGTTTCTTAGATTCGCTCCTGGTAAACCATTTTCGACCTGATTTTCTTTCTTAAAGGATTAGCAAGGCATTTTCGAAAACTATTTATCCAGCCCACACATGTCAGGTTAGATTTGATCATTGGCTGTTTTCAGCACGTGTTGTTCTTATATTTCTTTTCATGGTACTTCGTTATAGCATCTGGCTGCTGAAAAATGAAAATAAAAGTGATTTGATTAACAGTTCAATCAGGGACATCATATTTACCAGGTTTGTCCACATGAGGTGGCAATGGATGCCGCAATTGTGGTATAGACCCCGCATTTACAGGATCCCACACATTTAGCTGTTTTCCCTAACTGTCCTCTTTTATGTGCATACGCGCGTAAATACCAATGAAATATAACTACTGGCCTTTGTGTATCTTGGTACATAGTTATCCATTATGTTTTCTTCTTTACATCTTCTGGGTATAAAAAACCAAAAGGTCAAAAGGAGGGAATACCAAGGGTTTCAGAAAAAAAATGCCTTGATGTGGAAAACTTTCCTGCGTTTGACTTATTTTATGATAGTGAATTAAACCTTATAGAGAAACTAGAAAATTCTTTGGGGAACAAACAATTATAGTACGGAAATATCTGAAAATCAATTATTGGCCACTTTTATTTTCAGATGACATTATCATTGGTGATGTAATTTTGGTCCCTATTCTGCCTAGCATTGAGTGAAATATACATTTTGAGATATAGGTTCTTGTGTCTTTTTTATCTGTTTACAATGCCCTTTCGAATGAATATTTTATTTTTTGTTAAACTTGGAGGTTGGTACTAGATTTGCATGGCCTAAAATAGACATTTTGGTACTATATCTTAAATTGAGACTTTTTCGTTATATAGTTACCTTATTCTAGGAAATTAACGAAGACAGAAATTAACAATGCATTAAATTAACACGAATCAAATTAACGCGGTTGCCCAAAGAGAACTTGAAAAAGGAATCAAATTAACGCGATTGGTTTCAATGACCTTCATCAGAGCATTTTATTAACGCGGATGGACAAAAGAACTTAAAATTTTTTGAAACAGATCTTTTCTATATATATAACTAGAAAGCTACACATCTTTAAAAGGGTTCATAGGAACAGCACCTAACATTCTTGCAGCCTTTATAGCGCCTGTTATACCTGCTACTCTCCATCCTGCAGGAAGAAACTGTGTGCATTTTAAGCGAGAAAGAGAAGAAGAGGTAGAAGAAGAAGAACGATAAAAAATAGCATCGGACTTGTAATGTTTTAAAAATTTATGATTATTTACTGAAAAATAACGAGTTTTAAATTTACGATAAACTTTTATAAGAGTCTGGAAATTAACGAAACATTTAATTTGCGGGTATTTTATTAACGCGAAATTTTCAAATTCGCGTTAATTTGATGCTTCGTTAATTTCCTGGAATAAGGTATTTTTTCCCCAAAAAATTCTCTACCTGGTAGAAAAAGTTTTTTTAAATTTAGCCACTTTTGAATTGTGAATGCAGTCATTTTTTACCAGGATTTGGAAAATCTGTCTGGAAAATCAGGAAAAAATGATTATTCTTGTCAAAAGTCAGGAAAAGATCAGGATTTTGCATACATATACACCTGGGCATGACTAGGTGATAAAATTAGCGGTGAAATACTTTGACTCGCATGTTTTTACCATTCTCGAATTTTGCAAATAATTGTTATTTTTGATAGCATAAGCTTGACTGTGCTACTATTCATAGGTAAGGAATCTCTCTCTCTTTAATTCAATGTTATTCAAAAAGCAAAGTGTTGGTAAGTCTGAATAATATTTTGTACAAAATCCTACTATAAAGAAGAAAGCTTTTTTAATTTAGTTTAATTCAATTTGAATGTCAAGAAAAACGTATTACAATTCAGAATTGAAATTATTCCAGATTTCAGCACCTGGATTTCCAAAGTACCAAAATACATTTTCTTGTAGGCTAGACGTTTCCGTTCTCCTGTAAGTCTAAGGAATATGGCAATGTCACCTTAAAGAAATACATGAAATGTACTAAACACCAAAAGTGTCTTGTCAACGTTAAAACTCGAGTTAAACTGTCTTAAAATTCTATATAAATAATAAAGAAGTGGTAATTGTTTATATTCCAGTCAGGAGTCACCTCCAGTTACGACTGGTCCAAATGCAAATTCAAAAGCAAGCACAATTGTTTTCCAATGTTATTCCAATTTATCCTGTAAGTAAAGCTGAAACACTATTTGCAATGCAGACAACCGTGTCTCACTTCACCCATAACAGTCATGATCATCTTCCAGCCTTATTCAAGGTGATGGTAAGTTTTAATTTTAAGAGTGTGGCGATTAAAATGATAAGCATTTAGGATCTATTACTCAAACAAAGATTATGGTATTTTTAAAAATTTTATAGTAAATTTTTGTTTGCTCATATTTGTGCTAATGCCTTTCTTCAAGATGAAATTTAAAGCGAATCATTATTGATACTATTTTTTTGCATAATCTGTTATGGTACAGTATGTCAAAGTCTAATGGTTCTTCTGACAGCATCATTTTGGTCATATTTTTCGGAAGTACGTTCTTATAGTTGTTATATACTTGCCTAGGATGCACATCATTTATTTATGTTACTGCAGTACCTATTTTGCAAACCTGGTATATTCTGTTTTTTTTATAAGAGGTCTTTTGGTGGGGCATCATCTTCTGTATTGTAGATCTTTATTAAAAATTTTGTAAAAAGTCAGGAAAATGTCATGAAAAGTCAGGATTTGTGTGGCAAACCTGATTCCCATATTTTACCTAAATGGAAGAAATTGTGTCAGGATGACCACAAAAAAAATCTAATTTGGCAGAAATTTATTTGGGTGTCAGTCAAAATTGGTGAGAATTGATTTTCAAATGTTTTCATTTATATCCTCTTCGACCGTTTCCTTTATCATTGTGTTACATTTTGGTAATAGTTTTAAATTAAAATATAGTGGATCCTTTCAGTCTTATTTTGTCAGCTCAGGAAAAAATTGATTGTTCCAATAAAAAATCTAAGTTTGTTTGGAATTTATGTTTGACAATTCAGGAAAAAAAATAAGTTTGGCAGTTTTCCAAGGTTATTACTACATCAGAGTTAATATGACTTTACCTTTGTATTTTGCAGTTAAAAATTCTGAAGTATGGAAGCAAAACCATATATCAATGGTGACATGCTTCAAAGCAATATTGGAAAATCTGTTTGTGCTATTGGAAAAATTACTTCAATGGCCCCATCTGGAATGGAACTTCGAGTTCAGCTTGCTGATGGTAAGGAAGTGAAGGCTCATTTAGAGGATCAATTGGGAGAACTTCTCGAAGGATATGTTCAGATTATTGCAAATGTAAATCGAGATGGTTCCTTAGCCATAGAACATTTAGTTAGTTTTGGTTCTGGTGAAATAGACATGCCAACATACAATCAAGCCGTGCTTGCAATGTCAAAGCACTCAAATTTATTTTCAATGAATGAAATTAATGATAGCGTTCAGTGGTAGACATTTGTATCATAAGTGATGATTGATATAATGATATGGACAGCACAGGACTTAATGATTGGTAATGGTCATGTTTTGTATGTAAAAAGTCTCAACTCGCTGATACACGTATTCCATCCAGGGTGTGATGTCAAGAACATGACTGGGCTATTACGATTTTACAGATTTATGTTTGATCGTTTCATTTCACGATGTTTCGTTTATTTATTTTCTATATCTTGGATAAATATCTGAGTATGTTTATTTACACTGATTATCGAGCTATTATTTCTACCAACTAAAAAAGTAATTCTCATGTCCATGTAAGCTGTTCCCACTCAATGCAATATTTTCTCTATACCTTGATAAGTAGCTGGCTCGTCTTCACAAAATAACAGATGCAAGTTTCAACTGCAATCACTTGACGTGTCCACATGTTTGTATGGACAGAGAAAGTGATGGTGTCAAATTCATAATAAAATTTGACGACTTTTAAAAGCGATACTGTTCGTCGCTATTGAGTGGTTTTAAAACACTCCTATGGTTCGTATGGATTAGATACCTGGATTTTTTCATACAAGTATTTGCAAGGAGGTTAAGTATTTGCAAGGAGGTTAAGTTGTGCATTCAAAACACCTGTTTTATGAGTTTACTTCGTTGGTTTTAAAAATGATAATCTCAAAGAAATTGTTTGGCCCTGCATCTTTCTGTGTGATGTTAAGGAATATTTTGAAGAAATATCGTTTTTTGATTTTAGTGAAAATTAGTAAATATGTCGACTACTTCTCAGAAACACCGCAACTTCGTGAGCGAACCAATGGGTGAAAAACCTGTAACAGATTTAGCGGGAATTGGACCCGTATTAGCCGATCGGTTGACCAACGAAGGGTTTGATAAAGCTTATGTTGTATTGGGACAATTTTTAGTGCTGAAAAAGAACGAGGAATTATTTGTTGAATGGTTGAAAGATGTTTGTAGGGCCAACAAGAAGCAGGCTGGTGATTGTTTTGGTTGTTTGAGAGACTGGTGCGATGCTTTCCTGTAGATTCATGTTTGATGGACATGAGAAACCTCTTCTTATTCGTGCAAACTGCTTATAACTTTGCTTCACTTTATTTTAACATGTAATATACCATCAATCACCCGAAAATATACTGTGTTTATTCGCAACCCGTTCCACTTTGCATATCCTCTTGCGTTATCGCATCACCACCTACGAGGGTGCATATTTTCAATAGGGAATTAAGTTTGGGAACATTTAATTTGACTTGTTTGCCTTAATTCGGAATGTTTTCAAAAGTTATGAATCTAGAGATGGCTAACAACAAACACCAAGGTGTGCGACTTAAGCACAAAGTTTTTTGCCATCAGAACAGGTCGAATTCAGTTCTTCACCTCTGCCATCAGGTCTAGTCAACAATGTTTGATTGACTGTATTCACAGGTGCCAAGATTTTGGAACTGTGTGATATGACGTCACGAACGATTTTTTTTCCGATGGTTGTTTTCCTAAATCTACTTAGCTTCCACTCCGATGATGATGATTCCAACGAACCCTAAAGCAGATGAAAATTTTTGGATAAAAGTTATGTTTTCATTAATATTCAATTACTCAAATTTAATCAAATTTAATTTGATTATTTTAATTAAAAATTATAAGTGAGGGATTTATACAACCTCATCCCCAGTGCTCCTTACCTTTTCAATGTACTGAATGTGCTTTCTAGTCACCATCGGAAAAAGTAAAGAAACCCTGGTGTTGAAGTTGATATCTCTGATGAACCACAAGAGAGTTTCTTTCAGAACTTCTTGTTCATCTTTTGCTTTCATTATTTATTAATTACAGTTTCTTAATGGTAGGCACCATTTTCAATTATCAATCCACATGGCTGATTGAATAATTGATAAAGAATATAAATGTGGAAATATTACTGTTAATGCTCAAGACTGTCAAAATGTTTGTGAAATATCGCCATCTTAAAAAATGTAAGAATGTTAAGATGATGTAAGTAGAGTTAATACTTGTACTGTGAAGTATAAAAATATCTTGTAAGTTAGTGACAAAAAGTTTTGTTACATCAGAAGTTGCATAAAAAGAAGATTTTAAAAGATAAAGTTTTTTTTTAACTTTTTAAAAAAAAGTATCGAACACAACTCACTCGAGAAACAATCTATTTTTGATGGAAATTTGTTGTGAAGAATGTGAAAACAACTGTAAACACAACATGCAGTTACGAACCAATCGAAAGCTTAGATCGAAAGTGACGTTCTGTTCATTTTTTATTTATCTATTTTTTATGATCTGCTTCATATTCTGTTGGTCATTACAGAGACTTGCAAAACAATTGCTACGATATAGGCTGACCTATAAGTTATTCCAATTTTCAAACCAGATCTCCTACGATCTTTCCTTACAAAACATTTTTGATTTTTGACTGGCTCATTTCATGCTTGGTTTTATTTTAGAAGTCTTAATGATTGGTATAGGAAAGTGTTTGAAAAGGTTATTTTCAACTTTAGATTATTTTTTAATTGCTTTTCCCCTGTTGAAAATTCGACGTGCTGAAGATTTGTTCAGGCCGAAGTTTTGTATTCACATTCACAAATCCCACATTGGAATTGCGTGCAAGTTTCTGTAATGAAGTTTCAGGAAAAATATTTCCGTCGAGTTTTTCCTTTCATTTGATACTGTCACATCCGCTTTCAAATTACCCAATCGTATAAAATGGCATTTTTGGTGTGAAGTCCTTCAAATGTGAAATTATTAGTTTTTCACAGAAGGGTGTACTGGCGTTTTTGAATTCAGAGCAAAATTTAAAAGTGAACTAGAAGACAAAAGACTTGATTAATCGAAGTATTTAAGAGATTATATAATACAGCACCGAGAGTTTTTTTGCAGCTTTGGGAGTTTTTTTGCCAGTTTAACATGATATGTCATGGCTTGAATAATATAAAGTGTAAACAAATTGGAGGAATATTTTGTAAACATTTTTTCAAATTACCCAATTTATAATTATCTTTAATTTAGGTTGACCAATCACAAATCTCTTTTAAAGTTCGCACTGTCATTGGCTAAGGAAAGGTTACAGTGACTAATTAATGATCATGCTTTATAGTTAATTTTGGATTTCATCTGAAAACATAAATCATCTTGTATTTAGATCTAAATATAGCCTTGTTCTTTCTGCCTTAACACACGCCTATGTTCATCCCTTCTCTGACGGATGCATATAATCTTCAGATGGTACGTCAGAGGATGAACAGTTCATTCTTTCATGTTATTGTCCAATCACAGATGCACTTAATTTCGATTATCTGTCTTTTACATATCTACCTGGACAAGTGTTTCATTTTATCTTAAGAAAGTTTCTTCTTTCTTAAAAGAGCGATGTAGCTATGACACAGATAATTAGCTATGTCAGCAACCAGTTTTGGTCACGGGAAATAAAAACATTTGTTTATAGACTAAAATGTAGTTTTGATAGGTAAATTTTTCAAAACCAAGAAAGAAGCAACGCAATAATGTTTTAAGAAAAGCTGGAATGCCCTGAAAATTAAGAAACACTAACTACGGAGTAACTGCAGGCTATGAAACTTTTCAACAATGAGTTTGATTTTTTTTTAGGAAAACAGATGGTTTAATGTTAATGTTGGACAAGGTAAAAATACAGTACAGATGATTTAAACTAGGCTGATGATGTAGATATCGTCCTGATGTGACTTTATTTCACATGTCATTTCATCGACTGCTGATTGTTTAGTAGCTTAAACTTCTTTTTCTGTTCCTGATTATTTTTCCATCTCCAAGATTTAAGAATCTCTGTTAGAAAACTTGGAGCACTGTGGCGATACATAAGGTTGTAAGTTAAGAAGTTCGAAGCATAATTTTTGTAGCTAAATCTGCCCTTGTTCTCTTCTTTCTTCCTGTTTTGATGTTTTGATGTTCGTGTGACGTAAATTTCGTTCAACTTGTTTGAAACATGTTTCAGAAGATGTTATTTAAAACATCAAAACAATTTTCTGTTTTGTAATTTAAAAAAATGTTTATTTATAGCGCCTCGTTAATTGAAAATGGTCAACAAAAATATCTTCCAAAAGATATCATATTTTTTAAACGGATTGTAAGGAACTCGCAGCTGTTCCAACATGCGTGAAGACAGAAACTTGCTATACAGGTTTAGATTGATCCTAACTGTAACCTATTCTTTTGCACCCATGTTGAGCTTTGTACTATTACAGCAGCACATCATCAACCATTTCCGTTTCCATGTATAAGTCAATCGCGGTCAATATGTAAACAATGTCAGCGATTCCTGGCTCCAAAGATTCGTGATATTCATAGGGGTGTACGTAATGTAGCATGTCATAGGAATCGTAAGCAGTTATTGATAGGAAAAAATTATCACCATTGTTGATTACTCTATGATTTCCTCATCAATATTTTCACAATCAAACTTTGAATACATATCAGAGAAAAAAATTACCGCAAAGAAAGTGACAACAGTTCATAACATATAGTAGTGGTAGGTAGCCTGTCGAGAAGAAAGAAAATATCTTTGAAAGTTTTGATTACAAACAAAAATAAAAGTGGTCAGTTATACGAGAGCAAAAATAAAAGTGGTCAGTTATACGAAATCAAAAATAGAAGTGGGCAGTGAGGAAATTGAATATCGGTTAAATGCTTTAGGAAACAATGTAGGGAAGAATCTAATTTGACGAATTGTTGAATTTAGTTGTTTAATTGTTACATGAAATGATAAAAGCGAATCTCTGATTTCTACATCAAAAGAAGCTGAAACAGAATTTAGTAATTTTGTTTACACGTCATCTAATCGCAGTGAACGAGATCGAATTTGTTTCTTTTTACGTAAGAGAAAACATGATGCGGATATTATCTATATTAAGGGATTGTATAAGGCGAAATTTGGGAACGAAGTAGGTTTTCTCAAAGATCTGTCACTTGTCTCACGTTGATCTATTTTTAGAAATGAGATGTTGAATTTTTTTTTATTTGATCTATGGGGTTGTTGTCATTCTTTAGAAAGGTGATAAATACTTGATACGTCAAAGACAAAAGACAACAGAAACAACAGAAGCAGATAGAAGCAGTAGATAACTATTGATCCAATGCAATACTTCCTTCATAACACTGGTGATATGTCCGTCATAGAAAAACTTCCAAGACTCATAGCCGAAAAAACCAACTGTCCGATGGTCATTCCGACAATCGGATGCAATACCGGCTTGAAAATATTAATGAAAATGAATGAATTTCGACAAGAGCAATCGTTGTGTGATACTGTTTTACAATGTGATGACAACAGACAGTTTCCTGCACACAAACTGGTATTAGCAGCTTCGAGCTCATATTTTGCTGCTATGTTTCACACCAATATGGCGGAAAAAGGTCAAGTTCTTATAAAAATCAAAGGTATCGATTCAGAATCCTTAGAGAGTCTGATTAACTACTCATACACTACACAAATCAAAGTTACGATTGACAGTGTTTTCTCGCTCCTAACTGCTGCTAACATGTTGTGTTTTGAAGACGTAGAGAACAGTTGTATACAGTTCTTATGCAAAAATTTGAACTTGGAGAATTGTGTAGATATTTGTACAATTGCAGAGATGATAAATTGTGAAGAGCTACATCGTGTTTCTACTGCGTTCGTTTCACAAAACTTTAGACAGATTGTGCGATCATCTAATTTTTCAAACTTGACGCCGCTACAACTTGCAATGGTTCTTAGTAATAACATGATCAATATTTCTTCCGAAGCAGAAGTTTACGAGGCTGTCATGTCCTGGATCAAGTATGATTTGTCCGTTCGGAATGAATTCTTATCGGGACTGTTACAGCATGTACGTTTTCCATTGATGAGTCGTAAGTATCTGGTTGATCGAGTCTTACATGAAAACTTGATTATGCAGCAAGAAGAATGCCGAAACATAGTGTTACTGGCCTTAGATCATCACTTAGTTCCAGAACGATTGCGTTCTACAGATAATCTCAAAGCTGTCCCGCGACAAGTGTCCAGCCGAACGCTATACGTTTTAGGAGGAGAATGTAAGTACTATTTCGACAAGACATTATTGACAAACATTGTTGACGAAACAGAAGACGTTTCTTGCTTTTATCAGAACAACTAAGCGACATTTTTTGTTTCAACTTTCGCTACTTCCGTTATTTTGCATGTACTTTTATTTCATGACAAACGAATTCGTCATTATTTTGAAACAAAACTTACAAAATGTTTAAATAATTTCTACATCCGAGAAAAAAAAGTTTGTTGTTATGAAACGTCACATGTGTAATAACACTAATTAAAACGTATGAATGCGATAACTTCATGAAGCAGAGATTCTAATGTTTTGCTTTAGTGGCAAATAAAACGAGAAATTCTGTCGAGAAGTATGATATCGTCAGTGAAACATGGAGTTCAGTACCGTCAATGCTGATGCCACGTAAGCATGTGTCAGCAATCGTTCTTGACGGTTATCTATACGCGATTGGAGGCATCCACGACCAAATGGATTTGATTTCATGTGAAAAATATGAGCCTGCAACAGAGGTCTGGGTTCCAGTTGCAAGCTTGAAGAAATGCAAAGGTAGTTCATCATTTTATTCATTCATTATCTTGAGATGACTTTTTTCATTCATTATATTGAGATGACTTTATTCATTCTTTATAAATGGAGATGATTTTGTTCATTCATTATAAGAGTTGATTTTCAGGGACTGATATCAATAATGACTTTTCTCTTCGGCGGCAGGTGCGCTAAGTGTAGCGGTGGTTGATGGTTGGTTGTATGCTTTTGGAGGCTCAAATGGTAAGGACTCTTTAAAAACAGCTGAGCAATATGACCCACTGTCCGATACATGGCATGAATTACCTGATATGCGGCTACCTCGAAGTCACTTCGCTGTGTCTCCACTTCACGGGAGGATATACGCAGTTGGTACGTGAAATATCGTTACATTATCAGTATATGTTCTCAAGTCTTCTATTCTTATTGCGCGTCTCTACTTTTATTCAGGTGGCTACTGCGGTATTTCAGAAGTGGAGCATTGTGAGTATTACGAACCATGTTCCGGTAGATGGTTCGAAATAACTGGTATGAACAAATCGCGAATGAATCATGCAGTCGTGTCCAGTCAAAAGAGAATCTACGCGTTAGGTGGAAAGAATTCAATGGGTTTGCTCAATTCCATCGAAAAATATAATCCAGACTTAAATATGTGGTTGGTCATTAAAACTAAAGTGAAACTCAATCTCGGTATGAATTTATGTGTTGGTTTTATGCCCAACTCTGATCATGACACTATATTTGTTGTTGGGGGGCTGGACCCTAATGAAAACGAGCAGAATGAAGTGTTTCATATCGCTCTAAACTCACCTGATTACAGCATCAAAAAAGGTAAACATATGCTAGAGAAACGAATATTTGCTGGAATGGCTTTGCTGTGACTTGGCTATTAATGAAAATATTTTTTTTAAATAGATGAAAATATGTTCTATGTATCCGAAAGAAATTTGTTACTGTTGTTGTATATGTAGAATTTTTGTTAATATTATTCAAAGAATAGATTGAACGATTGATTGATTGATATATTTTTAGTTAAGAAACGTTAGTTACATAAACTATCTGAAAAATAGATCGTCCTTGTACATTGTTTCAAATAACACGAGAAACTCGTAGAGAGTCACGTGATCTGATCTTCGAGAACCGAGTGACTGCACAGCGTAAATGTTACAATTTTATCAAAATTTTAAAAGGAAATAAGTATGTAACTAGACTTAACTTGAAAATTGATAAAAAATATTGAAGGATGTTTTCAAATTTGATTATAATATAATAGACAACAACAATTTAAAATTCCATATTTATTTAGCAAAAGCTTTTCGGACTATGTCCATCATCAGTGCATAAAAATACTGTATAATTTATACTGTATAAATACTGTATAATAATTTCTTGAATTGAGGAACATATTCAATATATCTGAAAGAGAATATGATGATGAATGTGGTCCACGATATGAAATACTAAATTGACTGAGCTTATTTTTGAACATAGTCCGGTGGCGGTCTTTGGTCACTAGAAAGTCGATTTTCGAAGTTCTTATTAAGCTAAAACTGATTATACCATCAGATAGAGGCTTGAAGAGTAGATCTCCAAAACGGGGTCATTTGTCTAATTTGGTCGACTAATTTGGTCGACTTAGTCTCCAAAATTGGACGATACGTCTTTAAAAATGCAATATTTTATGCTGATGTCAGCATTTTTGAGAAAATTTTGAATGAAAAAAACCGCCTTAATCAGACGCGTCTAGAAGATTACTATCGATTAGAGGTATAGTTTATAAGGTTTCCATAGTTAGATCGTGAGATATTTGAGTTTGAAAATTTGCTGACTCAGCGTCTTTCGACGTTTTTAGCCCTTTTTTGCTAAGTCAACCAAATTAGACAAATGGCACCATTTTAGAGATCTACTCTTCAAGCTCTTTCTGATGGTACAATCAGTTTTAGCTTAATAAGAACTTCGAAAATCGACTTTTTAAGGGCCTCCAACCTAAAATGACCTTAAACAATTCAAAACCCTATAAAAGATTTTCCCCAGGTTTGCCAGCTTGGCAAAAACCAACTTTGAAGTCCCAAGGGACCATGTAATGAGAAAATAAAATAAAAACCCATATATACTAATTGTATGGGTGCAAGCAATACCCCCATTTCGCCACCAGACCTTGAATTTCGAGTTGTATATGTTTTGAGGTTTGAATGTGTAAAGACTGTGAAAAACAGATGGTGATTGGTTCGTTTTACACTTTAACATTAAAATTAGAGTTTGGAAAATGTTCGCGTAGTGTTGGTATGTGTTGTGTAGTGTTGGTATGGAGGATTCTGCAAATAGAGGCTTTTGTATGAGGAAAACGATCTTTATTATTTATAACTCTGATGGCATGCTTCTGACGTTGAAAAAGAGATTTCAGTTTATTTTTTGTGTGCTAGCCCATATGACATTTGCATAGCTTAAGTGACTATGTACAAAAGAATAATAAAGTTGCTTTAATAGATGTTTGTTCAAAATGGTTTTAACTTTATATAATGCGCCAATTCCTTTGGATACTTTTGAGTGTACATATTCAATTTGATTAGTGTTCATCGACTAATGGCACCAATAGCTGGTTTCAGTATTGACGAACAATTTACAAAATCGTTTACATATATATTAAGAATAGTAAAGGACCTAATATTGAGCCCTGGGGTACTCCACATGTCATATTTAATGCTTTAGTGATATTATTGCTACCATAAGTCACATGTTGTCTTTGATTTGTAGGTTAATTTTTCAAAATATTATACATGCAGCACAGTATTCTCGAATGTTCCATTTCGACGTCAAACAAAAATGAAAAATAAGATATATAAAATAAGATCAAATCAAAATTTCACGGTTCAAGCCCTTTAAAATTGGCGTAGATAGATGGGTCTCGAACGCATTTATTAAAATTTTGGCAGATGTTATAGACCTTTTCATAACTCACAACATTGCACACATCGCCTCGTTTATCGGTTATTACGTGTTTAGCCTTAATAAAAAAATTTCGTGGAAAATTTTGCCTGAGGTGTCGTTTCTCTTAACAGCACAAACATCATTAACATTTATTTTGAAAACGAGGCTTTGCTTGTGACGCAATTCATGAAAATTGCGATTTGAGAGAGACTACATAACTACTGCGTAACTACTGGTTCGTAAGAAGAATTAAATAGGTGATCTGGTTTACCCATGACGCAATCCTGTTCATATCTCTGAATAAAATGAAAATAAAAGAAAACGTTTTATCGAACATCTGTACAATTAAACAGAACGAAAGTACATGTTGATAAAGAACACAGTAGTCTGCAGATACTTCGCCATGTTTGGAAGTTTTCTGCTTTGATGCTCGACCGATAAAATTTTGATTGTTTTGGATTTTTTATTAGTCCTCCTCAGTAGGCCACGATATCTATGAAAAATCAAACAACTGACTCATAATAGCTGATGCGCATGCTCAGTCAGTTTATTACTTTGGCGAATGTTCTCTGAGTACTCAAAGTAGAAACCACTCTTTTTGTTGTTTCATTAAACAAAAAGTAAAATAAATAACTTTCTGTTAATACTGATCAAAAATATTTTAAAAGCGTTGTGGATTAGTAAAGATTATTATTGCATACGAGATGCTAAAGGAAGAAACTTAACACAATATGAACAAACTATCCTTCAAATGGTGTTTTGTGATAGTAGTTGTACTCGCGTCCATATTTCTCCTGCAATTTATGGGATATGGAACAATTACACATATCTCTTCAGGTATGCAAATTATTATTCCCATGTCTGTCGAAGTTTTCTTTTCTCGTGTGCAGTAGCGTACCGTATTTCCTCTAATAAACGCCGTGGCGTTTATTACAAATTCAAGGTTTTGGATGCGGGCGTTTAATAGAGGCCGGCGTTCATTAGAGGGCGGCGTTTATTACAAAATGACAAAATTGGACAGACGCAAACTTAAACAATAATGTTTCCTTATCCTTAACATAGAAATACGTATTTCTATGTCCTTAAAAACGTTACAAAAGATTGTGTGAAAATGTTTTACACAAAAGATATGTTCACGAAAATGTCAAAGAAGAGCAATATCACTGTCGCCGTTCTCTTGTATGAGATGAAAACGTTTTTATGATTCTTGTTTAGCCTGTTTTCTAATAAACGCTGCTTTTCAAGATGCGGCGTTTAATAGAGGGAGGCGTTTATTATAGGGTGACGTTTACTACAAACGTTAGCATATAAGTGCGGCGTTTAATAGAGGGCGGCGTTTATCAGAGGGCGGCGTTTATCAGAGGGCGGTGTTTATTAGAGGAAATACGGTATTTTGTAGAAGAAGCCTCAACAGTTAATTATTTTATTTTTCTACAGGGAATATATACAAGATGAATCAGGAAAAGGAAAAACCTTTCCAAGACACCTTGTTAGTTCTTACGTTCAATTTCCCATTCTACAACAACATTCCTCTGCTACACGAATTTTATGATCAAATATTTGCAAAGGTGGTTACTTGTGGTCCTCCAACACCTGATCAAAGGAAAGATGAAAAACATCGGCCAGACATTCTTCTTGATATTTCTGACGGTTGGTTAGGATACCAATGTGCTGCAGTTGCCATGGAAACATATTCAAATTATTCAGGTAACCGTTTATAGAGCTGAAATTCTTTTTATTCTTGTTTAGACTTTGTGAAAAAAACTGATGATATGTATTTATCTGAGAATTGTCTTAGTGATTGATAATGTTTTGATCATCTATGAGGTGAGAAAGAAGTCCATTAATATTTCAGGATACATTTATGCGAATGATGACATGATAATTAATTGGTGGAACTTAGTTCATAAAGATAAGGACAAAATATGGCAGGGAGCAGGTGAAGTTGATTTCACTCAAGAGGCTTATGGTGACATCATCAAAAAGTCATGGATGTGGTGGGAATTACCAAATGGAATTGCAGCTTGTCAATCATATCACCAAGCTTTGAAAAACCTTTCACAGCGTCATCAGATATTATTGCAAACATATTTACAAAATGGCGGTGGAGTTGCTAGATGTGGAAAAGGATGGTCTGACTTTTTTTACGTGCCAAAAAAATTTCGCGGTGATTTCGTACAACTGTCAAATATTGCTTTTAAAAGAAAACTTTTTTTAGAAATTGCTGTAAATAACATTCTTCGAACTTTGGACAACTACTATCATTTTGAGATTTTGAATGGATTATACCTCCCTGATGTTGGGGTTATTGAAAACGAGGCGGACACGTTTTGGAAATACTATACACTTAATCTCGCTTTCATTCATCCTTTTAAATTAAACATGGCAGATAGAGAAAAAAACTTGAAACGATTACGAGAGTTAGTTTTTAATTATTCAAATCATAATTTAAGTAACTTAAAGAACAAACTATAATTTATATAATTTGAAAAAAGAAAATCCCTTGCCTGTTTACTTGAAGATAGTTCACTTATTTACTCATTTATTTATATACAAACCCTAACAGATCTGAAGCAGTCCATGGAAATGTCGTCTCCAAACGTTTTATGTCAACATACGTCCGACCTCAGCTCCCCCTCAGGTTTGTTTATTACAGATCCTTGGCACGAACGGTTACTTTGCTGCACCGCAAAGGTGCAGTAAAATAAAACAGATGCAGTGTCCTCTTAGGTCTGAATCGTCTGTGAATAATGTAATGAAAAACCTTGTTCCCAGGGCTTCTTGGCGTTTGAACGAATCCTGACGGCAACAAATACCTGGCAACAATGCTGCATTTTGGAAGGTTGTGGAATACTTGACATACCAAAAGGCTGTCAGTGTAGTAAATCTTTAATTGAAAATATTATCGACCAAATCGATGTTTCCAGGAATGTTTCTAGAGCTATCACATTCACATCTTTTGTTTCTTGAAAGGAGTTCTTAAGTCCTCTTTGGGATTGTTTGCAATGTTCTGATTCAAAGATAAACCTCCAAAGTCTTTATTCCTTTGTGTTGTATATATATTTGCATGTAGTGGCGACTGATGTTGGCAACATTATATGGTGCTTGAAAGTAAGGTCCTGTGAACATCTTGGAATATAACAAGCCAGGTGTCTCTCAGCAACCTTCCGCAGTGACTGATCATTTGCACATCTCACTATTCTGACACTTGCGTTGTTTGTCACTAATGTTAGACACAGATGACTAATTTTACTATGAATAATGCAGAATCTCTTTATGGAGAAGCTATCACGTCGACTTCGTTGTATATTTTATATTTTTTGTAAAAATATTTATAATTTCTTGATGATGGCTTACCAGATAAAAGGACATTTAATTTTTATTACTATGTTTTTCTCCATAATGCGAGTCTCTGCGATTCTTAAGCAGGTGATCAGATTTTTTCGGCTGACTTTTCTTAAAACCCCTGGCTTATAACTTTTTCTACCATTTGGTATTACCCCTTCATACAGACCATAATTTATTTGGCTTTGTTCCTTCAAATGTTTCGGTTCCTCTTTTAGTCTGGGGTAAGCTTTGTGTTCCAAGTTTTTTTGAGAACTTTTTCTGACAGTGTTTTCGCGTCTCTTTGTACGTGTTGTGTTTTCAGTATCTTAAGTCGTCAAATCGTTTTTATAACAGTAGCACAACCTCGTTCCCAGGGCTTCTTCGAAACGAAAGAAAGCCCTGACACAGGCCGATAAAAAATCACCCAAAATACGGGTGATTTTCAAAAACAATTTAAATCATTTTTTTCCAATGCGAATTGAATTCTTGAAAACAAGCGCCTGACATCTTCCATTATAACTCGCCGTTTGTTTTTGAAGCACGGAGGCCCTAAAAAGACCGCTGAGTGAGAAAATCACCCGTATTTTGGGTGATTTTTTATCGGCCTGTGCCAGGGCTTTCTTTCGTTTCGAAGAAGCCCTGGGAACGAGGTTGACAGTAGCATTTTGAATTGAGTCTCACAGCTTTTACGTAAAAAAATCCAGACTGGAATATTCTTAAAGTACTCCCAATGCCAATGTTCTCAATACTAAATTTCCGCACATACACATTGATACTATATTTTCAAAAAGATTTTTTCGCGCGTTAAGGGAAGACAACGAAACGAATAGTCTGTCAGCTAGTAGGGGTCAACCTTGACTATCAATTGAACAAATTGGGACCTATGCCATGTTGAAGGTATATATCTGAAGTTTTAAAAAAACAATGTTAGCAATTTTCAAATTCCATTTGATTAATAATCCAAGATGCACATTCTTTGGAACTCTTTTTCTCCCGTTGTTTGCATTATACATCAAATCCTGAGCTATAGAGTCTACTAGTCGTGAACTTCTGCCTGTCTTTGTCGAGGTACTTCATAAAATGGAAAGTAAGAGAGCCTCTGTAAAAGGTGGGGTTTTGAATTTGCATGTTAAGAGATCTCTTTCATTTGGTGGCCATTCACTATATTGATCAAGACTCTCCAACACATCTTTTCTCAATATCCGACCAGCTTCTTTTACGATTTCCATAGGCTCATTGATTCTAATATTGTTCATTTTTTCAGTACTGTAAATCGTTTCTGGTAAACCATTTTCCTTTTGATGAAATGTTATTTTGTCCCCAAAGCAGTGTTTTAAGCGATCTTTCAAGTTTCGATTTATGGCACCAACCTTTTCGAGCCCTGATTCTTCTTGAAATTTTCCATACATATCTGACAATGTTGACAGTTTTATGTTATCACCGTTAGCGAGAATTCCATTTTCGATTATTGCTTTCACCTTTTCAAAGCATTGATTTCGTTTTATTTCTTCTTCCTTTGTCGTCAAGATCATTGTTTGTTGCTTCATTTTTAGGTAATTGTTTTTTAAAATCTTGCTAACACGTGCGATGGTATTTAACTTCTTTACCGATAATATGGCTGGTTGATAGTTCTGTACGTTGTACGTCTTCTGATGCAAATTTGATTAGTAGTCCAGCACTAGCAATCGTTTCACCAGGTTGGAGTGATTCATATCCACTTCCACTTTTATTGGTCCTATTTTTTCGACAGAACAAACACTCATTACGAGCTAAATCTAAAGAACATAAAAATAACAGAAATTTGATCAATGGAACAAAAGTAACTAATTTGAGTATTCTTGATTCACAAATATTTCCCAAAAGTGATGATAACTCTTTTGGATTAGACGGATCACGAGGGTTTTTTTTGTGAAACATTCACTTCATCAGATGTTATACGGCTGGTGTTTGAGTATGTTGCGTAACATGAATGGTGTTACGTGTTGGAATGAACATTAGCACATACCTCCCATGATTGTTTCGTAAAATGTGACAAAATATCATCATCAGCACTAGCTACAACATGAATAATACGTTTTGTAGGACGTGGACGTTTGTTTGTATTGGTTTTCCTGTTCTTTTTAACTGGACCATCACCAAAATTTATGATTGTTTAATTATTTTGAAAAATATAGCATTACGACGGATTGATTATTGTAATTGAGTCTCCACAGATCTTCCTGAAACATGTGCAGCGATGGTGTAGTGGTTAGTACCTTTGAGTGCGACCGCTGCGACTCGTGTTCGAGTCCAGTCATGTCGCATCTCAATACACCACTCCGATGCGCTTTAAAAGCAGCGTGTCAGCCGATTAGGAGCCATCGACTGACTGCACACTGGCCTTCGGGCAAGTTCGAGCAATGTTATACGTATCTCTGGCGGTAAGTCAACTAATAGTTGCAAGTCGGCGGGCGGAAGAACCAACCATTACGGATGGAAGCCCAAGGACTGAAAACTCCCGTTACTTACTTACTTACTTACATACATAAAAATAGTCTTTGTAACTAAATTCAAACCCAACTGTTTCTCTCCGTTACATTTTCTTTTTTAGGTTTTTCGATTTTTCATCAAATCGAACGGCGTATAATATCAGGAATTTTTCTCATGTCTTATTTTGTCTCTAACTTGCCAAATAATGGTGTATATTATCTCAAATTTTGTGCACATGCTCTTAAATAAATGTTCATCATAATCCAGCAAAAGAATTCCTGAAATCGAGACTCTAGAATTTTTTATAAGAAACAAAAGATGGTAGTTATAAGAAAAAAGACGAACATTTCATGTTTATTGCTGACGGCAGCACGCAAAATAAATTTTTTTCAATTTTTATGTTTATTTTTCATTCTTGTCTGTAAAATACACACCCTGAAGAAATTTGAAAATTGCTAACATTGTTTTTTTTGAAACTTCAGATATAATGCCTTCAACATGGCATAGGTCCCAATTTGTTCAATTGATAGTCAAGGTTGACCCCCACTAGCTGACAGACTAGAAATAGAGTTTTTCCGATTTTCTGTTTACACTGTGATAGTACTTTGTTAACAGGTTTCGTCAATTTGTTCACAAGAAAAATTAATGAAAAATAACGCCACTAATTTTCAGCTCCTTAAAAATAAGGGATTTCACAGTACTGGAAACCTTAAACTGAATCATTGTAATTATGTGCAGTTGCTGTTTCATATTATACGAAGCCATATCATATTTGACAGTTGATAACCAAAGATCATTTTTACATGTTTCGGATATGAAAACCATTACGCAATAAAACGATCTTGTTCCGATGATGACGTGAATGATTCTGTGCTACATTAGCCTGTTGAGCTAACTGATCGTGATAATGAGTTTTTCCAATTTTTTCTTTTTTTTCGATTTTCTCTTCATATACTTTTCATTTTCTTAAACCACACCTTTATAAAGCTGGAAAATGGGTTCTTATACTGATAAAAATTTTATTGGATTGTTGCTTGCATACAACTTGATGATCTGAAGATGACTTCTGGAACGTGAAATATAAATAAAATATAATGAAATATAATCAACTTACCTGTGGTGAATTAAACAGTTTTCTTATTTTGATATTGGATCTTCGCTCTCAAAATATTTCGGTTTCTACACAAACAGCAGTTTGAAAACGCAATTTATATATATAAATATATATACTTGTAAAAGGATGAAAAGAAGAAAACTTTTTTTTGTTAGAACTTTAAGTTTCTTCCTTTACGGATTCATCAGCTAACAGTTAGCAGTTTGCTCCTGACTGTCGAGCACTTTCAGAGAAGAGATAATAATCTGTACGCTATAAATATATATATATATATCTTCAGGAATCCTGACGAAGAGAATAATCTCGAAAGCTTGACATTCAAAATGCAGTTTTTTTGTATTTTTATATTTTCTATAACTACACCTGATGCTGTTTCTGATTCTGTTTGTAGATACAATATATAATATGTATAATATGCATGAATTTGAAATTTCACTTTCGATTTTTTGTTTATATTTTCATCCGCCATCTTTAATTCTATCGCCCGTGCACTTTTTTTCTTGTTCGCGCAATCTTATCTGAAGTACCCTCGAATCCGGATAGCTTGTTTTGACAATAGTCAAGGAGATATTGATAATTGACATGGTGTGTTAGCTCCCTCTTCTACTCGATTATGACCCTACGACCAAAATATTACACCCCTTACGAAGTTAGTGTACACAACACGCAAAAAGATATATGGGTTTCGTTCTTAGGAAAGGTTTATGATCTTACCTCCCTATCCATCCAGCACCAAGGTTTGTCTGAAAAATTTCTTTTTATTTCTGATAAAAAGATAATTGTAGCTACGGCAGTTAGGCACAACTTCTAATTAAGCTATGAAGCTTAATTTAGAGGATGACGCTTAGTTAGGAGAAGTCAGCAGTCTAATTAAGCCATAAAGCGCCTAAATAGGCGCAAAAAAAATTAAAAGATGAAAAACACATAGAAAAATTTCTGGTCGCACGCTCTTTTCGATTGTGAAGTGTTTACATAATGGTTAAGAACGTTTTGACAAAAAAAATTGAAAAATTCTACGTAGCCGAAAGTCTAAAAACAGCATAGACATATTCACCGCCAAATTAAACGGTGTGTCTCCAAATTAGTAGTTGATTCGCCAAATTAGGCGAATATAGAAAACTGCTAATTAGTAGCAGTACATTGGGTTGCGTTCATCGCAATAGTCAAAGTACATAAAAATACGCTTAGTTAGCTGCTTAACATTTTCAAGAAAATTCTCGTTTTTCCCCGTTAGACTTTTCTACAAACGTGGTCAGATGATCCCAAATGAAACTATCCATCATAACATGAATTTATCATGATGCGAATTGGTCGTTTAAAGTGTAAAAATATCGAAAAAGCGAATATATACGCTTAATTAAGCTACTAACAGCTTAATAAGACTTGCATTGATAGCCAAATTAGGCGAAACTCCAAATTAAGCTTCATAGCTTAATTAGAAGTTGTGCCTAACTGTACGGCTGCTGAATTACACCATTATTTTTTTATGATTATTTTCAAATGGTACCCTAAAAATGATCGGATATACTTTCAAAAAAAGTGAAAATACCCATCAAAATGATGATTTAAAAATGATAATTCAAATAATAATGACTTCTGGTTGAAGAAATAACCAAATTGTCAAAGTGAGAAGGCGCACTAAATAATGTCTATTATAACAGCATTATTTAATTATTGAAATGATGCCTCAGAGAACTAAATCAGCAGAAAAAGTTTAAACACTGTAAAACTTCATATTCATTTCCCTTCATTATATTCCTTTTCTTGCTTGTACAACAACACAATGTTGCTATAGTTATAAAAGTAATTCATATGGGTGGCAGTGTTTAATGAGTTGTTTGAAATATCTAGACAGTTTCTTCTTTACAGTTATGACTTTTTTTTAGTCAACCGATGTGTGTGTATTCATTAATCAAGTCGAGAAAGTGTTTATGTTTAGGTTAAATTTGGTTCATGAACATTACTGACAGGTTAAGTCAAAAACATAAGTATGCAGCAGTTAGGACCACTCGACCAGAATTGGTCGCTAAAATAGTCGTGATTTATTATAAAGAATTGCCTCGATAATTTTATTTTACTCTCCAATTTGAATACATCTGATTGAATGATGACAATCTAGCATAGCAACCGCATACAAAACATAGCTCTAGGGAAAACATCGACACAATAAATTTTAAATTTTCGCTTTTCTAGCGATACATTAGCATAAGTTTCAATAATGGTCGTAAAATTAAATTTGCGCTATTGTGTGGCGTATCGACAAAATGATTATTAAAATCATTAACATAACAATACCAAACATTGTAATAATAAGTTTTTGGGAAGTATTCAGAATAAATAATTCAAACGAATGAAGATTATTACATGCTTCACCAGAACATATATATTTGTAATTATACGCTCAGTTCTCCCCTTAGCTTAAACTTAGTGTTCGAGAAGTGATATACTACCTATCGCTTGAAAAATTGCTTGGTAAGAAAAGAAGACCAACTAAATCCGAGGGTGGTACGATCGCACCCAAAGCAACCCCACCCAAAGTAACCCCTGAGTTACGCCACTGCCTACTTATTTTGGGGATCTGGAAACGAAGTTATTCAATCTGAATACGAAAATAACACAAAAAGAGTCACAAGCACCTTTCACCCTTCAAAGAAATGGCTGCAAATCCGTGAAATGTTTTTTGTGAAAATATTTAAAAGTCGCTTGCATATAAAGTTGTGAACCCTAAAAAAGTGCCTTTAAGACTATGATGAACTTCATCTGTATCTCGACGAATTCTATTAACATATTCTCGGGCTTCATAGGAAAAACACAAATCATTTGTTCTGGACAATTTATTTATATATATCAACGTGAATGTACAAAGTAAAGAGTCCTAAGTTACAAATTAAATCAGATTGATAATTACTTTTTCACGATTTTGTCGTTTTTCATTGTATTAAGAAGTTGCTGAGCATGTCACCTTTCAGCTTGGGGGGTTCAAGAACAACTCCTCCCTGTCCCATGTGCAAACCATTCAGTAGAACGGGCTAAAAGCTGAAGTGTGTCCAAAAAACAAAAACAAAGACAGTGTCACAAAGTGTCAGCAGCAGATCAAATCCTTATAAAATGGTTTTGTAGACAATTAGCATACCATTGTTGAGAGAACTTTGTAATTGGAATTCTAAGATCTAAAAGACAATGAACACTTCATCAAAAGTAGAAGTATAGTATAGAGAATAATAGAGAATCCCTAAACTGATACAAGGAGTATTACTGAAGATAAAATTTATAGATTACTATACAATGTCTTTATGTCTTACAGTTGTCTTAATGAATGGAGGACAGAAATTGTTAAACCTAAAAATAAAAATGAAAATTGGTTGGAAAAAAATCAAAAAATTAATTTGCTAGTTATTGAAGATGTGGAACTAGCATCCTCTCTCTATTATAAACTGAAATTCGTTTTGTTCAGTATCATGATCATGGTAAACTGTAAAATAACATAATGAATGTTCTCTCCTTCAGAACACTGAGCTTGTGGTTGAGGTTGCATGTGTTTTGATGGTGTGCAAGTTCTTATGTTTTTATTTCTTTGACAAAATCAGTTTCAAAATGACTTCCCGTTAGTTATTTTAAATTTGTATATTAAGTATGAATATGAATATATATTCCATGCTGCATCTACCAATGTTTCAAGAATGTTTTGATTTGGTTCTCAATTGATAACGTTGACTTATTTATTATGATAGGTGATGTTTTGCTGAAACCAATCGTTGCATCTGCAGGCAAAGATATTTCTCATTGGTTTGATCAAAAAACGAAAGATGTAAGTGCAATTTAATTTTGTTTTCTTCAGATAGCTGAAAGAGAGTCATATCTCAACTTCGATGAAGTTGACAATTTTTCAGATATCCTCAATGTGAATGAATGCAAATTGGATTTCAGTTGCAATGATGTTTTTTTTAAAAGAGAAAAATATCTTTCGAGCCAAATTTAATGAAATATAGGTTAGAAGTTCTCCATTTTAGGTAAAATTGAATATGTAATTTCTGAATTGGTTGAAGTTCGGTTTTGGGGAGATCTCGTTTTTGTGTATTGGAAAAAACTGCTTTAACCGGATTAATCTTTGCGAGATTAATTTTCGCAATTTCGCGAATCTTTGTCTTGTTCGCGAAAGTTTGTATCGCGAAAACACGTAAAATCATCGGGTATTTTTTCAATCGTAAACCTTTTGACCGCGAAAATAAATCCACAAGATATTTTACGAAACAATCATTCGCGAAAATTAATCCACGCAGAATTTTTCAAAGTACCTATTCGCGAAAATAAATCGAAAAAATTTAGCGAATTTTTGAACTCGCGAAAATTAATCTCGCAAAAATTATTCCGATTAAAGTAATATTTTTCGGTTGTTTCTTTTCTCAGTTCTCACATTGTTTTAGATTCGAATGTTCATTGATCCAGTAACAAAATGCCAGTTTCCATACACACCAATGGGAAGGATTTTACACACCCCACCCTTGCGCCCAAGAACAGATTGGGCTAATGATTTTGGCCGCCCTTGGTGGAAAACAGAATCTTATTGCATCGGTTTGCTATCACAGAAAACAAGAAAGATCAGGATAGTGAATACGTTAACATCGCAGGAACAAATATTAGAGGTAACATCAATGTAGTCAGTTGAAGTGGATGACATTACTGATTACTATATTGTATATTTGGGCTCGTTTTCTTTCAGGTATGTTCAGAAGAAATCATGGACGAAATACAGCAACGCTATTTAAACTATAATGCGCATGCGTCAAGTTACACTTGGAAGTTTAATGGTGTGAACATGGATATGAAAAAAACATTACAAGATAATAATGTGAAAGATGAAAGCGAAGAATTTTACAAAGTGGGAATGGATGAAGACCTATTTTTACCTGCAATACACTTATATTTTAATGACGATTTGACAGAAGGATAACATCCTCAGCTCATGTAATTCAAAAAAATAAAATTTCTTTAAGTTATTTCACGTGATTTAGTTGGGTTGTTTTTGAGGTAGTTTCATCTGTACAGTTGCATATTCCTTGTATGATATAAAGCAGTCACTGGGTAGGTGAGTGGATTATTGGAGCTACTAACTCTTTCCTCTATACCTTAAAGTTTCCTCAGCACGGTTACTGATGAAACAGATCTGCGATGAACTTATACATTTGTTTCAGCCTTTTTTGATATTTCTGCTTAATGGTTTGGCTTTCTGGACTCTAAGAATATACAGTGGAACCTTCTTAAAGCGGACACTTAAGCCGGTTTTCCAATAGAAAAAATAGATACTCGTATCACCATGTATCACTTTTAGTACATTGATTGGTTTTCGCGTATCAATTTGTTCTATTGGAAAACCGGCTTTACGGGACCAGAGATTTTGTCCGTTTTAGAGAGGTGTCCGCCTTGGAGAGGTTTTGCTAATTTTGGCCAGAAACTCGGAAAAACTTTTACTCCTAAGTCGGGGAAACCATCTAGCATGTCCATATTACCCTTTGCTATTGCTCAGTTGGACAAAAAAAACATTCATAAAATGAAATTTGACCTAAAAATAAACATTTTTGTGGCATATTAAAGGACTGAAAATGATTGCAAAGCTGTACAGCTTTGGGAAACTCAAAAAACACATGTTTTATAGCTACATGACAATCTATTGCTTTAAAAAAATGTTGTTGCAGTTGTCTAGCGCCTTTTGGAAATCTTATGTCTTCTAGACCGTTAATTACTTTGCCTGTGAATATGCCGTTACTGTATTAAATGATGGTAGTATTGTGGGGCACATTACTTCGCGTTTATCAAAGCATATTGCCATGTTTTTGAATTTGCCAGGCTCATCCATGGAAGCAAAAGTGACTGGAAGAAAAGAATCAAAAAATTTTGATCGTGTCATTGCCAAAGTTCATACAAAATGGCTAGGCCGGTGACTTCAACATCAACCTGCTAAAACTTCAAGAACAGCAATTACAATCAACCACAACATATCTTGATATCCTACAGAGATACAACCTGACTCAACACATTACTGAACTGATAGGAGACAAGAGATCATGTCATGACGAACTTTCCATTAAAAGTATCTTTGCATGGTGCCCTCCCTGCTGACACAATAAACGACCATGATGCACCGTTCATTACAGCCAACATACGGAAATAAATATACAAATATATACGCAATGAAAAGAACTTCAATTTACATGACTACATTACTGATTTCAGACGTCTTCCTGCTCCCTGGACGAAAAACCCAGAAATAACTCTACTCCAAAACGAAAGAGGCACACTTTGTGATGTTGCCTATCGAACACAAGAAGAAGAGGGATGGAAGAATTTCAGAGTAACTCGAAATAAACTGAAAGAAGTAATCAAATCAGAAAAAGGTAACTTTACAATAGCAGCTCTTTCGTCTAAGAAACCGAAAGAAGTCTGGCAAACAATCCACCAGATACTGTCATCCAGTCCACAAAGAATAAAGTTCGATCCAGAAGCATTCAATGACTATTACACCAACCTTGCTGAATCAATATCCACCGTAAAGAAGCGCCAACAAATCATCTGAATACTTCCGACCAAAACAACGCTTTCGAAATCAATCCTGTTACTACTATAGATATAGAAAGAGAGCTTCAACAACTCCGTAATGACTGCTCCACTGGACACGATAATATACCAGTCAAGTTTATTAAACCCGTCAAAGATTCCCTGGCATCACTTACATCATCAACAACTAGCTACATCGCCAAGTCAGTGTTCCCATCCAATTGGAAAATCAGTCGAGTGTGTCCAATTCCAATGGTAGAACATCCTGAAGCACCACAAGACTTCCGGCCAATATCTGTTCTCCCCATTCTGTCAAAAGTCTTCGAGAGGGTAAGCCATTTGGCAAACAAAATACATCGAAAATCTTAACGTCTACAAAGACACGCGACAGGTTTCCGAAAGGGTCATTCTACAACGTCGCTGCTGGTAAGAACAAAAGACGATGTCACGAAGTCCATATAAAGAAGCGAAATCACCTTAGCTGTCCCCGCAAGCTACTCAAAAACTGTTGACACCGCCATCAGCTGTTATTGATCGAACTGAAAGAACACAACTTCGCCAACTCTGCGATTAAGCTGATAGAAAGTTATCTGTCTGGACGTAAGTACCGTAATGCTTCGATTAGACGCCCGGGGCGTTTATTAAATTTTTTGAAATTTTAAGGGGGCGTCTATTCGAGGGAGGCGTTTAAAAGAGGGGCGCGTCTATTGAATTTTTGTGAAACTCTTCTTTTTCGTAAATATAAACTAAACATAATCATCGATAAAAAATATACAAAATTAAACTTCAAGATCATCGTCAATATCATCTTCCTCGATCATGTTAAGTTCGGGGGCAGCAGCGATCACATCCTCGTCCCCGCTATATCAAAGGGATTTTCATGTAAGCTCCTGTCAATTCAATTTTCCATTTGGGCTTGAAGCAAAGCTCATTGAAGCTGAAACAATGCAATGTAGTAGTTCTACATGCCTTAATTAGTGTGTCTCTAATAGACGCCCCTCTCTAGAGAGGGGCGTCTATTCGAGGGGGTCGTCTAATAGAGGGGGGCGTTTATTTAAAAATCTCCTGAAAAGGGGGGGCTTCTATTCGAGGGGGGCGTTTAAAAGAAGGGGGGCGTTTAATCGAAGCATTACGGTAGTTTATTCAAATTGATGATACTAAGTCTACCACCAAGGATATCAACTATGGTGTACCACAGGGAAGCTTTCTTGGTCCGGTGTTTCTCAACCTTTACGTAACCAGTATGTTCAACCAATATGCAGATGATACCAACATCTATCAGCACTGCAAGCATAAAAACATTAGAGATTGCGCACGAAATTGTCCCTTGCAAGCTGGTCAACAGCGAAACAGAGAACAACCTGATCTTCAACCAACTCCAAACAAAATCTATGCTATTTGCCACACCTGTATATTCAAAGCGCACAATCTGGGTGATCCCCCGAACACATTTACCATCAATCAATAACACATACTTTGATCAAACAAAAGAACGAGAGAAGACGACGGACGACAAAAATACTTGGAGTCATCTTTGATTAAAAGCTTCAATGGAAAGAACGCATAATTAAGCGTTGTCTTGCATTTATTCGACGCTGAGAATGATAAAAAAATCAGAAGATACCTGCCATTCCACTTGAGGAAAAGTTTAGCTGAAATGTAAAAGTTTTTGCAAAGAGGCGATGAAGTACTACAAAGACAGAGCTCTGGCTAGAGTCCTGTCCTCGTAGTCTTTCTCTCTTTTCTATAGGTCATGTATATATATTCGAATATGAATATTTATTGTTGTTTGTCTGCTTATCGTTTTACACTTTCATTTTCAATTTTCTCTCAGTGTTTCAATCACAATTTCTCTCAATCCGTCAGACCTTTTCTCCATAGTCTCGTGCACTGGCTCACTTTTCTTTCCTTTTTTTCTCCCCTTACACATTTTATCAAGTTATTTAATAATAATAATATTTAATAATATTTTGATATTTTTATTTGAAATTTATTTTCTAGGGAGAAGAACCATATATTATTGTATGGATCCCAATTTGATGATTAAAAGAAAAAAAAAAGTTGATCTTCACTAAACTTGACTACTGCAACATCGTATTCATGAAATCGTCCGAAGAATTGAAGAAACGGCTGCAAAAACTTCAGAATGCAGCAACAATTACGTCACCAACCACTATAGTAGAACATCAAACTCCGTGAGCACTGAAACTGGCCTGAACATCTCAAAAATCAATTTCGTGAACCAAATGAACGGCTACGAAATGCTGGAAATTTTAAACTGCGTTTAGAACTGCTTTAAGGTATTAAATGATTTACCAATGAACTTACGCAATGAAAGTAATTCTACAAATTTTATCAGAAAATCCAAGAAATCTACGACAAGGCTCTTGCCAGAAGAATTACTGAATGACTTTTATATAAAACAAAATATTGATAAGTAATTAGTTCATTTGTATTTTCACGTTCTATAACACACATGCGCAATTTCATATGCTATTTCAGGAGCCAATGTAATATATTTGGAACTTTAAATATAAACAATTATATTGTTATTATTTCATAATAAAAATGAAAAAGAAAAATCAGATGTTTTTTGAAACAGGTGAAGTTGCAAGAACTGCTTTCACTAGTCTCGAAACAAAATATGTCAAACGAAAGAAAGCTTCGTAAAAGAAACAACAAGATCAGACACAAATACTGATAAAGTAGAAGTCAAGGCGGAAAAGGACATGCAGGAATATTTTTTCCTCAGTTAGTTGCACAATTTCTTGCACAAGGGCAAATGTATTCTTGATCTTACCGTGGCAGAACTGGATGAAAATGTAAAGAGCGTCATTTTATCGTTCAAAATGTTAGCAATGTCGTTGTCCAATCAATCAATCAATCAATTTGACATATATTTTGTATAGATTACCATCAATATGTACAACGATAGTTATTTCATCAATGATGCAGATATAACTGAAAATGGGCAATCTATAATGGAGACCGCCAAAATTAGCAAAGCTAGCAAGCGTGACGGACACCAAGGACATCACAAAACAGCCACGGGACATAACAGCACAGGACAAACTAAAAACAGGCTGAACAACAAATTTAATTACAGTGTAAATGAGTGAAGCAGGTATAGAAAAAAAAAAAAAAAAAAAAAAAAAAAATCAAACAATCAAATAGGAGTTATGAAATGTGGATTTAAGAGTAGATTTCAATTTAAGCAAAGACAAATCTATCAATTTGGAGTCCTTGATTATAGTATGACAAAAGTGCCAAGATAGCATAGACTGGTGTCTAACAGAGGCCAAAACAGGAGGTTCTGACAAGACTGGAGTTAATGAGTCCTCTGGTAGAGGCACGAGTATTGTAAGCGTGAGAGAAATCAACTGCAAATGTGTCGACTAAGGGTGAGGGGAGTTTAGCATGATACACAGAATGTAAAAAAGTTACATTCTGTATATGAATTAAGTCAGTAAACTTTAATAAACCCAATTTAGCAAACAAAGGTTCAACTGGGGCATCAAAGTCTGCAAAACACATTATACGAACAGCACAATTTTGCAGAGATGTGATCCGACGTACATACATAGATACAGGTTGACCCCATACTTGTGCACAATAATTCAGGTGTGAATTAAACAGGGCAAAGTAGATTGAGATGAGGGTCTCTCTGGGTACCATGTGTCTAAGTTTACATAAAATTCCATTGGCACGTTTGAGTTTGACCGCCATGCTATCAATTTGAGATTTCCAATTCAAGTTAGAATCAATCAAAATTCCAAGGTATTTAATGTGGTTACTAGGAAAAATAACGGTTAACGGTTTCTTTAACCGCCAAAAGGTCGTCTTTTAAGTCCTTGTGAGAGGTATTTGTTTCATCTCTAAAGTTCTCGATGAGTTCTAATAGTGACTTTAGGGTTATTTTTTCTTTCTTTCCTTCAGCAGACATTATAAAAGATCAGACTATATATAAGAGATTCGGATGATGGATGAAAATTCGTTCATAGGCGTGTCGTGTAAACGGCGCCAAATAATTTTACATAACCATAAAATGCGTCCGCACCGCGCGAGATCTGACAACAAAGTTGCTCTTACGTAGTAAGTTAGTAGCACAGTCGAAAAGACATATTACATGTAAAATGTTCAAAAGTTAAGAAACAAATACTTCTTAAATATTTCTGTTTTGACAGTCATCTGTGTGATCTACAGAACAGAAGTTTTAGCGAGAATCAAGGAAGTTATTCTCTGTAAGTTTGGGATTACCAGAACATCGTGTTCAGCTTTCATTTTGAAAGAAAGCCATAGAAGTCAAGCCAAGAAGGCCATAAAAAAAACTTTCATAAGAACAATTGGACAACGAGCTAGACAAATTTGGTTTTCCCGTGATAATGAAAAAGCTCAAACAATGAGATAAGTGCCTCCCTCTTATTAGTGAAGCACCTAAAAACATGAAAAATTTAATAAGGCCTACAGCGCTTATTGGAGAAATAGTCGAAGTAATAGTTCTTCTAATCCAAACGAAGTGCTCAATATTTTGTTGGAATAGAGCGGATTATTAAAGAAAAAACAGTTTTTCAGTACTCAGAAGTTTCATGCGTACGTAGTGTTAGGCCACTAGTTTTTCTTTAATGTTGGAGGAAATAAGTATCCCATAAATAGAAAAGTTCTTCACCGATCTTCTTTCACTTCGAAACTGTACTGTACTGTACTGGGTACTAGGTGCTCAAACTAGTATTTGGTGACAAACCTTTTTCACTGAAAATATTAAAAATCAGTTGACTGATTCTGCATGAGAAACAGAGTGGTTGTTGTGATTGACACTGTGTAAACGGGTCCAATATCACAGTGAATGCAGAATGCCGCATACTTAAGATATGCATCCTAACTGGATGGCATGTGTGTTGTGTGTGTTGAAGTTAGAAATCTCAGTGTCATTCTTATGAAATGAGAGACATTCTTTATCAAAAAGACATGATAAAGTGTTAAAGTATGACATTGGTTGTGTATCATTTTCTTTCTTGAAGATTTAGATACAAGATACAAAACAAAATAAAACAATTACAATTACTCTTTCCTGAAGAGAATTTATTGAAATAAATAATACATGTTTAAAATCAGTAAACATTTACAGTTACATTCCAGTAAAGAATATTCCAGTAATAAACAAAATAAAGAATATAAGTAAAATATTTAAAAGTGACTCACATGCTTGCAAAGATATCTAACAAATAATTTAAAGGCTGCTTAACAGTCAGCAATTTTTACCCAACTTATATTTGTATGTTTTTCATTTATCACAATGTTTATCAAATCAGAAATATTTTACAAATTAGAAAATTTATTTTTCCCAATTCATTTCTTCTGAATATTTTATGCAGAATGGCTTACTTGAAAGTTATCCTGACTTTGTCACAAACAGAAGCTTAAATTTGACTTCTGAACAAAACCATTTGTTTCGTCATCTGTATTGTTTTCTTAATTCATAATCTAGAAATTATTTACCTTGGGAAAATATTTTTATCTTTGTTGAGTGACATATAATAACATATCCACATGGAAGGAAGAGTGATTATGAAAGTTTGTCGTATATTATTCACTTTTCCTATCAAGATCACTTGTATATTGAAGCTTACGAGCACTGCTTATTACTAACTTCTCACATAAAACCACACCAAGAACCCATAGAGGAGCATAATCAAAAGTAATTAAACCATGAATATGATAAGTTGTGTACTCTTCATAATTCCAAGGACATGCATTCAGTTGTCTGAGTATTAATCCTGTAGAATATTCACAAATATACGTCCATATTACATAAACCAAAACACGAATTGGAAACGGGAAATGTCTAACCACCAATGATAATCTTTCCAAAACATAAATTGTAAAACTATATATGGGAAATGACCATAGTGATGTGCATCCATGTAGCTTCCAGCCGTGATTATAACTTGAATCGAAAAAGTACCAAGTAGCTGTAAAAACAACTTCTGCGAAAAATCCACAAAGTCCATAGAACATCAACTTTGAAAAGAAAGGCAAACCTTGATTTCTCTCCATCTCATTTCCTTCACAAATTTTGTAGTTTGTTTTGAATCTATTTTCCATTACTGGAACTTATGGCTTACGCATATTTTGCGGAACGGGCATTAACAAAATCATTATTTCTTTCCGCTTCCTTTATTCAGTTGAAAAATGCTTCATTTCTTGTCACCTCTCCCCACCACACACACGACAGTTTTACTAAGATTATTATAAAAATTTTCGAATGTCACAAAATGGTTTGAGGCGGCGCACTACATAATACTTTACCTACCCAATCTTGAACCCAAAAGACCTTGCCAAACACTAATAATCACACACGCGGTCGAAATGGCCACCACCCGATGAAACTTTGTCTGATGCAGTCGGTATCATAGTGCCACAATACAGTTATGTGGCAAATTGAGTTAATCAAAACTTGCTTTTGAAACATCTTCGCAAGACGTTCCTGCGAAAAATTTGATCAACTCGAACAATCAAACGATTGCACGTTCCACAATGGAGAACTTCGGAAGAGAACAAAGAGGAGGAGGGAATACACAAGTTTTTATGATCATTGGGAAAACATCACGATACTAGCCGTCCGTCCATAAGTGATGGATTTACTGGTTTACTGAAACGTGAAATAGGCTATCCCGGCTTATATAAACGATTTTCTCCATGGTAACTACCTCAATCAATAAATCACTCAAGGGAGCGAAGTCTTCCAATTCAACGAGTCAGAGAACAACATCAACATCTTCCGAGGCATCTTTACAATCATCCACCAAACTTACCAACCCAACGGCCACTTCTCTTCTGAGCGTCTTCTGTTTTCTTAACATACAGGGTCTTTGCCCGCAAACAAGACCATCTTCTATACCATACTTAAGGGACATTATGAACACCTCAAAGTACCTCTTCGTTGGCCTAACAGTCTTGGCTTGGCTAACTGAAAGTCACAAAGAAGCAGAACTACAGAAAATTATAAACTTTTCAGGAAAGACAGAGTTCGTGCAAAATCAAAATATGGGCGATCAAGTGGAGGTGTTGCTATTTATATTCGAGATGATATAGTGCCTTACTTTGAACCATTGCTTGAATTTTCCAACGGTGTGAACGAGGCACTAATGGTTTACTCAAGAAAGCTGAATTTATTATTGTGTGCCGTCTACAGGCAACCAAACAATGCCACCCATAAATCCAGTGGATTAGAATTTGTGGAACTCACAGCTGCCATTCAAGCAAAGACCGATGCTATCCAAGGCTGCGTTCCTGACTTTTATCTATTTGGTGACTTCAATATTCCTCATATACCCTCCATCAACTCATGCAATCCATCACCTTCCTGCGACAAGCAGCTTTTAAAGATTTTAACTGATTTTAGCCTACACCTTAACCTAACGCAAATAATTCACAAGTCTACACACCGCGACGGTAACGTCCTTGATCTTCTATTTACAAACAACGCAGACTCTATCTTTAATAGATTGATTTAAATTTGAGACGCCACCTTCACTAGACAACGTATGACGTCATGATCAAAGCACGTCCGCGTCTTTGTTTCGAATTAGATTTAAAGATTTATTTTTTTCAGCGCGAAAAATCAAAATCGAAAGTATAAACAAAAATGGCTACTGATCGCAGTTTGAAGACTCTGAGAGAAAATTTGCTTATTTCCTTAGCGTTTGATACTATTTCTGCTGAAGAATTTGTGTTGCTTTATGACTTAAATCAATCGAAAGATATTTACCCTTACTGGAAATTTGAAAAATTTGACATGGGAATGATCGATGAGGAACAGTGCTTTGTTGATTTCAGATTCGCTAAAAATGACCTTTATTTACTTCTTGAAGTCTTAAATATCCCAGACAGATTTATAACAGAACATGGGACTGTTTGTGATGGCATAGAGGCATTATGTATATTACTCAAACGCTTATCATTCCCCTGCCGTTACACTGATATGGTACCCACGTTTGGTAGAAATCCTACAGAACTATGCTTAATTTACAACTCAATGATAAACCATGTATACAATCTACATTCACATAGACTGAGTTCTTGGAACCAGCCTATGCTTTCTCCCCAGCAACTGCAGTTATATGCTGACACTATCAGTTAGGACCACTCGACCAAAACTTGCGATAAAAAGCGTTTCATACTACTTTATGACAGCCACACGACGAAGTGCATTCACAACGTTTTCTTCTGATTTGGGAATACAAGATTGAGAAATGTA
The DNA here is from genome assembly GCA_027922465.2 of Turritopsis dohrnii. Lineage (NCBI taxonomy): Eukaryota > Metazoa > Cnidaria > Hydrozoa > Anthoathecata > Oceaniidae > Turritopsis > Turritopsis dohrnii. The sequence continues at coordinate 143,324 of BQMF02000550.1, read as the reverse complement.
TTGTAAAATCGTGAAAGAAATAATTATCAATCTGATTTAATTTGTAACTTAGGACTCTTTACTTTGTACATTCACGTTGATATAAATAAATTGTCCAGAACAAATTATTTGTGTTTTTTCTATGAAGCCCGAGAATATGTGAATAGAATTCGTCGAGATACAGACGAAGTTCATCGTAGTATTAAAGGCACAAAAGATCGGGAACACAAAAATTCTCGCTACTTTCGCAACATTTTGCTTTTTTAGGATTCACGACTTTATATGCTGGCGACTTTTAAATATTTTCACAAAAAACATTTCACGGATTTGCAGCCATTTCTTCGAAGGGTGAAGAGTGCCCGTGACTTTTTGTGTTATTTTCCGTATTCAGATTGGATAACTTCGTTTCCAGATCCCGAAAATAAGTAGTCAGTGGCGTAACTCGGGGATTGCTTTAGGTGCGATCGCACCACCTTCGGATTTAGTTGGCCTTCTTTTTTTACCAAGCAATTTTTCAAGGGATATACTACCAAACATAACTAGAACACTAAGTTTAAGCTAAGGGGAGGACTGGGCGTATAATTACGAAATATATATATGTCCTGGTGAAGCATGTAATAACCATTCGTTCGTTTGAATTATTCATTCCGATTGCTTCCCGAAAGTTTATTGTTGCCAATGTTTGGTATTGTTATGTTAATGATTTTAATAATCGTTTTGTCGATACGCCACACAATAGCGCAAATTTAATTTTACGACCATTATTGAAACTTATGCTAATGTATCGCTAGAAAAGCGGTCCTCCTCCGAAGATGTAGAAATTGTTCGTTTTCTTCTTTCTTCATTTTCTGAAGAACTAAGCCGAAAGGGAAATTTTGACACGGTAAAAAGTTTTGTTTTTGCATAAAGTTTCACCACCCCAAAAATAAAAAAAAATTACCGTGTCGAAATTTCCCTAGAGCTATGTTTCTATGCGGTTGCTATGCTAGATCGTCATCATTCAATCGGATGTATTCAAATAGGAGAGTAAAATAAAATTATCGAGGCAATTCTTTATAATAAATCACGATTATTTTAGCGACGAATTCTGGTCGAGTGGTCCTAACTGACTATACATAGGAAAGGTGCACCTTTAGATTCGTGTTTCGGGTTTGTGGATGGGACTGTTCGTCGAATTGCTAGACCGAAAAGAAATCAACGGCAAGTCTACAACGGTCACAAGCGAGTACATGCCTTGAAGTATCAGACAATTGTACTCCCAAACGGAATGATTGGGAATTTGGCTGGCCCTTATGAAGGTAGAAGGCATGACAGTTTCATGTTGGCTGACTAAGGACTTTTACAAGAATTACAACAACATGCTTGGTTCAATGCCCAACCCTTATGCATTTATGGTGATCCCGCCTACCCTATATCGGTTCATCTGCAAGCACCTTTCAGGGGTGCAAATCTAAATGGTGCACAAAAACAATATAACAAAGCAATGAGTTCCGTTAGAGTTTCAGTAGAATGGCTGTTTGGCTTGGTGTCCAATTATTTTAAATTCATTGACTTCAAGAAAATGCAGCGAATTGGAATTAGTGCTGTGGGAAAAGTTTATATTGTTTGTTCAATTTTGCAAAACGCACACACTTGCCTATATGGAAACTTAATTTCAGAAACTTTCAACTTAGAGCCACCACAAATACGAGACTATTTTCACTAACTTTAATGTAAGAAACTTCTTATGTATATATATATGTAATACTAATAACAACTAAGAAACAAAAGATATGTAGTTACTGTTCTTGAAAATAAACTTCTATTATCACTTCTTTTTGTCCATAAGTTCTTTAAACATAACCATCTGTTGGGCCATCATTTGCTGTTGTTGATTAAACAAATTCATCAAAACAGCATTTTGATTCCGTCTCTCCTCACGATCAGCAGCATTTTTCTCCCTGTCCAGCTCTAATTTTTCTCTAAGAAATTCCATTGTATCAGAATTGGAACGCCTGCTACAGGCTGCTTTAGAAGGTTTGTCTTCTTCAAGTTTACGTTTTTTCGTTTGACCCATCGTTTCCATAGCAGTTTGTCGAATGTCTATGGCTTGGCTTCTTTCCTTAGCTTCTTTTTCAAGTGTCTGACCTTTCTCCTCATCCTTCTTTTGTAAAGTGTCTTCTGATATATTTATAACTTCTTCTAATAACACATCAAACTCTGTAGGCTCGTTACCACCGAGTCCAGTTTCATTCCTTTCTTTGTTGATTTTTACTCTATGTTTTTTGATAAGGTTCATAATTCTATCTCTGATACCTCGACCAGTTACATGAAAATCATCAAGTGAATTTAATGTGTCAGCAACTTTCTGCCAGCCCTGTCCACGCTCTTGGCTTCCTGGTTTATGTGTAAGCACTCCTTCCCCAAGGATTTCACGCATAAGTAATACGTCTTTACTATCATTCCATTGCATAGACCTAAATGAAAAAAAATAGTGGCCATTAAAAAAAATAAGAAGGCTTTCATAACTTCAAATCCCAGGTAGATGAAAAATATACACCATAAAACCAAAACCAGAACCAAACATACATGATTATTACTAAAACCAATTTGTATTAGAGGAATTTAATGCTAGCATTAATAAGAATCTTGAATTTTAAGGAAAACTTACTTTTTCTTCGTGTTTACAGCATCCATGTTTATACGTTCTCTGCAGGACGCCAAAACAGCTGCTTTCGCGTTGTGTACGCGACTTCTATTTTTTTGAGAACGGAGACATTGTCTAGTTCCAGTCTTTTTGGGGTTTTCCCTGATAAAAATCAGGTTCGCGTCGTTCTATTTAAATCAACCTAATTACACATGCACAACCACCATCTATTCAGACCACTATTTCATTGATATCGCTACCCACTTAGTTCAGAATAAACCAACCTTCGAAAGTAACTGCAAGAATTTAAAAGTGAATTTGATGGATTTAATTTCCATAACGATAAAATCAATTGGGAAAGCATTAACAATCAACTATCTCACGTTTTAACTGGGATGAGGTGTTGGATCAACCAAATCCTGATATACAATATAAAGCTTTCCTTGACAACTGTTTACATATTATCTCCAATAACTTACCTGCAAGAAAACCACCCAAAAAACATTCGACAGTTGCACGTGACCGTAGGATTTTAATGAGAAAACGCAGAAAACTTACAAAAAATTGTCAAAGTAACAAGAACAAACAAAAACTTATCGACATCGAATTCAAATTACAAGAATCTTATAAAAAAGAGAGAATGGACAGCGAATACGTTGCAACATCTAAGATAAAAACTAATCCTAAATATTTTTATTCATACGCAAAACGTTTTAGCAATACCAAACCAAAAGTTGGACCTCTTCATGACCCAACAAAAAACAAACTTACAGCCGACTGTTACGAAATGGCTAACATTCTCCAAAGACAATACATGTCTGTTTTTACATTACCCAAAAAAGACTACAGTTTTCCCGACCATCAAGAACACCAGGAAAGTTCAGTTCTAGAGAACATGGAATTCACTGAAGACGACTTCATTAAAGAGATCGACACAATACCGTCTAATTCAGCTCCTGGACCTGATGGAATACCAGCAGTTTTCCTAAAGAAGTGCAAAGATTCACTTGCAAAACCATTGAAAATTATCTGGCGAAGCAATTTGGATAATGGAACAACCACAAGTATTCTCAAAACAAGTCATATATCCCCTATATTTAAAGGTGGTGATCAAAGCGCACCAGTGAACTACCGTCCAATTGCACTAACATCATTAGTAACAAAAGTTTTTGAAAAGATTTTGAGAAAAAATCTACAAATACACCTCGAAACAAATCAACTCTACAATTCGACCCAACACGGTTTAGGACAGGTCGATCATGTCTTAGTCAGCTACATGCACACACAGAAAAACTAATCTCACACATGGAAAAAGGCGAGAATGTAGACGTGCTATACCTTGATTTCAGTAAAGCATTTGATAGGGTTGATCACTCAATCCTGTTAAACAAACTGAAAAAGAACAGAATCGGAGGAAGAATCCATAAATGGCTAAAGTCTTTTCTTACAGGTCGCTTGCAATTCGTCTCCGTCGATGGATTTCTATCATTCAAAACCATATTGTTATTTCTGGAGTCCCACAAGGGTCTGTCCTGGGCCCACTACTCTTCCTCATTATGATCCAGGATATTGACAAAAATGTTATCCATTCAACTCTATCTTCATTTGCCGACGATACGAGGCTGCTGAAAGGTATTTCAAACATTGAAAATGTTGCAGAGCTACAAAATGACCTTCATGCTGTCTACGAGTGGACAGAACAGAATAATATGAAATTAAATGGAACAAAATTTGAGCATCTCCCATATGGAAAGAATACAGAGTTCAAGTCCCATTCTTCATACCTATCAGATACAGCATAGTTTATAGAATTCAACTGGTTTCGAAAGATTCATAGCTCTATTGTTCTATGTTATTGCTTGACATTTTTGTGCATATTTAATTACAAGCCTGCACAAAAAAGAAGATGTTTTTAAAGCAGGCGAAAAGAACGAAAAAATGTGATAACTGATCATTTTAATATTTTAAAGATTTTGGATTATTGGATTTCTGCGAAAGCAAGAAATACCTTAAAACCGGCTTTGGTTTTTGGATTTCTGCGTAAGCAAGAAATACTTTACGATCGTCCGTGTTTTTGGATTTCTGCGTAAGCAAGAAATACTTTACGATCGTCCGTGTTTTTCTGTTTTTTGGATTTCTGCGTAAGCAAGAAATACTTTACGATCGTCTTTCTCCTGTATTTTTGGATTTCTGCGTAAGCAAGAAATACTTTACGATCGTCCGTGTTTTTCTGATTTTTTTGGATTTCTGCGTAAGCAAGAAATACTTTACGATCGTCCGTGTTTTTCTGTTTTTTCATCTTACTGTCCAAACCTACGCATTTTTGTTTCTTAAATTTCATTGGTTCATAAAAAAGCCGTCTTAATTGTCATTGGTGCATAATGCCCGATTTCTACGAAAGGGTGCTAATTTAGCCACCTCCACTTAAATAGCGATAGTTTATTGGCTGATTTTCGCCATGCCATGTGATCGTCCACAAAACGTTTTAAAAATGGCAGCGAAAGAACGTGTGTAGTTTGCTAAAAGTTTCTTTGATGGAAATATGGCTTTAAAAGAAGTTAATACAGCTTATAATTTTATATAAAGAATTGCATTACTGTTGGGAACTTATCATGTTCACAAAATTAAATTACAGTGTGGTTATTCTGTTTTTTGAAAGAAGTTTTCTTGAAGTTTAAAATATGAAAACAGTGCCATGTGGAAGAAAAGGTATTTCTTGTTTTATTTTTGCTCCAAGCCTTTTTAAATATGAAAGACCTTCGTGTATTTTGTATGTGTATGCATGTTTTAGAAGCTTTTGGATTTTTAAAGCTCAGCTTAGCTTCCTTTCAGCTCCTCCCCAACATCACCAACATATGCACTTTATACAGCTATTTATACTATATTTAGTAGCAATTGTTGGATGTATTCTGGCTATATCAGCTTATCTCTTTTCTCCCTGCGTATGTTGTATTTTTTTTAACTTTTAGATTAAATATGAGCTTTAATTTCTAAGTAATTATTATTGTGATATTTATATTTTTCATTCTGAGGAGATCAATATAGAAACTTTATATATTAGTTTGTGCTGCCCAAACGATATGTTGGTTACCGCCAGTATACACAATCTTTTTATAGGATTCGTTATATTTAATGTGGTTAAATTAAAGTTTCGTATTGTGTCGATGCACTTTTTTGGAGTACGTGGGTGGCAAATATCCAGTAACAATCATTCAGCTTATTCGTACAAAAAAACAGATCTTCATAAATGATCTCCGCGATAGCATAAAGAAAAGCCCCTTTTTTATGTTATGGTAGGCTGACTTTCTTGACGAACATTGTCAGTCGCATCAATATTTTTGTTTATTTAATGCTGATGCTTCTCGAGCTGAATGATGTGACTGTCTTAGTTTTGCAGGACTAGTGTGCTAGTGTTGCATTTTTGTGGCATTTTCAGCAGCAAAGCTTGCAGAAATCCTTCTGCCCGGTAGGGCATCTTGTTCTGTTTTCATCTTACTGTCCAAACCTACGCATTTTTGTTTCTTAAATTTCATTGGTTCATAAAAAAGCCGTCTCAATCGTGATTGGTGCATAATGCCCGATTTCTACGAAAGGGTGCTATTTAGCCACCTCCACTTAAATAGCGATAGTTTATTGGCTGATTTTCGCCATGCCATGTGATCGTCCACAAAACGTTTTAAAAATGGCAGCGAAAGAACGTGTGTAGTTTGCTAAAAGTTTCTTTGATGGAAATATGGCTTTAAAAGAAGTTAATACAGCTTATAATTTTATATAAAGAATTGCATTACTGTTGGGAACTTATCATGTTCACAAAATGTGGTTATTCTGTTTTTTGAAAGAAGTTTTCTTGAAGTTTAAAATATGAAAACAGTGCCATGTGGAAGAAAAGGTATTTCTTGTTTTATTTTTGCTCCAAGCCTTTTTAAATATGAAAGACCTTCGTGTATTTTGTATGTGTATGCATGTTTGAAGTCAATTTTTAGAAGCTTTTGGATTTTTAAAACTCAGCTTAGCTTCCTTTCAGCTCCTCCCCAACATCACCAACATATGCACTTTATACAGCTATTTTTATACTATATTTAGTAGCAATTTTTGGATGTATTCTGGCTATATCAGCTTATCTCTTTTCTCCCTACGTATGTTGTATTTTTTTTAACTTTTAGATTAGATATGAGCTTTAATTTCTAAGTAATTATTATTGTGATATTTATATTTTTCATTCTGAGGAGATCAATATAGAAACTTTATATATTAGTTTGTGCTGCCCAAACGATATGTTGGTTACCGCCAGTATACACAATCTTTTTATAGGATTCGTTATATTTAATGTGGTTAAATTAAAGTTTCGTATTGTGTCGATGCACTTTTTTGGAGTACGTGGGTGGCAAATATCCAGTAACAATCATTCAGCTTATTCGTACAAAAAAAACAGGTCTTCATAAATGATCTCCGCGATAGCATAAAGAAAAGCCCCTTTTTTATGTTATGGTAGGCTGACTTTCTTGACGAACATTGTCAGTCGCATCAATATTTTTGTTTATTTAATGCTGATGCTTCTCGAGCTGAATGATGTGACTGTCTTAGTTTTGCAGGACTAGTGTGCTAGTGTTGCATGTTTGTGGCATTTTCAGCAGCAAAGCTTGCAGAAATCCTTCTGCCCGGTAGGGCATCTTGTCATCTTACTGTCCAAACCTACGCATTTTTGTTTCTTAAATTTCATTGGTTCATAAAAAAGCCGTCTTAATTGTCATTGGTGCATAATGCCCGATTTCTACGAAAGGGTGCTAATTTAGCCACCTCCACTAAAATAGCGACAGTATATTGGCTGATTTTCGCCATGCCATGTGATCGTCCTCAAAACGTTTTAAAAATGGCAGCGAAAGAACGTTTGCTAAAAGTTTCTTTGATGGAAATATGGCTTTAAAGGAAGTTAATACAGCTTATAATTTTATATAAAGAATTGCATTACTGTTGGGAACTTATCATGTTCACAAAATTAAATTACAGTGTGGTTATTCTGTTTTTTGAAAGAAGTTTTCTTGAAGTTTAAAATATGAAAACAGTGCCAATACATGGTGTGTGGAAGAAAAGGTATTTCTTGTTTTATTTTTGCTCCAAGCCTTTTTAAATATGAAAGACCTTCGTGTATTTTGTATGTGTATGCATGTTTGAAGTCAATTTTTAGAAGCTTTTGGATTTTTAAAGCTCAGCTTAGCTTCCTTTCAGCTCCTCCCCAACATCACCAACATATGCACTTTATACAGCTATTTATACTATATTTAGTAGCAATTTTTGGATGTATTCTGGTTATATCAGCTTATCTCTTTTCTCCCTACGTATGTTGTATTTTTTTTAACTTTTAGATTAGATATGAGCTTTAATTTCTAAGTAATTATTATTGTGATATTTATATTTTTCATTCTGAGGAGATCAATAGAAACTTTGTGCTGCCCAAACGATATGTTGGTTACCGCCAGTACACACAATCTTTTTATAGGATTCGTTATATTTAATGTGGTTAAATTAAAGTTTCGTATTGTGTCGATGCACTTTTTTGGAGTACGTGGGTGGCAAATATCCAGTAACAATCATTCAGCTTATTCGTACAAAAAAACAGATCTTCATAAATGATCTCCGCGATAGCATAAAGAAAAGCCCCTTTTTTATGTTATGGTAGGCTGACTTTCTTGACGAACATTGTCAGTCGCATCAATATTTTTGTTTATTTAATGCTGATGCTTCTCGAGCTGAATGATGTGACTGTCTTAGTTTTGCAGGACTAGTGTGCTAGTGTTGCATTTTTGTGGCATTTTCAGCAGCAAAGCTTGCAGAAATCCTTCTGCCCGGTAGGGCATCTTGTTCTGTTTTCATCTTACTGTCCAAACCTACGCATTTTTGTTTCTTAAATTTCATTGGTTCATAAAAAAGCCGTCTCAATCGTGATTGGTGCATAATGCCCGATTTCTACGAAAGGGTGCTATTTAGCCACCTCCACTTAAATAGCGATAGTTTATTGGCTGATTTTCGCCATGCCATGTGATCGTCCACAAAACGTTTTAAAAATGGCAGCGAAAGAACGTGTGTAGTTTGCTAAAAGTTTCTTTGATGGAAATATGGCTTTAAAAGAAGTTAATACAGCTTATAATTTTATATAAAGAATTGCATTACTGTTGGGAACTTATCATGTTCACAAAATGTGGTTATTCTGTTTTTTGAAAGAAGTTTTCTTGAAGTTTAAAATATGAAAACAGTGCCATGTGGAAGAAAAGGTATTTCTTGTTTTATTTTTGCTCCAAGCCTTTTTAAATATGAAAGACCTTCGTGTATTTTGTATGTGTATGCATGTTTGAAGTCAATTTTTAGAAGCTTTTGGATTTTTAAAGCTCAGCTTAGCTTCCTTCAGCTCCTCCCCAACATCACCAACATATGCACTTTATACAGCTATTTATACTATATTTAGTAGCAATTTTTGGATGTATTCTGGCTATATCAGCTTATCTCTTTTCTCCCTACGTATGTTGTATTTTTTTTAACTTTTAGATTAGATATGAGCTTTAATTTCTAAGTAATTATTATTGTGATATTTATATTTTTCATTCTGAGGAGATCAATATAGAAACTTTATATATTAGTTTGTGCTGCCCAAAGGATATGTTGGTTACCGCCAGTATACACAATCTTTTTATAGGATTCGTTATATTTAATGTGGTTAAATTAAAGTTTCGTATTGTGTCGATGCACTTTTTTGGAGTACGTGGGTGGCAAATATCCAGTAACAATCATTCAGCTTATTCGTACAAAAAACCCAGATCTTCATAAATGATCTCCGCGATAGCATAAAGAAAAGCCCCTTTTTTATGTTATGGTAGGCTGACTTTCTTGACGAACATTGTCAGTCGCATCAATATTTTTGTTTATTTAATGCTGATGCTTCTCGAGCTGAATGATGTGACTGTCTTAGTTTTGCAGGACTAGTGTGCTAGTGTTGCATTTTTGTGGCATTTTCAGCAGCAAAGCTTGCAGAAATCCTTCTGCCCGGTAGGGCATCTTGTTCTGTTTTCATCTTACTGTCCAAACCTACGCATTTTTGTTTCTTAAATTTCATTGGTTCATAAAAAAGCCGTCTCAATCGTGATTGGTGCATAATGCCTGATTTCTACGAAAGGGTGCTAATATAGCGACCTTAACTTCAATAGCGACAGTTTATTGGCTTGAATTTTTTTTTTTTTTTTTTTTTTTTGGCTTGAATTTCCGCCATGTGATCATCCGGGTATTTTTCGACTTCACCACGCCGTTCGCATAATGGTAGAAGAAACCGAAGAAACCCACTTAAACTTCCACGTGTTGATTGATCAATATTGAACAGATTTAAAGAAGATTTAAGGGAGAAGTGGAGAAATTTATAATTATCTTACAAAGATTGTACTGCGTTCATTCTTTTCTAAAAACAAGCTCTGTCTCAATGTTTTATAAAAACAGTGTGTGAAAAGGAATGCTTTTTTTAGGAAAATGTCTGGGGCATTCTTTTCAGCCTTTCTAAATACCAAAGATCCTTTGTTTGTGTGGGCTGTAATGCTTTTTAAGCTCTGGATACATACAGCTCAGCTCAGTTTCCTCTTCAGCTCCAACAACATACAAGAATGTTCTGACTACCCTCTACCTGTGCATCATTTTATGTTTGATGTTTCTCTAGCTATTTTAGCTTACTTGTATATTCTAAATACTGGACATCCTTTAACTCAAATTTCTGCTTTCAGTTATGTTTGCTAATTTTGGTAAGTGTAGGTCTTTCATAATCCTAATCTTTTTTTACTTTTTGTGTTTGGGAAGTCTTTTCGTAATTAGGAAGATTGACCGTACATACGTAATCATGTATTATCTGAAAGCATATAAATTTGATGTTGTTTTGTTCATTAAGTTTATTGGGAGTTAATGTAAGTTTCGTGTTGTCTCAGTTATTGTTTCATAATGCCTTGGTGTGTATACGTAATTAAAAATTTAATGTTTTTTAAGTTTCTGAATAAATCTTTATAATCTTTTCATGAAATTTAGTTCAGGTAATGCATGTTTCTAAATTAAAAAGATAGCAATGACATATTGTTACTCAAATTAAAGCACAAATTTCTGTTTCAGTTATGTATGTTGATTTTATATGTATATGTAGATGTATTTTGTATCATTAAAATCTACGCTTTCCTTTTTGTGCTTGTGAATTAGGAATTCTATTAGGATGGTAGGCATTTACATTAACTTACATTGTCTTATCTGAATTGATCACTGAATCTTTAATATCATTTCGTACCAACAAAATAAAGAACATTACGTCATTCAGATATAATCAAGTTTATTGGTGTTTATTGGTATATATAAAGTTTTGCATAGTGAAAATTATGTTTTTTCCAGATTTTCGGGGAGTGCATGATCTGCGGAAATGATCTTTCTTAAATTTCAAGAATGTCAATTGTCTTTCTTTTTTCATACTTCAGCTTCAGCTTTCATGTCTTTCTTTTTTCATACTTCAGCTGGTTTTGCAGAAATCCTTATGCCTGCAAGGGCATCTTGTTGGATTTCTGCGTAAGCAAGAAATACTTTACGATCGTCTTTGTTTTTTTGGATTTCTGCGTAAGCAAGAAATACTTTACGATCGTCTTTCTCCTGTTTTTTCATCTTACTGTCCAAACCTACGCATTTTTGTTTCTTAAATTTCATTGGTTCATAAAAAAGCCGTCTTAATTGTCATTGGTGCATAATGCCCGATTTCTACGAAAGGGTGCTAATTTAGCCACCTCCACTTAAATAGCGATAGTTTATTGGCTGATTTTCGCCAAGCAATGTGATCGTCCACAAAACGTTTTAAAAATGGCAGCGAAAGAACGTGTGTAGTTTGCTAAAAGTTTCTTTGATGGAAATATGGCTTTAAAAGAAGTTAATACAGCTTATAATTTTATATAAAGAATTGCATTACTGTTGGGAACTTATCATGTTCACAAAATTAAATTACAGTGTGGTTATTCTGTTTTTTGAAAGAAGTTTTCTTGAAGTTTAAAATATGAAAACAGTGCCAATACATGGTGTGTGGAAGAAAAGGTATTTCTTGTTTTATTTTTGCTCCAAGCCTTTTTAAATATGAAAGACCTTCGTGTATTTTGTATGTGTATGCATGTTTGAAGTCAATTTTTAGAAGCTTTTGGATTTTTAAAGCTCAGCTTAGCTTCCTTTCAGCTCCTCCCCAACATCACCAACATATGCACTTTATACAGCTATTTATACTATATTTAGTAGCAATTTTTGGATGTATTCGGGCTATATCAGCTTATCTCTTTTCTCCCTACGTATGTTGTATTTTTTTTAACTTTTAGATTAGATATGAGCTTTAATTTCTAAGTATATAATTATTATTATTTTTTATTCTGAGGAGATCAATATAGAAACTTTATATATTAGTTTGTGCTGCCCAAACGATATGTTGGTTACCGCCAGTATACACAATCTTTTTATAGGATTCGTTATATTTAATGTGGTTAAATTAAAGTTTCGTATTGTGTCGATGCAATTTTTTGGAGTACGTGGGTGGCAAATATCCAGTAACAATCATTCAGCTTATTCGTACAAAAAAAACCAGATCTTCATAAATGATCTCCGCGATAGCATAAAGAAAAGCCCCTTTTTTATGTTATGGTAGGCTGACTTTCTTGACGAACATTGTCAGTCGTATCAATATTTTTGTTTATTTAATGCTGATGCTTCTCGAGCTGAATGATGTGACTGTCTTAGTTTTGCAGGACTAGTGTGCTAGTGTTGCATTTTTGTGGCATTTTCAGCAGCAAAGCTTGCAGAAATCCTTCTGCCCGGTAGGGCATCTTGTTCTGTTTTCATCTTACTGTCCAAACCGGCGCATTTTTGTTTCTTAAATTTCATTGGTTCATAAAAAAGCCGTCTTAATTGTCATTGGTGCATAATGCCCGATTTCTACGAAAGGGTGCTAATTTAGCCACCTCCACTTAAATAGCGATAGTTTATTGGCTGATTTTCGCCATGCCATGTGATCGTCCACAAAACGTTTTAAAAATGGCAGCGAAAGAACGCGTTGCTAAATGTTTGCTAAAAGTTTCTTTGATGGAAATATGGCTTTAAAAGAAGTTAATACAGCTTATAATTTTATATAAAGAATCGCATTACTGTTGGGAACTTATCATGTTCACAAAATTAAATTACAGTGTGGTTATTCTGTTTTTTGAAAGAAGTTTTCTTGAAGTTTAAAATATGAAAACAGTGCCAATACATGGTGTGTGGAAGAAAAGGTATTTCTTGTTTTATTTTTGCTCCAAGCCTTTTCAAATATGAAAGACCTTCGTGTATTTTGTATGTGTATGCATGTTTGAAGTCAATTTTTAGAAGCTTTTGGATTTTTAAAGCTCAGCTTAGCTTCCTTTCAGCTCCTCCCCAACATCACCAACATATGCACTTTATACAGCTATTTATACTATTTAGTAGCAATTTTTGGATGTATTCTGGCTATATCAGCTTATCTCTTTTCTCCCTACGTATGTTGTATTTTTTTTAACTTTTAGATTAGATATGAGCTTTAATTTCTAAGTAATTATTATTATTTTTTATTCTGAGGAGATCAATATAGAAACTTTATATATTAGTTTGTGCTGCCGAAACGATATGTTGGTTACTGCCAGTATACACAATCTTTTTATAGGATTCGTTATATTTAATGTGGTTAAATTAAAGTTTCGTATTCTGTCGATGCACTTTTTTGGAGTACGTGGGTGGCAAATATCCAGTAACAATCATTCAGCTTATTCGTACAAAAAAACAGATCTTCAATGATCTCCGCGATAGCATAAAAAAAAGCCCCTTTTTTATGTTATGGTAGGCTGACTTTCTTGACGAACATTGTCAGTCGCATCAATATTTTTGTTTATTTAATGCTGATGCTTCTCGAGCTGAATGATGTGACTGTCTTAGTTTTGCAGGACTAGTGTGCTAGTGTTGCATTTTTGTGGCATTTTCAGCAGCAAAGCTTGCAGAAATCCTTCTGCCCGGTAGGGCATCTTGTTCTTCTTTTTCTTACTGTCCAAACCTAGCGGTTTTTTGAAATCTCGTGCGAATGTTTACACGAAACCAACACCACGCATTTCAGTCAAAGAAACTCACAACAATGAACCGACAGGATACGAAAGTATCTTTAGTCAGTATTTAATGGATTTAATGTAAAGAAGATCCTCACTTCCATAACTGAAGATGAAGAATGATATATCTAGCATTAATTTATTATTATCTTGAAATGATTCAATGATGATCGTTTGTTTCCAAGGAAAAGTTTTTAATGTTTAGAAACAGAGCGAAAAAGGTATGCCTTTGTTTTTGAGATTAAATGTCTGAGATTGTTTCTAAAAAAAGATGGTTGTTTGTTTCATGTGTGGGCTTTTTAGGCTGTGGATACGTACTCCTCAGCTTACTGTCCTCCTCAGCTCCATCATTAAAAATGTGTGTCAACTCTGTACCACACTTTTAATGTTTGATGCTAATGTTTATGTTTTAATGCTTGATCAGTTTTTAAGTTTTATGTACTGCCAATGTCCTTTATTACAAATAGCCTTTCCTAATCACAATAGCAAATTGAAACATCTTAATGCAATACACCAGTACATCTCGAAACAAACAAAGAAAATTTTCCTTTCAGTTATAAAATTGTGTGTGGTGAGTTTAGAGCTTAGGTATTTATTTTTAATGATCAAAATTTTGGTTTACTTTTGTGTTTGCAATATTGGGAATTATGTACGTAAGTACATGCACATGTTAAGTGTTTAAAGAAAATGATTTACGTACGTAACCACTGTGATATCTGAAAAGTTTAATATGAACTTAATCTTGTTCTGCATCCCCAAAAGAAGGGATGTTTTATGTCATTCAGATGTAATTAAGTTTATCGGTGGTGTATATATATATGAAATGAAGTTTCGCATAGTGTCCAGTGGCGGATCTAGAGGTATGTCGAAATTTGTGTAGGAGAGTGTTAGCCATCTAACCATAAAAGAAAAGCGTTCAAATAATCTCGTTAGTAATATAAATTGAATTCGCAAATTATGTTAATGCTCTCCTACACAAATTTCGACATACCTCTAGATCCGCCACTGGTGTCAATAACAATTTTGCAATGCCCTGAGGTGCATATGTAATCAGAAACGTAATGTTATTTTCAACTTCCCTTATTTTCAAAAAAAAAAAAATTTAAACAGGTCATATATGTCAACTTAGATCAAGAATGTAAGTGCATTTCATATTGTTTATCAATGTAAGTTATATATAAATATATGCTGATTTTCCTTAGTCTATATGAATGTATTTTGCATACCCACAATTGATGTGTACTTGGAAAAATGTTTTGAGTTTATGAGTTACGAGCATACTCATTAGGATATCTGAAAGGATCAATATATTGTTGATATTAATTGTATTAATAAATATATCATTCAGTTTATTGAAAGTATATACATTATAAGAAAGTTTCGCATTGTGTCAATTATACATGCCTGGGAATGTAATATATGTTGTAGAAATTCTTCCACCATTCAATGATTCAAAATCATTCAAGTTTCAAGAAAGTTGTTATAATATTTCATTTTTCAGCTGACTTTGCAGAAATCCTTCTGCCCGTAAGGGCATCTTGTTAAAATGCCTGGGGAAAATTGCTGCGTTGTTGGCTGTGGAAGTAACAGAAGGACTCAAGGCATTGGTATATTTAAATTACTGAGTTAAAAGTTTCATACAGAATGGTGTGATAAGTGGTTGAAAAAGTTGACGAAATAAATTTCTCTCCGTAGTTTTTGTCAATAAAATCTAAAATCAAATCCACCTGTGCGAAATGCATCCCCTTCTTCCGTGATTTACCCCCGGTTGAGTGTGAGTATGCACATCGACTTCTACATTATACAGAAACTTTATTCTATTTATTCTAATCAAATAAAGCTCAAAAGTGCAACCCGCGAAAATAACCTGCAAACGGGGCCATAGTGTTAATACAGTCAAAGGAGAGAAGGACGGGTAAATTTAACTGCAATCAATATATTTGATACATATAAACATAATGTAAAAATACAACAAAACCGAACATGTTTTGTCGCATATTCAGCATACTCTTTCGGTCGTTGTGAAGTTGATATTTGTATATATTTGTGATAAACATCTCATTTTTCAGCATCATCATAGATTTTTTATGTGATTCTGTTGTTTCTAAAACTCTTCCTCCATGTTTATATCCATCAGTTTCATTTAAAATATCTGATGGGTACATCGAATCTTGAATTATCTTGTTGCTGAAACTGTGAGAATTTCAACTGAAATTTTATTTGATACATCATGTTTTTTTTCAACTTGTGCAGCTTCAATCCACCATCACTCTTACACTTTTTATCACAAATATCACATGTTTTTCATTATCCACCTACAAAGGAATAGAGTTTTTTCAGAATATAAAAATAAATAACCACATGAAAAAAATGAAAGTTCTCCTTATTCTTTTCGCGCCATAAAAATAATGATAATAGAATTTATAAGAATAATTAACTGCTTAGATTAAGTCTCAAATGCTATATATTTTGTTATGTATGTATGTTTTATTTTCGACGATAACCCTCTGCAGCTGTGACACAACACACATGTCACATAATAGATGTATAGCGATTTTCTTTTATTTGACTAAAGCTTGAAAATGTACATAAAAAGTATATAATTTAACTTACACAACTACAATGGTATTTATTTCTTCTTCCAATTCAAAATCTTCATCTACTAAGCCCAAAATAACTTCAAAATCGTCATCCAAAGGGAAATACTCCACTACTTGTATACTGTTTTCCGCCATTTTAATACCCTATTACCCCGTTTTTAAGCCCCCCTCAGATTTACGCCCATGGGCTTAAATCCGGATTCAAGCCCATGGGCGTAAATACGGAGCCATTTTCAGCATTCGAGAAAAAACAAAATCATTCTCAGGTGCATCATTTTTTTTTTAAAAAATCAGTCAAATTTACACGGCTTCCTTCTTAAATAATCCTTAATTAGTAAATGCCCTTTTTCTGTGGACACATATGGTCCCTTTACTTTGTATAGTCCAGGGACTTCCAATCCATTTCCTCTTGTATTTTGTCGGCTGCCAACCACTTCTACTGTGACATTTCCACCGTTTAGCTTTATTCCCCAAACTGTTTCCGATGCCAGGTACTTCGTTTAAAGCATCAAGGGGGTGGCTTCGAAGAATGCTTTTACGAAATAACCTTTCGTTCAGAAGAGTTACCAGCGTTGGTCAAAAAGTCCCGTCAGATGCCCCTGAACGATGTGATCGATTTTTGTCTACAATGCGAAGCACACATGGCTATGATTACATCTGGAACATGGATGAGACGCCATGTTATTTTGACATGCCGGAATCATCTACTATAGATACCAAGGGAGTTCAAACTGTTAAAGTGAGAACAACTGGTCACGAAAAGCTCCGTTTTACAGCTGTCCTTTCTGCTGGAGTTAAGATTACGGCAAATGAGGTGAAAGCTGTTAGATTGCCCCCAATGATCATCTTCAAAAATCTTGTGAAACCTCCCTCTGGACATTTCCCTCCTGGTGTAGTGGTACTAGGTACCAAAGGAGGCACGATGGCAGGTGAGTTGATGGCGAACTCTTACACGAAAGAGCTATGGGGCAAACGACCTGGTACTTTTTTTCAGCAACCGAAGTCCTTGCTCATTATGGATTCTGCAAGAGCGCATACTAGCAATGAAGCTGGCGACGCGTTAGACGGCACTAACACGAAGACCGAAATCATAGAGGGTGGTATGACGCCACTTCTACAATTTATAGACACGCATATTAACAAACCCTTTAAAGATCACTTGCGTAACAAATGGAATGAATGGATGACGGATGGTGAAATTCAATACACAGCCTCCGGTAAACGAAAGAGAGCATCATACGAGATGGTTGTTCAGTGGATCTATGATGTCTGGCGTCAAGTAGCTACCGATGACGCCATTTTAAAAGGCTTCAAAGAATGCGGATATATTGGATACAATGGCGACGTTAACAGCTTGCACTCCCGTCTTCGTGATACGATAGTCAAAAGAGAGATTCCTCCTGAGGTCATAGTTGATGTAAACGAATTTCTTATTCAATTGGAAGAGGAACGCCATGAAACAGGTGTCAATGAAGACGAATCAGTTGAAAGCGAGGATGATGATAATGAAGAGGATAGTGAAAGCGAGGGGAACGAAGAAGAGGACGATTATGATATTGAAGTCGTGTAAAATATTTGAAAATGAAAAAGTACCATCATACTTCTCTCGTATTTATTTGATGATCTATTTCCCATATTTTGGTTCATATTATCCTTTCTTATCCAAATTAGAGAATTTTTGGTACTTATTTTTTTTAGCCCATGGGCTTAAATCCGGACCACTTTTTGAAAGAAAAAAACTGACTCAACATTAAAAATCCGTTTTTAAGCCCATGGGCTTAAAAACGGGGTAATAGGGTAACATGTGTGCAGGCTTATTCCAATCTCGCTATGTTTTCAACATTGAAAAAAATCTTAAATGCGCGCCTTTGATCTCGCCGACTCTTTCAAAACCAGTTGAATTCTATAAACTGTGGATACAGGAACAAAAATTGATTCAGTCACCTCTGTGAAAGATCTTGGTGTTATATTGTCAACTGATATGTCGTACGACTTGCAAATTGAAAATATAATCCAGAAAGTTAAGAACTTAATTAAGTTCATGGATCTACCGAACCTTTCAATCCAGGGACACAATACTGATACTAACACTATGGAAATCGTTGGTTATTCCACACCTGGACTATTGTTCTCACTTATGGGATCCAACGAAACGATCTCTTAAGCAAGATCTTGAAGCCCTCCAGAAATCATTTTTAAACGGTATACCATCACTAAGAAACCTAAATTATTGGGAAAAACTGAAGAAGTTGAATATCTACAATCTCGAGAGGAGAAGAGAAAGATATAAAATCATATACACTTGGTGCATCCTTGAAGGATTAGTCCCAAACTTCAATCTTGATGATGGTAACGGTGGTATACATGCACGCACAAGTCAGAGGCTAGGACGGAAATGTCTCCTCAAACCAGTCAACTCAACCCATAGAAATATCTGGAAAGGTTGTCTGTCTAAAGAAGGGCCAAGACTCTTCAATGTCCTTCCGAAACACATCAGAAATACAAGTGACTGTGCCAAAACCACCTTCAAAACTAAACTAGACCAAGTTCTACGACACATACCTGATGAACCACTGCTCTCAAGCTACCTTTCACTTAGGAGAGCAGATTCCAACAGCATCGTAGAAATGGTCAAGCATTGGACACCGTCGTGTTGAATGAGTGAAGATTCACCGAAACCATCTCAAGTACCCTGTTACCCCGCATATAAGCGCTGCGCCTATAGCAAGGACAATCAAGTTCTGGCACGATTTTTTTATAAAAAAACGCCGACTTATAGGCGCATGCGCCTATATTTAATCGAACCTTTAGAATATCCTTTCATAGCCTGGAAAAAGAGCCTTCCGTATGGGTGGGGAAAGTCTAACAGGAAAAGCAGGAAAATTCATTTTCTAATGGTTTTACATTTTAAAACTCTGTCTACAACATCGTGGTTATGAGATGCTGACAGCAGAGATGGAGCCAGAAAATGAACACGACAAGTTCGCAGTGAAAATTTGTCAAAAACAATGAAGTTGTTGGACATCTTCCAAAAGAACTTTTGAAATACTGTACTTCTGCCTTTGCTGGGGCAAAGACATCCTGTAAAATTACGGGAAAGAGGGAAAGGAAGACAAAGAATAGCTTGGAAGTACCATGTACCTATACGGTGAAAGGACCATACTTTATGGTGTCTAAAGTGGAACCTTTTGTTAGAGATTACCTGAGAAGAACAAAATAAGTCGTCCTTAAAGATGTGAATATTTTATTGGTTTCGTCCCCTAAGCTTGGACTTGTGATCGAGTCATTTCGACGGGATATAGGCGCATTGCGCCTATAACCGGGGTGCGCTTATATGCGGGGTAATAGGGTAACTCAAGTAAGTAAGTAAATAACACTAAAGGCCCGAGTAAACAGATCCAACACTCATATCCAACATATTCTATAATGTTGGATGAAATGTTGGATGTATGTTGGATGAACAATTTTGCTGTTTGAAAGGACCATCCAACATTTACATCCAACAGCATAGCGCGTGTTTATTATTTATTTTGGTTCATTCAATATGGCCGCTTTAAACAGTGCACTCGTGCTTGTTCTAGCAGAGTTAATGGATTCAGACGATGAAAAGCCTCGTAGAGGAAAACAAGGGACTGGATAAAAAGGAGGAAGGAAAGTGGCTACTTTCAAAACATTTTCCAGGAACTTAAATTAGAAGACCGTATTGGTTTTAGATAATATGTTGTTAAAAAGCCTTAGCTCAACAAATGCATATAGACCCACCTCCCTCACCGATTATGTTAATTCAACTGGCGAGGTAACCGAAGGAGAGTGGAGAAGAGATGTGATAACAGGAGACACTTTCTATCCATTGCAAGTACCTAGAAGTGGTCACAACGCAAAAGCTTCTGCAAAGGGTGTAAGAGACAATTTTAAGGATTATTTCGTTACAGATGGTGCTGTGTCATGGCAATGGAAATACTGTTAATTTTATTGTGGTCAACTATATACTTGTATATATTTGTATTCTCGTAACCAAATTATACTGTTATACATATATAATTTATAGTGGCTATCATACAAAAGTTTGAAAAAAAGTTACTTTGAGCTGTTAAGATATTCTAAGTATGACTCATTTCCTTGTTCCATTGGCTGGTATGGATTTCGGTTTTGAAATTGGAAAGTTGGATGCTGAAATGTAGCACTCGATACATGTTGTGGAGCAGGCTGCGAATTTGGGAATGACTGATAGCATCCATCCGACATTTCAATCTATATATTAATAGCCGATTCTCTGTCTGTCTGTCTGTCTGTCTGTCTGTCTGTCTGTCTGTTTGTTTGTAAGTCACGCAAAATGGTAGATTGAGTTGTGAGCGAAATTATTTTTTTTGTGTGTGCGACGTGAGTTCGAAGCAAATACATTGTAAGCCCCAATCGAACGTGACTTTTTTCGGCTGATGAACTAATAGGAATAACGTTTTGTTTTTATTATTATTGTTAGTTTTATATTCCACGTTGACTTGGTTTTGAAAACAATACATCAACTAAATACAAAGAAACTAACTGATTAAACGTTTTGGGCAAAAAGCAGCAGTGGCAGAACGTGGCAGCATATGTTCGGTTTGCCACTAACTCTTGCCTGACTGTCTGAGACGGGTGAACTTTTTTTTTGAGCAATCAAAATGTTTAAAGACCGATAGGTAAAAAAAGAGTATCATATCAAAACAAAATGTTTTTTTTTTTTCTTGCTTTTCTTTTAATAAATTAATTTCTTCTTTTAATTGTTAAGCGTTCTGATCGAACGTTTTTTTATTCTATTTATTCATTTAGCACGTGCCTTTTTTCTCTCCTCCGTGTGAACTTTTTTTAGAAGAGAAACCATTTTCCCCCTGTTTGACAGCACCCATGTTAGAGCGCGTAACTTTTTTAAAACAAAAGCTAATAAAAAGTTGAAGTTTTCTCTCTCTACGTTTTGAGTGTATTGTTACACTAATAAAAGATTGGCTTTACCAGAGGTTGTGACTTCGAATCTGCTTCTGGTTGAGCACAAGTTGTACGAGCCGTTTATAAGGAAATTTGACGTTTATTGATAGAGTGATACAGAGCAGGTGGATATGGGCGGCGAGCGATAGGAATAACGTTTTGTTTTTATTATTATTTTTAGTTTTATATGCCACGTTGACTTGGATTTGAATACAATACATCAACTAAATACAAAGAAACTAACTGATTAAACATTTTGGACAGAAAGCAGCAGTGGCAGAACGTGGCAGCATGTTCGGTTTGCCGGTGTATCCTAACGCTTTCGTGACTCTGAGACGGGTGAACTTTTTTTCGAGCAATCAAAATATTTAAAAACCGATAAAAAAAGAGAATCATGAAACAAAATATTTTTTTTTGCTTTTGTCTTAATAGTTGTCTTAATTTCTTTTAATCGATTTCTTTTAATCTATTTTAATCTGATCGAACGTTTTCTATTCAATTCATTCATTTAGCACGTGCATTTTTTTCTCCTCCCGTGTGATCTTTTTAAGAAGAAAAGCCATTTTTTCACCTACTTCTGACAGCACCCATGTTAGAGCGCGTAAAACAAAAGCTAATAATAAGTTGAAAAGTTTTTTCTCTCTGCGTTTTGAGTGTATTGTTAAACTGATATTTGATTGGTTTAAAATCTTAAATAAAAACCACGTGAAGTTCACGTTCGGAATGCATTGTGTAAAGCAAGAAAGTCTACTAACATTTTAAATGCGACGGCGACAATGAACGGCTGAGTTAAGAACATGCAAGATTTCAAACACCAGGAACGTATTTCTCTTCACGTGCAAACGAGCTTTATTAAGCGATAAAGCCAGCAGCAAAGGAAGTCTTATCGCTGGTTTTAAGTGCAATAATTTGGAGCAGGTGGTGATACAACGCAAGCTGAACATGGGCGGCGAGCGACGCCGCCTTGGCGGCTAGTTTCAAATAAAACATCGTTGATACGTTTCTCTGCAATCGCTCTCTGCCGCTTATTATAGGTAGACAACTTTTCATCGATGTAAGTTGCGAATGCCGTACGTTTTACTCCTTGACTTTGGGATTCTTTGCTGCTGGATGTTATTGCATCGGTACACTTTGTTAATAACTCTATTTTCCTCTCTGCCATTGTCTTTGATTTCTTTCTAGATACTTCGGGTACGTCTGTACACTCTGTATCAAGATCTTCGTTAGGTTGCTTTAGAGTATTCTTGCTGTTAGATGCTTTCATAACCGACTGTAAAAATACCAAGCTCTTGTAATGGGTCCAGTTGCTAACATAAAGCTCGTCGGTGCTTTGGCCGCTTTTGGTTTTGTTTACTTTTGCCATTTCACGCCCTAGTTGAGCTCTTAAACCATTGATCTTTGTTTTGATAGAGTTAACATTGCATTGTAAAACATCAGCAATTTCATTGTAGGCTACATCTTTAGCATCGCGCTTTGAATAATCCTTATTGAAGACATCCCAAAGGCAGGGTCTTTCCTCTAACATTTCTATCAGAAGCGAAACTTCATCATCCAACCAATCTTTTGCCCCTTTACTTGGTGCTTTATCTTTTTTTGCTTTCGTCACTTCATTTTGGGGCTCTTCTGTATTCTTATTTCCATCTTGAGATTTATTTGTCAAATGCTTTTTAAAAACACGCCCTTTTAAAGGGCTTTTTTGTTTTGATCCTGTTGAGTCTGAGTCACTGCTGTCCATCGTTTTGTTGAATGAATACACACTGCTCTTAGAAATTAAAAATCAAAACAAACATTCTACTGTAATGTAATTCGAAAAAGTATTCGAAATTCGAATTTTTTGGCGCGAAATAAGATGTTGGATGAAAAATCAGTTTAAACACGTCCAACACGCATTTTTCAGCCATTTTGATGTTGGATGCCAAAATTTGTTGGATGAAAAATTTGATCCAGAACAAATTTCATCCAACACGATCCAACATTATTTTTTCCTTTTTTCATAAAAAATGTTGGATGAAAGAGTGCATTTAAACAGATCCAACATCTTATCCAACATCTATTTTTGGGTGTTGGATGTAAATGTTGGATCTGTTTACTCGGGCCTTAAGCAAAAACCGAGGTGGAACTTCCATCCACAGTTGTTTCCAGAGAAGTT
Source organism: Turritopsis dohrnii (assembly GCA_027922465.2). NCBI lineage: Eukaryota > Metazoa > Cnidaria > Hydrozoa > Anthoathecata > Oceaniidae > Turritopsis > Turritopsis dohrnii. The sequence continues at coordinate 119,867 of BQMF02000550.1, read as the reverse complement.
ACACTTTTTTCCACTTGCAACTTTTTTAAAATCCGCAAAAAAATTCTTCCCTTAAGGTACTTATTCTATTTTTTCTTTTCATTTCATTTTGAAAACATTTTTTGGGGGGATCTAGGGACCTTTTGGCTAGTCCATCATACCAAGGGAAAAAAATTAACACAGAAGTACTTTCTTCACATTTCTTTCTTTCTTTCTTAAACATCAGCAATAGTGACTTCTACTTCCACTCCTGGTTCGATACTTACTGAAGTAATTTGCTTGACAACTTCAGCAGGGCTATGCAAATCAATCAAACGCTTGTGAATTCGCATTTCATATCGAGACCAAGTTTTTGATCCTTCACCACAAGGAGTTTTCCTGGTTGTGATTCTCAGGGTCTTGGTCGGCAAACGAACTGGACCCTTCACCATCAACTTCTTGTCTTTGGCACCACGAATCAATTCTGCACATACTTTTTCCAAACTTTTGACATTACGACTTGTCAAAGTGATACGAATACGATGGGTGGTAGCCTCACCTTCTTGAACTTGTTTTTCCTTGTATGCAGACTAAAACAAGAACAATCCAAAGGATGTCACCCAAAAATCAAGATATTATGATGTCACCATGACCAGGAGAATGAACTGAGCTGAATGACATTTCAATAGGCAAATAAAGATACAAATGCAAAATGGAAAAAGGAAAAGTTAGTAAAATATATCTAGGGTGATAAATTAACAATAACATTAAATGGCCATGAAAGAAAAACAAATATTACAAAGTTCAGGAGGAGTGGGTTCATTGTTCATGTAATGCAACCCCCCTGGCTCTCGGGGGGGGGGGGGGGGGGGGGGGGGGGGGGCTTCCTGTTTAGGTCAGTTGACTGGGGGCTAAAATCTTTTTCCCATGAACTCAAAATTTTTGTCCTTGTACATTTTCGTTGTGTAATAATGAATTTGTTCTATTGACGTTTGTTGATCTGGATACAAATTTTCAAAAGAAGACGTTCCATTGGTATCTCTTTCTTTCGCGCACGTGTGTAAAATGAAGACATTGCATTGTTTGGAATGTTTTGATTTTGATTCTAACATGCTTTTAGAAATGAATAGCAAGCAAATAACGAAGCTCAGGACGTTGTAATGTGTTTAGAATTTTCTTCAGTTAGAATTTCCTTTTACTTTTCTTTTTTCAAAAGTGACATGTTCCGCGAAAAGGGGGATGTCGTGGGGCGTCTAACGGCGTCGACATGATCATGTCGTCGGAACTTATAATACGCGGTTCTTATAATTACAAACAAATTTAACTCGTTCTTCCAAACACTTTTAAGAGACTTTTCACCAAGAATGGTAACCGCGTATTATATGTTCCGACGACATGATCTCTTTACCCATTCACTAGTAGAGCGTCGACGAGCGTCTTTAGAACTTACACCAATGATTTTGCCGAAACTTTCGTTGTTACACGTAGGTGTAACAACTAACTATTATTTTTCTAGTTTTTTGTTAGCTTTTTAAGCCTTTTAATATTTCTAGTTTTAAAATTTTGAGAAAGAGTTTAGTCTTTAAGCATACATGAAAAAAATTATTTTTCGCGTTTAGGTAGGGGGGCTGTCTATTTCGAATTTGGGTGGGGGCTAAATCTCAGGGGGGGGGGGGGCTTCAACCCCTCTGCACTCTATGTTGTTCTGTTATGATTGTTCATAATAACAATCTTTTTTTGCTTATCAGATACAGCCGAAAGCTAAATGAGGGATTACAGGACTTTTTGGTTAAGTGTGAATAACTTTGATAAATCACATATCTTATATATAATAGCGAGTGTGCATCCCACTATTATTTTAGAGAGTGATATATTTAGTTTAAATTTATGGTCAAGTTCTTCTTAGTTGCGCGTAAAACCAGGCAGAGACACAATGTGGATTCGTCACTTAATTTCACACAAAATATAAAAAGCACATGGTGTGACGTCAGTTATTTTTTGCTATCACGCGGGAACCATTGCATTGCATCCCCAATCGAACGTGATGTTTTTTGGGAAATATCTCGAGAACCAATAGGGATAACTGGCGTTTTTTGGGGCCTGCGATACGGGTGATGGGGTGACGAAATATTTGGGCCTACTGCCTCTATGACGTCATAAAAATCTTTGATCGAGGATATCTCTTTAACGGTTGGTCATAGCGAAACGATCCCATACATTTTTTGGATCAGTTTTTTGAGCTCTACAACATGGGTACACTTTTGAGTCGCAAATCTATAATTAAAATTTTCTTCACGGGGGGAACGCAGTATTTGACAAATCATTTTCAATGTTAAAAATTTTTACCCGGGTTACTAGTGAAGGAGTCAGTCACAAATCGATTTTAGGTTCAAATAACGTTATATGACGTTACGAATAGTACCCCACCCACCCAGCACTCATAACGTCATATATTAGAAATGGCCAAAAATCAATGTAATTGAGTATTTCTGTAAAAACGCTAGTTTAGTTAAAAAACATCATACATTCACCATCCCATAATCTTTTCCTTGCCGCCTGCCCCCAACAACAACGTACACTCGGAGCTAGCCGGACCATAAAAATGGAAAATAACCAGAACAAGATGCCCGTATGGGCAGAAAGATTTCTGCAAAATCTGTTGAAGCATAAAAAATGAAAAATGTTATGACAATTATGAAATTCGACAAAAAATGTTACACGATCAAAGAGGGCTTGAACCACCGACTTTTCGGTTAGCAGCCAAGTAACTGCGCCACAGAACTACATATGTCTCTGTAATGTATAAACTGCTAGCTTTAAACAGTAAAAAAAAAATGGAGGTGAAAAACCGGTTGTAATGTATTTCTTGCTTTCGCAAAAATCCAAAATCGAAATATTTTATGACATTTAAAAATTCCATCAACGCGGGATCGAACCACCGACCCTTAGGTTAGTAGTTGCTGTACTAACCGACTGTGCCACAGGAAGCCATGCACGTTAGCATAGATATAAATATATATAGCTCTTTTGACTCTTCTGTTTACAAACCGTTGAGAACTTCTTTTTAGTTGAAAAAGAATGATCACAGTCCAAGATAATTATAAGCTTCTTTTATATATTTTCTGTTTTCACCTTAAAATATGTACATCTTCTTTAAAATCCATTTAATATTGATCAAAGAAACTTTCGTAACTCTTTCGCTGACATGCAATGCACGGTGCTTTGGTTTCATGTAAATGCACGCACAAAATTTCAAAAAACCGCTAGGTTTGGACAGTAAGAAAAAAACGAAGAAAAAAAAAACGAAAGCCGGTTGTAATAGCTTTCTTGCTTTCGCAGAAATCTAATTACCACAATCGGGAAATCTTGCAAGAAAATGAACCAAAGAATCTTTATAAGCCAAAAACATCTATAGATGTTTTTTAACTGTTTTTATCATGCTTTTAACTGACCTGATGATGGATTAAAGCTTGGTTCCCACTGCGGCGATGAGTCTCATCGCTCATCGTCTATAAGATTCGTCGCGCAAAACTCATTGCCTAAAATTCATCGTCGATGCAATCCCACTGGTGGTTTTTTTTCATCGCTTTTGAATTTTTTGACAGTGTAGTAAAAGCTCTTGTGAATGGAACATGGCAGTTAGTAAGAAAAGGATGAAAATGCTTAGAGGATTAGTTTTTATGGTTTTACGAAACAAATTAAAAAAAACAACCTAACAGAAGACGATTTTGGGTTCGGGAAATTTACAAAGACAGAGAAAATAAAGGTTCTTATAATCAAATTTTGATGGAGCTACGATTGGTTGACAGAGAGAATCATTTCAAGTAAGACTTTCTTCATAGCCTGAATATTTATTGTAAAAAAAAAGAGAAAAAAAAGCTAAATAATTTTACTTTTTCATTAAATTTTAGGTTTTTACGAATGTCTCCAGAGCGATTTGATCATTTACTTTGACTCGTTTCCCCACTTATTGAAAAGAAAGACACCAACTTCAGGAAAGCTATTTCTCCCGCCGAGCGACTAGCTTTGACTTTACGATTTTTGGCAATGGGTGAATCTCAAATTTCATTAACCTTCCTATTCCGAATAGGTAAAGCTACCGTATCCGTAGTACCGTATTGTACTACTGAGTACATTACAAGCTGTACTTTTTGCACCACGCGGTAGAGAAAACATAAATAAATCACTTTAAATTTTCTAATACATCAAATGTGTCCTTTGTTAAATCTTTCATCTTTTCCGACATAATGAAAAGATCACCAAGTTGGGCAATGAATCAAGGCGATGAATATCAAAACGTTTTGATATTCATCACCCTTCATTTTTGCGTTTGTCGCCCAACTTTTTGAGAAGGGCGATGAACTTAAGCATTCCCACCAAACTCATCGTCGACGATGAAGTAATGGCCATAGTGATCATCGCCGCAGTGGGAACCAAGCTTAAGTAATCCGAAATATATTGTCGATAATTAATGATTACTCGTTGTTGGTATACTACTACTTCAAAGAATCTTTAAGTCATTCAAATCACTTTCAAAATCGATGTTTCCATTATAAGTTTCTTAATGTCACTTGAATTAACCCACCCACCCACACTAACGTCATATGATGTTAGTAAACCTAAAATCGATCGATTTGTGACTGACCCCTAATATATATTTTATACATTCATAAAAATACAGAAAAAGTAAGGAATAATAGTGAACCAGATTGCAAGATAACCATGGTAAAATAATTATGTAGCCAGAAGGGGGAAAGGATAAAAGTGTCTTATATTGAAGATAAACCGAAAATTTGATTCAGGTATAGATGTATCACAGAAATACCATAGAAGGACAATCTATAACAACCAGTCAAGTTTTGAATTCCTCAGGAAAGTCCTGTGAATAAAGTAATATGAATGAAAAATAACAGCAAAACCAGAATCTTAATGTTTTAATAATGTTTATTTGCTTTTTGGAAAGGTTCGTTTTTAGGTTTCTCGGTAGTTGAAGAGAAATCGTCTCTTTTACAACTTCAAACAAATTTTAAACAAAAACAGACCTATTAGATCTTAAAATGACGAAAATAATCAATCCAACATACCATTATTGATATAAGGCCGACTTAAACTTCCAAAATAACAGTTTTTGGGAAGAACAGCGGTGAGCCTCCTTCCTCTTTGAAGTCTAACTTTGAAAAGAGCGTGATCAAAGAATTCGTTAATTTTGCAGAACCATACTTACGCCCTATGGCGCAATGTGGATGCTTTTTAGAAGTTCCATGAAGACCTATAGGAGGTTTTTTGTTGTGATTTGGTGACAGTTATTTCAAAAACCTGTCGTTCGTTCAAGCATTACTTTATGCAGAATCTATATGTAGAAGTTTATTGAATCCTCATTTTTTTATTTCATTTTTTTATTTTATTTTTAGCAATATTTAACAAATAGCATTTATACCTGATTTTTTGAAAAACATAATATATGTATTCGTACATAAAACCCACTAGTGAAAGTAGCTTTTTCAATGTGCATTTTAGAATGTTGCTTTTAGTTGTGGATTTCATTGTAACTAAGTGGAATTAGGCGCTATTGCACTTTTATTAAAAACAAAACAAAAAGGAGAAAAACCCCAAAACAAAACAAAAACAAAAAAACAGGAGGTGAGCATTACTATTATATTGTAGTGAGAGTAATTAACAGTTTTCTAAGGGTATTGATAGCTAAATTTTGGAGAATATATCAGGATGAGATGATTGAAGTTGATTCTAGATTGATTGCCTGGAATGTTAGGGAATTTTTGCCAAATGCATTTGTTTTGATACTAGGAAATGATACCTTTTTCCAAAGCTGCTGAAACGTGTGTTGTGTTCATGAAGGGTGTAGGGAGGTGAAAGATTAAAAACTTTCATCAGGGAGGTTTGAATTTAAATAATTGTAGACAAATATTGCTATTATGCAACATTTCATGTCAGTTTGGGAAATTTAAGCATTTTTGTTTTCCACTCTGTTTAGATGTCTCGAAGTGCCAAAGATTTGCGAGACATAATTAATGTATCACGATTATCTATCCGAGACTACAGCACTGATGAGGGAAGTGATGATGGTGATTTGAAGATATCAGATGATAAGGAAATTGCAGCATATATATCATCTCGTCCTAGTTCTGCAATGAGTGGCACAAGTAGTTTTCTCATATTCTCCTCATCAACAATAAATAGACCAAATTCATCTAGTGGCTCACATAAAAAGTCTTCAAAATCTCATACATCAACAAATTATAATGACACTGCCGATGAAATACCACGGCCTGATCATAGTATGAAACAGTTCCCAAGTAAGTTTAATCCTGTACCACCAATTAAACAGAGGCATGATGACTTTCGTGAAGAATGTTTTGAACACTTATTTCAGTATTTAGATGCAACTATTGTTAGTAACTGGTTGGAAGAATGTAATAATACTTTGGAAAAGATCAATACTTTAATGGCAGATGACTTCGTAGAATTTTCACATTTTTTTCTAACTTCATTATCATTTGAGCAGTACATTGAATTGTTAGATTTGGAGTATTCCATCATCATTGACCATCTACTCTATGCATTTCATGCTGGCATCAGTACTGGTGAATTAACAATTGATATGCTGAATGTTCTGGCTTGCGTGGTGTTGAAGGAATATCCTAGAGCCTTGAAAAGCAAAGGATCAAAATTATTGCTAGATATTATTGTTACTCTTTGTAGTGAAAAAGACGAGTCCTATCGAAAATTATTAAAAAATATAAAATATCCTTCATCAAATAAGCAGGTGATACAGTGGCTACTTGCTATAAGAGCATTTGGATTGATAAACTTTGTTTCTGGAATTTTGCGATTTTATGAAAATGTTCAGGTCTTGCAGCAGGTAAGATGCTCATTGAATGACAATGACATATCCAAGCTGCAGCCTAACCTTAAAAAATGGTGTCTGCAAGCTGTGTGTAAAAATTATCAAGATGTTATTGAATATCTACACTCTTATCAAAACGTCAAGTTGCAAAATATTTGCGATGGTAAAGGAAGAAATTTGATCTTTGTTGCAGCAAGGGAAAGCCATTTGCAAATGATACAGTTACTCAAGAAGGTACACTATTTAAAACTGGTTTATTGACTTCCATATAATGCATTGTATTGCCTTATGACCATATGTATTACCTATGCAAAATGTACCTCATTTCATTCTTTTGGCAATTTTCTTAAATTCCTAGGAATAAAAATATTTTTTGTAACGTATTTCCATTATTTTACTTTTGTGTCATTTCAATGCATATTAAACCTAACAGTTGTTTTTGCAGCTTGAAAATCAAATTGATGTCGATCAACAATCATTGGACGGGAACACCGCCCTATATGTGGCAGTCAGCAAAAATGCGATTGACACAGTCAAAGTCCTGTTGGATCATGGGGCAGATCCTAATTTATGGAATGAGCAAGCAAACGGTGCAACTGCCTTGCATACAGCAGTTATGATGGGTAAGTACCAAATAAAAATGGATCTCTTTTGATGCTATGACATGCAAGTAACAACCGTGTCAAAACAAGCCTATCCAATCTGCTGGTTTTTTAAGTGAAAAAATGTGATAGGCAGATGTCATGTTTACTGCATCTCAAAGCAATTGCTGTAAATTTTTAACTTTCAAGATGGAAGTCACCACACGATCATGTAATCCAATGTCTGATCACGTGATTCGCTTGTATGTGATTTGCTTGTATGGCTGACACGTTTCATAATTATAATAGTCTTATACACAATATACTCCTGTTTCGCGTTCAACGACACAGCCACAATAAAAGAAGGACATGACTAGCTGTGTAGTTCATTGATCTGTAGTTTTACCTACTGAACGATAAGTTTTTGTTTCAGATGATGTGAACATGGTCCGACTACTTTTGCAGTATGGTGCTGATCGGACAGTTTGTATGGGAATCCCGGCCACAGTCACGCCGTTGTCGTTGGCCCGTGAGTTGGGTTGCAAAGATATCGCGAAACTTCTTGAGTGTAAAGATTGAAAACTTTAAACTTATTTTAAGGTGGCACCAGGGGAAAAGACATTTTTTTAAAAAAAAAGAGATATTTCCATAAGCTTTGGTCTGATGATACATATTAAGTAAAAACTCTGAAAAATCACAGTTTTGAGAAATTTTCATGATGATGTCATAATTCATGCATATAATTAGCAAAAAAAGCCCTTAATTCTGATGTCCTTTCAGATTAAATAACTCATTCAAAAATAGTCAGATTTAATTGAAACTTTCCAGAAATGCTCTTTATGCTTTTTGGGACGTGGTCTATGAAACAGATTTCTTTCTTTTCGCTTTGATGCTTCCAGGTTGGCTTTCAAACTGGGTGAAGCAAAATTTTTGGATACCACACGTCACAAAAAGAGAAATTGAAGAAGATTGAATTTTTTTGCAAATCATATGGCCACATATACAGGCCACATGTTAAGCTACCTTCATCCAAAATTTCAGATCAATATCGCGATCTTATCAAAAGTTACGTTTTCTAAGAACTCGAAAATTGTCCAAAAATTGATTTTAGAGAAAAATGCAGTTAAAGTTTGAAGGAACCAAAAAAAGAAATAGCCATAATAAGAACTGCCATAAGTTTAGAACTGTCCATATCCATAGAGTTGACCTTCCTCGTGTTTCTCCTTATCATTAAAACCCTTTCTTATACCTCTCGACCTTTGGCGTCTGTTTTTTACTTTATCCATGGACTTCCGGTTGGCATACTTTATACGCTGAAGATCAGACTTTTTGCTAGATTCTCGTTTGTAGAAACCAATGTTTTTAAACTTTTTAAACAGGGAATAAACCAATTGAACCATCATTATAGGAGATTACTGCAGAAGCCACTGCTGTTTTGAACGTACTATACAACAAATACGCGTTTTGGACATCTTGTCCAAATAACATTTTTAAACGACTCGTTAACATTCTGCGTCTGACCGTTCATCATTGCCTAGATCTTTGTGAGAGAAGACTGGAGCAATAATGTCTGCAGCAACTTTATCAATGGTGATATTCTCAAGAAGGAATTTCAAAAAAATGTGCGAGTCCCATTTTCGATGGCAAATGAATGACATTGGCTGCAGCAACACAAGCTGGGCAGCGAGCAATCATTAGAATCAAAGAAATAAACAGATCACTGTTCATAAGAAAATTACATGCGGGGGTGGTTTCAAGCTCTTTTTGGGGTGTACCAGGTAAGTCAATTTTTTGTAACGAAGGCGAAGCTGATTTCTGTGCGGTTGTCAACAACAACATCTGCACTTGACGTATGTTCTTCATTGTTTACATTGGTTTTTTTTGCTGCACCTCTAAAATATATTCTTTTACTTCCTTTGCTGTATTTTTGCAGAATCCATTTTAGCTTTAAAACAATCACAATATCGAGGCTTCTTTACTGGAGGGAGAAATTGCACTTCCACTCCAGGAGCTCTAACTTTGAGAACAGTTTTAGGGGTCTCGAAGTATAGATTGTAGCTTCAAAACGCATTATAGAGATAAACAAACTCTTTGGGCGTCTTTTGGCGAAAGTTTGAAAGGGCGGCGATTTTTTTATCTTGAGATATTGGCGATTGAGCGTTGCTAAGGCCCATTGCTAGGGTACAGAAACCCAAAGGTGGTTTAAAAAAGGGGAAAATTTGGGCCAAATAAGAATGATTCCACATTCATAAGGTTATCAAAGCCGCAAGTTTTGGAATTTTCAATATTTTTCAAAAAATGGTGATTTTTTCCCCTGGTGCCACCTTAAACTTCGTAATGTATTTTTGAAAATGAAGAATTATTAATATATATAATGATTTTATTATATTGAAAAGAAAGTTTGTTGATGGAAATACATGGATGTGGATACACTGACTTCTCTTCCGACCGTTGCTTAAATGAAATTTGAACCATTATAAAAAATATTGACCGCCATGATGCCTTCCATATTTTCTAGTCTGAATTTAATAATGAATTTACAAGATGGCGTAGAATGGAGAGTTAAACAATTTACACTATCTTATTAACCGATATATCGATATATTTCCTGCATCCATCAATATGGTATATTATTAAAACATTTTTCTTATGTTGTCATAGTGAATGCTTAAACTGCGTATATCGATATCAAGGTGAGGGGGCATGGGTCTCGGGTTGCTGTTGCTGTTCTTACATCAATCTCGCATGTCTTCAGTGTCGTTGATCAACGATTTTAACAAAGTATTCTTGTGCTGCAGAATCCAGTTTCGTATAATGGCATGTGTCAACTCTTTGTCTTTACTGATCTTTGAGTTCAGTTTGACTGGATGGATGAAAGTCATATCCAGCTTGTAAGTTTTCCAAACACTGCGCGCCGATATATCATAAATGCCGAGGTCTGGCAGATAAGTTCCGTTCAAAAATTCAAAATTTTCAACTTTATCTAAACTTCTTATAATATTATTGCCTGCAATTTCTAAAAACAGTTTGTTTTGATATGCCAAGTGTGACAGTTTTACAAACGACCTTGTAAAACGACCAGGAATATAAAAAACGTCTGCCCATCCTTTGGCACATTTTGGCTCCCCATTACTATTGTACATGTAGATCTCAAAATGTTGTTGATAATCGCTGATAGGGTACTTCTCAGCCATTGCTTTAAGCTCTTTATAATATTTTTGACATGCCTCCAAACCCATTTTGGATTTCCACCAAGTCCATGGTTGCAAGATATCGCCATACGCATTTTGACGAAAGTCAACATATCCACTTTGCCACACCTTCCATCTGTCTAATTTCAACATATTCCACCAGTTAATGATTGCATCATCGTTGCTGTAAAGGTATCCTAGCAACGAAAAAAGTCAATTATTATTTGTTGAAAAAGATCTAAAGGAGTCTGGGGCGAGGATTTTTAATTCAAATATATTCGCATTGCTTATCTGCTCCCGACAGTTTGTTATACAGTAAACGGTTGTTGGATTTCTTCAGAAAACTTACCGTTAAATCCAGGATATTTTTCGATGGCTTTGGTCAAACAGAGATATCGATAGAAATATTGATGAGATTCATTTTTATAAGCAATATCAGGACCAAATGTGGAAGCGTTGTCAGGCGGACCGCATGACAGCACAGCCCCAAACACTCCATCGTAGAGCTCATGTAAGAGTTTCATGTTTTCATAAAATGGATAGTTGAAATTCATGACTATTAAAGTATCTTCAAACAGCTTTGGACGTATAACTTTCGACTGAGGAGGAGATAGTCTTTGCATGTGGTGAAATCTCTTTGAGGATTTTCTTTTATGAACGATATAAAATGCAGTTATTAACACAGCTGTGAAGATCGCACACTTTTTCCATAACAGTTTCATTCTATGTCGTGTGTATTCCAACTTTTTTTTCAAAACTAAACTTGAAAAGCAAAAATACTCATGCGATTCTATAAATTGAATAATTTCACAATGAATGAATATGTTACAATTGAGTTTTTATCAAATAATAAATGATTTAAATCTATTACCTACTGCACAGTTGGCCGTGCTCTACTACGTTGGACAGAAAACCCAATGACCATTCCTGCAAAAATCTGCTGTGCCATAGTGAAGACCGGGCCCAGCTTAGGTAGAGAGTTATGGTTTTCGCAAGGAGCTGAGAAAGATAATATTCATTAATACTAAATAAACCTGTTCGGGCTATGAGCTTAATGATTTCTTACCTAACATTATATAAGAAGAGGAGGTAGTGTTAATGATAAAAAGCAGAAACTTCATGATTATTTAATAGAAAAATAAGAGTGCTATATATATTCGGCATCACATTCCAGTAGCCATCATCAGAGTAAAATTATCATACAAGTTAAAATCAAGATATATACAAACCGTTACTATGGTAACAAAACATTAAAAATATCGCTTTACTACAAGCATTAGTTGAACAATTTCAAAGGAACTGAACCCCCTTGTGTATTTAATGTGGGTTTATGGCGTTTTATTAACAAAGCTTCTGCTGTTGTTCTAACATAATAATTTTTCATTCTTTTGTGTTTGGCAATTATTTGAAAGTTCTCCTTCTTTACTTTATCATGTCCGGTCTCCACTGTGTGTGTGTGAAGACATGGGACTTGCAGTCCTTACCACCATGGTCATCTATTTGTTTGGAAATTCTTCTACTTACTTCTCCTATAAATGTCGCCTCACAGTCTTGTTCAGGACATGTAATTTTATATACTAAATTGTTTTCATGTTCAAATTGGGTTTTGTCTTTGACAGTGAAATTTGTACCCAGTTTTCTACCAGTGTAAATCAACCTTGTGGTGTTGTTTTGATAGAACAGTGTTTTCATTAATGATTTCATCAGCTTTTCACCTTGCTGTCCTTTGGACTCTTATTTTTCTATTAAATAATCATGAAGCTTCTGCTTTTTATCATTAACACTACCTCCTCTTCTTATATAATGTTAGGTAAGAAATTCAATAAATGTTATTGAAGTAAGGCACTTGTGCATACAAGTAAATGAAGTATTAAAAATGACGAACGGTTTTAATTTTGTAATGCGAAAATGGGATTTCAAAGGTATGGAATCATCCGTAGTATGTCCAAGAAAGCATATATTTTAGAAACGCTAATCTTCTATATACAAAAAGATGCAAAGTGATGACTGATCAAACGACGATCTTCTGCTGTGTTGTAAACATGTTGCATTGCAAGAACAGATCTTTGATGGCTTTACTGAGAGATTGACCTTCACTGAAAAGACACAAAAATTTCTTGGAAACTAAAGTGTTTTAAAGCGTTACATCTCCATGTGATTTTACTACTCACCATGCTGTGATAGTTTGTTGACATTTTGTGTGCAATCGGTCGGTATACTGTTGAGCAGGTTCATTCAGATGACATCGCAAGCCAAAATCACACATGTAATCCGTGACGTTACGTTTGCAGTCTGCGCTTAGATTTTCGTTTAAAGAAAATTGAAACCTAAGTAAGGAGTTGATTTCAATGCCAGCATGATATAACCAAGCAGACACGTTCCTTCCTTCACAAAGATCTGCTTTTGCTGGAGGCATGTATGGGACACCTGAAAGATCAACTACAACTGTACTACTTACTGAATCAGACATATTAACTACAACGAATGAACTACTTACATTGAAATATCCTTGTTGCACCAGAGCTCAATTTTTCACAGATTTTCATTTGGTTGAGCAAGTCACGTGCTTTTGGAGAGCATCCTCCAATCAACGACTTGCAATTCGTAACTGGTTTCCATTCCATAGTAGCTTGAAATTCATTGCAAGCAGGAAACTTTTGGGCACAAAATAGTTGCTGAAGGATTTTCTCGCATGATGTCGTTTCACCTTTTGTTAAGATGCTGAGGGTGTCAACAGCGGCTTGTGCCATCTTTTCTTGGAAATATGGAGCACGTGACAAATCCTGAAAGTAAACGTCAAGAGTAAAACACGAAGTCATATGTGCAGGATGGAGTAAAGTAATGTCTCAATATAAGATGCAGTTCAAAAATTACCGGTGGTAATCTAAGCTAGTGCGTGATTCCTCTATAGCTACTACGAGTTTCAGCAGCAACATCTTACCTTGGTAACGTAATAGGAAATATTGGAGCAGTATTTTAAATGCTTCACTGGTCCACACATGTAATCGAACTAAAGACAATTCGCACAAAGTAAAGCAACTGTTTCGTAAAAAGTAACTTTTCACAGGGGAGTTATTTCACCTTGGAGACATTGACCATATAATCGTCCAACTCATCCAATTCCTTCAAAAATGCAGCATCCATGTTCACACTATGATTCAGTTTTGTCGGTTTGACATCACGAAACGTTGAAGGGATGGGTTGTGTGGTGGAGATCTTTGTAGAGTCTTCATCACTAAATGAATGTTTCCGAACTAAACTCTTCCCCTTTGAGGATGATTTGTTTCGAAGTGAACCGTGGTCACTTAATTCCTGAGCTTTCAATTTCGTGGTAGAATCTCTTGTATTTCGACTTTTTGGGAAATTATCGGTAGATGTCGTTATTTCCAGCACATAACAGCCGATCGTCGCAAACAATAAAACGTCACTGTTAAATATAACGTCACTATTAAACGATGGAAACTTAAGAAAACTAAGAAGAGAGGAGGCAGAAGTACATGCGATCTATCACTGAACTATGATTAGCACTCAACGTCACCAGATTGAAAATTGACAAGAAACAAGAAATGATAAAAAAGTGAATCCTCGACAATTTTCAGTACATACAGAAAACTCAATCTCACCATAAACTATGCATGTTCTTCATCTCATCAATCGCGTTCAAATCAACACAATGTTAAAATCAAACACGTTGCATAGCAACAAAACGTTTCATCGTATTGGTATCTGAACAGGTGAGACAACAAACTTGTGTTGTTTCGAAAGTGTGAAATGATGGAGAAGGAGAAGAAAACATCAAATACAGAAATCCAAATAAATTTCTTTTTTTTTATACATTATAAAAATTATCATTTAAAAATCCAGATATTTTTCTTACAATCCATGTATACAAAAATCTTGGAATGAAAACAATTACAACAAAAACAAAATTTTTGATTTTCGTCATTTAAAGTCCATGAAAAAGAATAATTCTCAATTTGATAATAATCTTTTTTTCCTAAAAAATCGGGAGTCAAAAAGAAATGAAGAAATATCCGTTAAAATATCACTAAAGAGGAATCATTTGCTGCCATAAGCTGAAGCATAGACACGTCACAACATGCTCAATGTGAGATCTGGAAGTTTTTTCGAGTGGTTTCAAACTGCCTTCTTCTTTACATTCAAAGGATTTGGAATGCGGAGGACGACGATATACAATCGAAAAATCCTAAAACAGAACAAAAGTTAAACATAATGAAAGCATAATGAAAGCAAACATTTGAATGATACCATTATTCACTGACCATGGAATTATTTGATTCATTTGCTTCGATCAAAAAGAGCATATCCAAGTTGCCAGGGTTTAAAATGCAAAACAACGTCACATCTCCGTCATCGGAATGAAATTGTCGACACATGGAACCAAATTTTCCTTGTAACGTTCTAAACCAATTTGTAGCTTTTTATTTCTGGCCGAAAATTCAGTCGAGGAGATATCGAGATGACCACAAGGTAAGGGATCGAAGTAAAACAAATGTTACCTGAGAACTTGCTGCTGGATGACAGGTTTTATAAACACGTAGGAATCGGAAATACGATTGTCGACGTCACTCAATCGATAACATGTCACTATGGTTACCAGTTCTTTAATTGAACTGAAAGATATATTCTACCGAAGAAAAACAAAAATATACACTACATTCAACAGCCAAAAGTTTACACAGTAATGTAGGTTAGGAAAGGTTACCTGGGAGTGTTGGCATGGCAACAAACTCAAGGAATTGTCAAGCTTCCACTGCGATATGTTCTTCTGGATGGTGTTGGTTGCATCTTGCTGCAAGGTCACATAACCTTTCTTTTTGGTTTTCTTGGTGGTAGAAGTGACGTCATCCTGTAGTACAGACAACCATGTCAAGTCCCTCCAGCAGTTGCTCAAACACTTGGCCACCTTCCGACAAAGCTTGTTACGAACATCCATTATTTGGTCCACCAAAAATTTCTGTTCATTTAACAAGAAGTTTTCTTGTGTTGAAGCTGACGTTGATCTCATCGTATTCTCGTTGGCTGAAACATCAGAATCTGGTGAACCACACCCTTGCTGCTGGTCAGGTGAGTTGCTTAAAATGTTCAATTTTACCGGTGATCGATTTGAACGTGAAGAAAGACTGGTATCAGAGCCAGCGGAACGAGAAGATAGCAATCGAGCTTTCCCTTCAATTTGAGACCAGGAAGGCATTCTTTTAAGGTTACCTTCACTTTGAACTTGTGAAAGTTGTTCTCGCGATTCATCTGGTCCACTAAAGCGCACACGAACTTTTTGCTTCACTATAAAAAAGAAATTCATTTTTAACAACCTATCTGTATGTGGAAAATAACTAAAACATCCAAACATACCAACTTCAGCTTCACCCCCTGCAAACTCCATACCAGAGTGTGTTCTCTGCCTTCTCTTCAGTGAACTGACGCTTGAAAGCATATGTGGACGGGGGTAAAACTCTTTCTTGTTTCTCAAAACCAAAAAGAACGGAAGGCTTATGACATCAGGGCTGGTTGCAATGTCGAAATGAACCGTCGCAGTGCCGTCATATTCCGTCACGTCACGTCGTATCCGCCACACGTCTGGGAACTGAATTGGTTGCTTCTGAGCACTGAAGTTGAACACTAGAATGAAGTCGTTTGGATTGCCGTCCTCATCCATGCTTGTCGTCGACACAGAAAGTTTGGAAAGTTTGTAATCAGGAGAGTTGGAAATGAGGTAGGTAAATAATGTTTGGTGATTGATACCAGGTGTGCACGGCACACTCACGATACCTAAACATGTAATTAGATGTGATCGACAGATGTGATCGACAGATGAGAAGGTAACCAGTTCATCAACACAACAGGTAGGTGAGGAAAGCTCATACCGTCCGCTAAAATACATCTACAAAACTTTGGTGCTTGCGGATACACTTGAATGATTTTCTCCATTAATTTGTGGACAGGATATCCTTTGTGGAAGACTGACCGACGTCCAGATAGATGATCTTGCAACTGACGAAGATGAAAATCATATGAGAAGGAGCGTAGATGGGTTAGGTCTTTGAATTTGTTGCAATCTTCTTTGAAATATTTATGATCCTGCAAGAAATAAAAGTATTTCGAAAGTAAAAACTCCCCAGAAAATCCCTTGTCACATTCCGACGTGGACAAACTCACCTTGGAGTGAATGTGATTACCAGGTATAGTAGATGAGTCAAAAGAAAACATTTCATAACACAGATAATCCTTCTAAAAATAGTAATCACGTGACTTGCTATGACAGTCTGTAAAGTTGAAGTAAGTTGATGACGTCATAATCTGACCTTAAAGTGAACTTCCACAAGTATGATGCCACCTACGCTTGTCTTCTGGAGATAATAACATGACGGGCGATCATCCGGCATTACAACCTGCAAGTAAATATACCTGCATAACACCCTGAATATCGCAAAGTATCCACCTAACTGAGTTAAAAAGTAACTTGCATCTTTTCCATCTGAGGAACGGTTTGAGATCCTAGACGATCTTGATGACGCATTTCGATTTTTATGGCCAACATGGTGTGGTTTGCTCGTATGCACAGCTGAACTGAATGAGAATAAATACGACACTAATGCAAATCTAAAACCGATATATCGTTGTAAATATGTCAATGAGCTCTGACCTCTTACTGGTGACCTGAACGACACATAGTCCAAGCGTCTGCAAGTACTGGATATACTGTTGCACTAACATCCATTTCAGTTCCTCATACCAATCGTTTCCTTTCAACCGTGCACCACTATCATTCTCATCAAAACCATACACCTCGTTACTAAACTCCTCCTAAAAATTATCAAAACCTACAGAGTTATGCTAGAAGGAAAAATGAGTATTAGGTTGTGCACATACTGGTTCACAACTATCTTCCTTGTTGATTTTGAACATGATAGGAGCATCGCAGTAATGAATGAAAAGCGAATTTTTCTTCAAAAGGTTCAACCGATCCTCCTATGAGAAAAAAGAAAAAATCATAAAAGGAAAGTCAAAATGAAAAGTATAATACATGTTTCCTGATTGGAGTATCAAAACTGCATGCTACTACAACATGAAAAGATGAATTACCGTACCGAAACTGGAACATGTGCGCCTTCCTGTTTCCACCCGGCGTAAATTTCCTTCAGTCGAGCTTCCTTGTGTGCAGCTAAACGAACAACACAGCCTCAGTACGTACGTCACTCGAACTTCGACGAAAATCCACGACTTACCTACTAACTTGATGTTTCTTACGTTCTGAAATCAACAAAAACCGAAAATGAAATACTTTTTGTAGCAACAACTACGTCACAATCTCAAGTTGCACTGCAAACGTCACCACGAAAAAGTTCAAGGGCGTAAAATCTAGTCGGGGTGACATATTTCAATCTGCCCATCGAAATAGTGGAGTAGACAAGATATTATCATCTTACCTGATATTGGTAGAATTGTCTTTTTACCAAGTCCCTCAGTGAAAAATAAGGAGATTGATGCAATGTTTTCGATGGACAAGTGTCGCGAAAAATATCATCAAATTCTGGAACCTTCACGCCAGATATCAAGTGATCAGAATCAGCTTTATTTTTCTTCATGCCAAACAAAAAAAAAAAAGAGCCATGTTTGAGAATAAGGTTCATAAAAAAGTGTTACTGAAGATGGGGGCAAGCTGAATACCTCTTTAGATTTCGGACAAACGTGTTTCATTAGACTTTCCACGTGACTTCGTGTGGAAGAACTTGAAAAATGGGCGACGTCCTAAAGAGAAGCAAAAACTTGGAAACCTTAACAATCTATTGACCTAAAAAATACAGCGTATGATAAAAAGGCGCACCAGAAATCGAATAAACATCATAATCGTTCTCTTTCTCACTTACGCCCGAAAAGATATTACGAAAGGCTGAAAGTGCGCCATGAGTGGGTTTACATCTTGAGTGGGCGAACAGTGCAATTCTCAAAACTGCTTTTGAAGTCTTCTAATAGAGAAAGATAAAACTTACCGCATTTTCTTTGCCAGGACAATCCCGTACAAAATGCTTGTGGTGATACAATCCGAGTTTTTGGATGAACAAACATGCGTTGAGGTGAGAGCGAACGTTATGCCACGCACACAATTTATTGAACTGTTTGTCAATCAACAGATCGGACGGGAAGTTATATGTGTACAAACAAATCTAGATGTAAGAAGAAAGAAAGGCTAGAAAGGAGAAATACTTTGAGATGGCGATGCGCGAATACAACATACCTTTCGATTGTCGAATATTGCCATAAAGAACTTTTGTCTAGGTACGAACGAATGGACTATGCAAGACGGGGGTTGCGTCTCATGTTGTTTTCGTCTTTCCGAACTGCTGCCACTGAGATTCGATAGCAGGAAAGGCGAAAATCTCTGCTTAGACTGCTCCTCTATAAATAGATGAATCTAGATGAAGATTGTTTCAATGAAAGATTTTTAAGTTTGTTTACATACCTATAATTGTCTTCCCCTCTTCGTTATCAGAAAGATCTAAAACGCAGATGGCAAAAAGTCAGATACGATAAAAACGATAACTGATGGAGAAGAGACAACTAACCTGCTTCGTTTGTGCCCATACTAAGCAGCCATTTATGTGAGTTATGTCCTAATATGATATGCTTTTGATGTTGAGTAGGAATCAAAGATGGCGCATGATTTTGAAAGTGATCCATTGATGTCTCACCATCCTGTTCAGACTGAAAACAACAGAAGATGGTGACTTCTCACACTAACGACAGAAATGATTCAACATGTTTACCTTGACTGCACTTCGTTCTTCGTATCGACTGTATGCAATTTTTACCGCGCCATCGACATGTCTAACAGAAAAAAAAATATATCAATAAAAACATGATGTAAACAGTACTTTAAGAAATACGCACCTTTCTACACGCTTGTAGCTTTTAGGTGTAATGTCTGGACATTTCTCTTTCATTTCTTTGATGAATTCCTTCATGACTGCATCCACAGAATACTGATGTGTCACGTGACCTGTTTGCTTGCGAAGGCTAGTTGCGCCCTGTTTAATCACGTGGTCAAATAACTCATTGGCGCATTCATAATAACTAAATAGTAAAAAAAGCAACCATTAAATATATACGGCGTCATCAAAACAACATCGAAAAAACATCTCCGCAACTGACTTAGAATGCAGCTCTCCTAACAAGCCATGTTCGTGCTTTCTTCTTTCTTTTTGGTTATCCAGTTCCAGCCTGCGTTGGATTTCCCTCTCCTGCCACGTGGACGTTTTTCGTTCGAACGAACCTTCGACAGCTGTAAGCGATTCTTGCACTTCTGCGTCAGTCAGTAAAACGTACGACGCACCTCCTGTTAATTTCAATTGCTTTAATTCTGTCATGCTGATCGTCTTCGGAGGCTTTTCTTGCAACTCACTTTCAGAATGAACACTGGGTGTTCGACTGCTTGACGAACGTTTTCTCAATAATGGACTCTCTTCCCTGAAAAAAAACAAAAAAAACCCAGATAACTGTGTATTGCAGTAAGAAACCTTTTCTTTCCCCAATCCTTTTTACCTGGAAACTTTCTTTTTGGATATGACTGGGCTTGGCTCTCTTTTCGACTGACGGAAAGCCATCTTTCGTTTCTCGACATCATCGGCGGGAGTTGCTTCACTGGGTGTCGTCACATTAGATTTATTAGGGTAAGATTCGGGCAGTTCGGACATTAAACTCAAATCATCTTTCGTTTGATCTGCCAGCTTTGAAGCAGGAGATTCTGAACGAAGGTCGTTAGGTGTAGTTGGTTCAGAAAAGAACTTTTTGACTGGAGGATGAGGTTTGATTAATTTGGGCGTGGTGGCGTTACTCGAACAAGAAGAATGTGTAGAATGGCGCACGTGACTGTATGATGAGTGTTGCACCACCGACTCTCGCCTTGACGAATTAACGGAAGACTGCAAATTTTTTGGGATGAAACATAATGGCGCACATAAGAGATGGTATTCCAGAAAGACGTCACACAAAGCGAACTGCAAATTTTTTAGAAGTTCTTTTTCAAATGTTTCAAGCATGATGTTACCACGCTCCCAAATCTTCAACTCGATCAGTATATTACGACCTATGAATATATACACAATTCTAGAATTTCCGTTCCGACATTTGACCATGCAACCTCGTTTTCATGTATCATTTCACTGATTGTGTGATTATCCTGTAAAATTCCCTCTAGAATATTAGAAAGTAGTTTTGACATTCAGAACGAGGTTACCAGTACTATCTAGGTTAAAACAGTAAAACACGTCATATCATTGTGAAGGAGAGACTAGCAAGATGTCATATCATTGTGAAAGAGAGACTAGCAAGATGTCATATCATTGTGAAAGAGAGACTAGCAAGATGTCATATCATTGTGAAAGAGAGACTAGCAAGATGTCATATCATTGTGAAAGAGAGACTAGCAAGAGGCATACACATCTCTGTGTCTTCTTCTAATACGTCTTCCATTTTTTTAACTTTGGTTAATTTTCGTAGCACGTCTTTTTGTTCCTCTAATGGTGTTGAATCATATATCATACAAGGGTAATATGGCTGTACCACTGTGTCGTTACCATCTTGATCAACCAAATTTAAATAAACAATGCCCACCCCTAAAGCAAAAAAAAAAAAAAAAAAAAAAAAAAAAAAAAAATGAGAAAAAAAACAACATTTTAACAAAGTGTTATATGATTGGCTAAAGCCTGATTTCCACTCAGGATAATTTCAATTGGATTGGAACGGACCGGATCGATTTTTGATCTGTTCCGATCCGGAGAGCAATTTCCTTTCATTCGCGCAGACGGAAACTGTGTTTCGCTGATGTGGCTAGCCTCTTGAATAATAATAATAAATTATAGAAAAGCCCGATTCTCATTGGTTAAAAAATTTTGATCCGCGGACCGGATCGAAAATAGTTGAACTTTTTTCAACTTTTTCCTGGACTGAAATGGATCGAAACGGATCGCAAAACTTTAATAAATACGCATGCGCAGATCAAAAATCGATCCGGTCCGTTCCGATCCAATTGAAATTATCCTGAGTGGAAATCAGGCTTAAGGTTATACCATTTCCCGAAGGTTCAGCTCTGTTATACAACAGAAGGTCAGCGGAAGCCATGGGAGAAGCAGAAAGTGCAGACTGTTTGTCGATCGTGTAGTTCTTGAAGTGAAGTTCTTCATTGGATACAGTAAAGCGAGGTGAATTGTAATTTTGCAGTAAATGTTGTTGCAAATAGAAGATGGTGGCATGTAAATAGCGAGCAGCATAGTTGGACACACATAAACGAACTATTTTCGATGGTAAATGACCAATAGGTTGAATGAACTAAAAAAAAACATTCAAAGGGAAATTGAGATTTTCTTTTCTAATTTTGAGCATGAAATATTTCATTTATCCTAGATGAACACCTTTTTATGTATAAAAAGTATAAAAAATATTTTGAAGTATTCCAAATGAAAAGAAAAATATTTTGAAGTATTCCAAATGAAAAGAAAAACTAAAAAACAACTCGCCATTACAGCTTTCTGTTTTAAAAGTCATGACGTCACAGAGCGAATTTTATTTGCAAGATGTCTGACCTTCATGAAAGTTCAGCGTCTTCGGAAATTCTGAATTCTAGTTTTGAAACTGAAGTGATCATGATGAAGATAAAGAAGAAGAATTAAACTCAGGTAGATTGGAAAACTTGCATTTGTGCTCATGCGAGACATATTCGGATAAATGATGATTTACAAGTGTAAATGCTGTAGAAAGGATGACAAGTCAAAACATACATCTTTATTATGAAAACAAAGGTACACGTTTTCCACAAGGGATCATGTCAAACAACTTAAAATAGAATTATAGGGGACGGTTTCCAGCTAAACAATATTTTATGTCACGAAGAACATAAGAATTTTCATCAACAGAAACAAAATCTACACGTTCACGCAATCCTCACAGAAAGAGCGATCGCGCTGTGACATCAAAAATTTGTATGATCTCCATTGCAGTGCTCTTTTGCAAGCAGCAATGGCGTCTGTTCTTAGATATTAAGTAACGAAAAATTGAGTATAATTATATATTTCCCCATAGGGCGAAATATATGTTAAAACCGGCAGTTTCCTTCTTCTCCTCCTCCTTCTTCTTCTTCTTCTCCGTTCACTTTTATAGCCGCGGTTCAGAATGGAATTTTCGCCTAGCCGCCAAAGTAGATAAGAATAGAGGCTAGTCTACAGTCAAGTAGTACGCCATGTTTTTTTCAGTCAGGTGCGGATGGGCTGTAGAAGATTTTTGCTTTTTCCACTAGCTTTTAAAATGATTCAAGACAATTCAACGTTATATGATGGAAATAAATCGTTTTAGTTCAGTATTGTCTTAAAAGGTTTCGTAAAAACGTTTGCAGAAACGTGTAAAAAACAGAAAAATGTTGTTTTGTTTTTGTTGATGACAAAAATGCTATGATGATGATGATTGTTATTTAAATGCTTTGAACAGCAAACCATTGAAGCTGTGATTTCAGTGCATAGGTGAAAATTCATTATCAAGACAGGCTCAAGGTTTTATTTTTATTTTACGTCCTGATATAATGTGAACTGAATGAAAGCACTATGATGTACGTACAGCTATAAAAGGAAGCCTTTTTTATGTGGAGAACAACCAGTTCAACCAGTGTTAATTCAAAAAGTACATTACAAAAACAGCAAGTAAAAATGTGATGTCGTATATGCAATTGCATTATGCAATAAGAACGTCAGAAAACCAATTACGTATAATAATATTTTAACAGTCAAGATTGAGGCAGAAATAACTTGAAAGAATCTGGTTGAAAAATGTGCTTCCCTGGATAGTCATTTAATCTGACAACAGAAACATATAATTTACTATGGATTAATTCCATGATCACCTATACTGTTTTGATACCGTATATATACGATATTTTAGTAAAAATTGATGTCAATTTTCCTTACACAAACAACAAACGTATATAAATCAAAGCACAATCCAACAAACAATCTGTAAATTAAATCAAGCCAGAATACGAACTTCTATTTTCAGCTTTGTAGTGATTTGGTTATGGATGTGTAGTCTATTTTCACTACCGAAATCTGTTTTTTTGTTTCATTTAGGATTTACCATGGTCATTTTTTTAAATAATAAATAATGGGTGTGCACATATTTTTTTGAACAGAGATGTCTATATATTAATAGCCGATTCTCTGTCTGTCTGTCTGTCTGTCTGTCTGTCTGTCTGTCTGTTTGTTTGTAAATCACGCAAAATGGTAGATTGAGTTGTGAGCGAAATTATTTCTTTTTTTGTGTGCGACGTGAGTTCGAAGCAAATACATTGCAACCCCAATCGAACGTGACTTTTTTTGGCTGATGAACTAATAGGAATAACGTTTTGTTTTTATCATTATTGTTAATTTTATATTCCACATTATTGACGTGGCTTTGAAAACAGTACATCAACTAAATACAAAGTCACTAACTGATTAAATATTTGGGACAAAAAGCACCAGTGGCAGAACGTGGCAGCATATGTTCGGTTTGCCACTAACTCTTGCCTGACTGTCTGAGACGGGTGAACTTTTTTTTTGAGCAATCAAAATGTTTAAAAAACGATAGGTAAAAAAAGAGTATCATATCAAAAGAAAATGTTTTTTTTTTTTTTTTTGCTTTTGCGTTCTAATCGAACGTTTTTTTATTCTATTTATTCATTTAGCACGTGCCTTTTTTCTCTCCTCCGTGTGAACTTTTTAAGAAGAGAAACCATTTTCCCCCTGTTTGATAGCACCCATGTTAGAGCGCGTAACGTTTTTAAAACAAAAGCTAATAAAAAGTTTTTTTCTCTCTACGTTTTGAGTGCAAATAAATAACACATGAAATTTGGGGTTTTTTGGAACCATTGTTTAAACTGATATTTGATATTTGATTTCGAATCTGTCGCTAGGATAACTGACGTTTTTTCGGGTCCGCGATACAGGCGATGGGGTGACAAAAAATTTGGGTCTAACTTTTTTGGGAGGGGTCTGTGACGTCATCAAAATCTTTGAAGAATGATATCTCTGTAACGGTTGATCGTAGCGGAACGATCCCATACATTTTTTTAATCAGTTTTTCGAGCTCTACAACATGGTAACACTTTCGGTTGCCAATTCCTTAATTTTATTTTTCGTGAAGTCAACGCATGCTGAACATGGGCGGCGAGCGACGCCGCCTTGGCGGCTAGTTTATTCTGAATACTTGAATTTAATTTTATAAATTGTCACTTTAAGCCCATCTCTTTTTTGAAAATAACTCTTCTGTCCAAATTTGAAGTGCTAATTTGAAGTGCTTTTGATTCTTGATAGTTATTTGCTTATATATAATTGAAGATATTCTTCAGGGCGTAAAGCTTTAGTAAAAAGAGAATAACAAGAAGTTTCATTTTGATTTATAATTTAATTCAATATTTCGTCATGCATGACGATGTTCTGCGGATGCAGGACGAAATATTGAATTAAATTATAAATCAAAATGAAACTTCTCGTTATTCTCTTTTTGCTTATCTATCTACCTCGAAGTACTTTTAATAATTATACTGTATATAGTATTAAAATTAAGTTTGACAATTTTCTTTTCTTCTTTTGTAAACCTGTATACAAACTTGATTGTATAATGTTTAAGATAGTTTTATCTTAGTTACAATAAGCAAGTGCAAGTGTCTTCTGTTGAATTACATTGTTTTGTTGTGATTTTATGGTATAAAGGATGTCAAGCTTCTGCAACAATAAAGATCATATGTTTATTATGCTAAAATCGCCTTACACATTGGTGCAGTTGTTAATATTTAGTTGTTTAAGGGAAAGTATTACTCAGCAAAATTTATAAGACAAACCTTATCATTTGACCATGAACATCTTCATTTCTTAATAAGTTCAAAATAAGTTCTTTTGTGATATTGAATTCAATTCTACCCTGATAAGTAAGGACAACATTTTTATCTGAGTATCAGGTTGATGGTAGTTATGCCATTGTAATTATTTAATGATACATTTTTCTTATGGTTATCAATGTACACACAATTATTGATAAAAGTTTCGCAATTTTGGGGAAATATATAGTCGCATTTTTGCGAATCTTGTTATTATTTTAGACCAATTTTAATGGTCACAGAAGATTAATGAGACAGCTAATATATAAAGGCTCAATTTCCCTTTAAATGAAGAAAGCTTGGTCATAGCAACAAAGGAGAAAAAACATGAAGTACTGACTTCTACATCTTGTGGAGATAACTTGCATTTCGGATTCCGTTCAAGAGATTGATTGATGAGCGCCAAAATGGTGACGTCAAGTTTCTTGGTGATCATATTCACCATGTCTTCTTTGATTTCTTTTCCAGGTTCACGAATTCCATAAATATTCAGTACAACACACTCTTGAGAAGGCTGGTGCACACTAGACACTTCTTGAGAAGGCTGATGTACACTAGACACTTCTGCGTGTTCGTCATGTTTAGAGAAGAACGGACCAGCGGATTGGCATGATTCTTGACGCTAAGATGAAAGCAAAACATTGTGAAGCAATCCTAGTAGAGATGGAAGATAAAAAGATGCTGTTCACTCATTCTCAGAAAAAAAAACAGTTCTTTGAGATAAAACTATGAATCAGAGTTTACATAGATAGTTTAATGCGCTTTCCAACTGCTGTTATGATTATAGGTCTTCTGACAGGTATCTGGATGGTGGAAGGATAAAATACCTCAAATTCGAATCTATTGAATCGACTGTCTTCTGTTTTGTGAATTAATGATGAATAAGAAGAAGCACGTGATGGCTGATCTTCGCGAACAGGTGCGAATAAATGATCATCGTCGAAGATAGGAGGAGAAGCGATGGTTGAGAAGCCATGTTCGGTTTTCGAACCCTCAGTCACACTGTATTAATTTTAGAAAGCATATAATTAGTAATGAGTTGACAGCAGAAAAAACTAACATGAAAACATGAAACATGAAAAACTACACACCGGAAATAAAACACATTTTTGGATTCATGCTCTTTAATAACAAATAAATTTTGTCTGTTCGATACCCGGAACTGCAACAAAGCATTTCGGACCGCACCCAAACCCTTCGATATCCCACCCACCATGTTCGATACTGCTAATCGACTGTGAATGGGAATAGGCTTTTGCCAGACAACTTCACATTCAAAATATCCTGGTTGGAATTTATATTCTCCATGGATGACTGAACCAAAAGGCTGGCTTGTACTCTCTCTTTCATTAATGAACAAAATATCTCGATCTTGGTGATCTGCTATGTCCCATACTTGCTCATCGTCCTTGGCAACCAACAGATTATGGCACTGGTTTGTGCTATATAGATTTTCTAATAAAATTCGCTAGTAAAGAAAAGTAAAAATTTTAACTAAAGACCAGAAGTAGCTACTCGCAGTATGACAGTTGCACAAACTTTCTGTTCTTCCATATCTGCTTCCATGGAGAGTGTTGCAACACTAAAACGTACTTGGTTAACGATTTTACAAATCTGGTCCATGACTTGTAATAGTCGATTGTATATAGTTTGATGGTGCGTCAAATTCTTTATGCTATCAGCATGTCTACAATAAAGTTAATCATAACAGTGTGGATGTCTCTTGAATTAACGATAGATTAAGTTTACTTGAATTAACGATAGATTAAGTTTACTTGAATTAAACACAAAATACAAAACATCCATCATTTCACGCACAAAGTATTTGATGCGTCCATTCAAATAAACGGTTTCATCGGAGCGCTATCTTCTTCTTAATTATCATGACACACTTTCGATTTGCGTTTCATTTACAACAAGAAAATAATTAACAAGCGATATCAAAAAACCTTTTCAAATGTTGATTGTAATTTTGTTTATCTATCTGGAATCATCCGGAAGGAAGTTTTACAATAATCACATTTAACACCTCAGCTTTCTCGGATCATCATGTAATACTTAAACATTTTCTGGATTTATTTCGACATTTTACCTGCGATGGAAATATACATCCACTGATTCTTCTGATATGTGTGAAAACAGCCAAAAATCTGGATGTGGCTGCAAATGGTCTTCCTCGCAATCTGTTTGTTCATACACGCCGTTCTCCAGCATACCAGGAACATCTGTTGTTGTCTTGTCGACTTCTGTCTTGCCATCCATTTCAGAACTATTGCTACAAGCATCAACTGAAACTGAAAAATGAAATCAATTTTTTAACATACATTCTAACAAGCAGCCAAAAGAAATTCATAAAACTAAACATACAAGAAACATGGATGTTTGGCATGCTGTATCTTCTTCTGCTCACAACATTCTTCCCCTTAATATCTTTTGCACCGTAACTGTTTGCTCGTTGCACATACGTTCTGCCATTTCCGTTATTCATCGATAAAGATGAATTACTTCTTGTAGAGGATTTGTTGCTGTTTTTTTCCAGAACATCGATGGTAAGTTGACTGCTTACGTCACTATCATCAAACATCCACGGATATAAAATTGGTAAGCTTTGACTCCTGTGGGTATGGTTAATCTTTTCAGTGATGTTAATAAGATCTATAGTATGCTTTCGGTTATTAGTAAAGTCTGACTGACTTCTACGATGACCGTATGTCTTACGAACACGTTTAGCCTTTTCTTTGATTTCATCAATCATTATACTTTCAACATCAGATTCATCATCAACATGTGAATTCAAGACAAGGCAGTAATATTTGCCAACCCGGCTCAAATGATATCGATCTAATCTAGCACTTTCCAGTTCACAAATAAACAATGGCAGACACAGATTACTAGCCTTTTCAATTCCAGTCACAAACATGAAGTAGCGCCTTTCA
This sequence comes from Turritopsis dohrnii, assembly GCA_027922465.2. Taxonomy (NCBI): domain Eukaryota; kingdom Metazoa; phylum Cnidaria; class Hydrozoa; order Anthoathecata; family Oceaniidae; genus Turritopsis; species Turritopsis dohrnii. Next base: position 91,419 of record BQMF02000550.1, on the reverse strand, counting down.
AAAATACAGTTTTCAAAACCTTTCGAACTTTCAACATGCTTTGCTACTTTGTTTAAGTTTTCTTCTGTCACAAGGCCGAGGTTTCGAAGGGCGGACGCAATTTCATCTTCCAGCAACCAATCAATTTTTTTAATTGTCTTCTCCATGGCTTCTCGTTGACGAATTGGTAATACCTCCAGAGGATTAACATCACTTCTGATATAACTAACAAAAAAAAAAAAAAAAAAAAAAAAAATACTGGTAATGTTATCAATATTACGAATCTGTTGGATCAAAACCATTCAACATATTTTAAGGAATGTCCTTTTGAGCTTATTACAAAGAAATAAAACAAACTCCTTTCCCTCACAAAATATTTCAAAGAATCACCTTTCTCCCTGAGAAACTTGAGATAAAAATCTTTGTCTTTTGATACGATTGGACTCTTCGGATTGGGTAGAGTAAAAACTGTCGGTTGAATTTTGTCTTTTCAAAATAACTTTCGGTGTTTTCCAATCAGGACCTTCCTCAGGTTCAGTGGGCTGTGTGAGACATATCAAATCAAGAGTGATAGATAGGGAAGGATTATATGGATCTATACTTCGCCCGCTATCATCCAATTTGTACAGTATATCACCTAGAAGAGAAAAATACAGTCTGAAACACCTGCCTTCTATTTGGGATATTTTTCATCCAAGGTTGCAATATTTTATACTGTCCAAAAAGTAGCAGCAAAGTAAAAATTCATCATCAAACTTTTCACAACATTGCAAATCCGTCAATTAACTTGATGTCCAGCTCAAACTTTAAAACCAGTTTCAAGTCTTATTAGGACAAAGTTCAAAATGGTAGTTGAGATTTGTTTTAGTATAAATTTCCCTTTTTTCACCGGGGAAAAAGCCACCTACCGAGACATGTTGGTAATGTTGTCACAGAGATTGGTCGAATAGAATTACCAATATCACTTTTGTAATGACACGAGCATGTTAAATGTAAAAACATCGGCCTTTGAACATCATTTGAAGAATTGTGATCTGCACCAACCATCTCAACATCATCTAGCTGATTGTCACTCTCCGGGCCTGATGTTGAAACACTCTCCACATCTTCGCAATTTGTATCAGTTTGGCTAACAGAACTTCGGGCACTTGATAAATGCTAGAAAAGAATATTTTTGATATTAACATCTTGAATTATCGCAAGAATGCATTCAGATCCTGGACAGACATTTTAACTTTCCTAAAGTGAAGGATTGTAATTATTTGAGAGTTTTATTGAAGTTGTCTCAACTATTGTGCTCTGAAACAAAACTGGGAATGACAAATATGCAATGGAAACAGCTGCTCAGTCAATATTAGGTATTACGAGGTGAAAGATTTCATAGAGTAAGTTCATCTCAATAACAGGAGCTAATAATTTAGGTTCAATAACAGCATGAAAAACAGGAAAAGAATTGTTTACATACCAGATCATCTATGTCACTGTCACCATCATGATCAGACGGTGAATTACTGAAGAACATATGGTAGGGATCATTTGGAACACTAACAAAATTCTGCTCCAAAATCTTTAGGAACTCTGACTGTATTTCCTCTTGCAATGCAACATTTTCACATTCCTTTGGTTTGGATTTCAATGAATTCTTACTGCTACGCATTGATGAAGAACCACTTGAGCTCCTCTTCTTCAATCGACTTAATGGTTTGTTCTCATATGGAGATGAGTTATCTTCAGGAAAGACAATATCTTCAGGAACGAAAATCTCATTAGAAAAAGTGTTCAAACGGTAGTGGCTACATATAATTCTGATAAAATTAGTGATATCAATTTCATGAATGGACTCTTCGCAAACCAGTTCTATTGATAACTCCACGTCCTCTGGGTCAAGTGTGTACCCGCTTTCTAAACAGTGATAAACAGCACTGACCAGTGACCAAAAGTAATGGTCATATAAAGCCTGACAATACATGGCAATCTCCCTGGACCGATCATCTGGTAACTTTTGATTAAGGTGTCGTGGAGTTACTGCACTTTCATTAAGAACTTGTGTATAATCCTGTAACACATCCTGGTCAAAGCAAGCAATCATCGAAGGAATCGCTTTGATGCGACTAAATTCACATTCAAATATGAAGAATGGCATATGAGTTCTCCTAACAAATGTATCATCTGATTTCGTAGAATCACGGAATGAATCTAAACAAACAAAGCATTTAAATGTATCAAACAAAAGCATGAATTTTGAATATTATATGACAGTAAGTAATAACCTGGCAGAGACGAGTCAGGACATTCAAGTAATAGGCTCAAGTCATGAACACTGGCAGGTGAAAACATGATTACAATAAGAGATCCAAATGATTTCATGAAACAATTGAACTCAATGGTGACATCTTCACTGTGCTGCTTGAACACTGGAGCATTTTCTTCATGATTCCAAACTCTCATGTTATTTTGAGCACAACGCTGTTTGATGAACTTGTAAATGTTTTCACTTTCAGATTGATGTAAGCAGACTTTATGGTCATTCATGTTTTTTAAAGTGCTTTCCAAGTGAATCAAAAATATATCATTTTGATCAGAGCTGTTCAGTGGCATATTTTCTGAAAAATGAAAATAATTCTATAAAATTAATTTGTGAAAAAATGGCATGGTGACCTAAAAACATTAGGGCTTTCATCCAAAACTAAACTGACCTTGTTTCATATGCCTCATCATCGGATACATGCTTACTATCAGACGAGATTTCTTCAACAAAGGGAGAATTTGAAACAGAAACGGTATTCTGACTGTACTCGCAGCTTGGTAAATGTCACTTGGAATAACAGGAAGAACTACATCTGCTGATGGAAATTCATTGAAGATCGATTTATCATAACATGCTTTGTGTATTAGCATGTAAGTACCAATTTCTTGGACTATTCCAGCATCCACAGAAAAAATCTGAAAGTTAAGAAATAGAGATTTCTTTAAAACATATTTCATGCATCACCTTCATTCACAAAATAATTAACAGACACTAAACATATTAAGTTACAAAATGAAAATAACTTAGATTATCAAAGACAACTCTTTGTTATCGTGTTCTAACCAATGATTGCAACATTTGGGTTATACCTTTTCAGGAATTTTATTGTATTCGTAACCATGAATGTAATCAAGTGGAGAATTCGGGACATCCATAGTTCCAAGTTGTGGCTCAACCCAAATTTCTGCAACCATCTGGAATGGTCCTTCCACCTCTTGTATATTATCACTTTCTATGGAATCATCATGAATTAAACTTTTACTAACTATCTGTGTGTGAGGTGGAAAAATCACATATTGAATCACACTGCAATTTAAAAAATTATCTTCAGATGAATCCACCTAAAATAGAATAGAAGATATATGTGAAGCACTCTACCAGTCAATGGTGTGGAACATACTGAATTACTCTTACCATGACTTGGACTTCCTTTACCATAGTAACAATCCCTCTGTTGTAACTGCAGAAATGGAAGCCTTCATGAAGACGTTGCCTTCAAAAAAGAATTAGGTAAATTAAGAATAAAACAAATTTAAAATAAATCAGAAGCTTTTCATATTATGTCTTACATTAAAATGAATTTAACAACCACGGGTAATTTAACAACCACGGGTAATTTAACAACCACGGGTTATTTAACAACAAATAACTAGTTTGAAAAACACACAATCCATGTCTGAAACGTTAACTAGCAGAATGCAAACACTATAGCTATTACTACCACTCATAACAAACCATTCTATGAAGATTTTCATGGTATATAAGCAACTTTCAAAACAGTACCATAAATAAGAAAAAGTATTTCCTTACATAATGATGCTTTCAAGAATTTCAGCTATACTGTGTTCTTCTAACGTAGCATTAGCACTTGGTCCCATTTGCCAGATCCAGCGTTGATTAAACAAATATTGAAACAAAACAGAACCAGTTGCCTGTGATATGTTATTCTGCTCCAATCCTTTTGTTGTAGAGTTTTCATTGGTTGTTTCTTTCTCTCGATCCCTTCGAATTTCATCAGGAATTGCATCATACCTGAAAACAATAAATTTAGTCATGACTTATGTTTTATTCAATTTATTTCAAGGACCTCATTTTGTTGTAACATTATCCACTATGCAACAGTGAAACTAACCCAGTTGTAAGGCAGAAAATAATACTAGAATTGACAAAACCATTCTAAAATAAATACCCTAACCACGGTTACATACCAAAAGTGAATGAAACCAAGCCATCAAATAAAATCAAGTCCGAGGAAATTGAAAAACATAAATTTAGATAACAATAAAAGACATAAACATGGTGGCCAGCAATTTTTAAACTAAAAATTCAAGAACATTTCAAAAACATATCAACATTCTTCAAAAACAAAACTTTCGCTAGAAATTTCATAAAAAAGGAATTTGTAGTGAATATATCTTAAGAAAACATTAGTTCGAACACAAAATCAATAAAATTTAACAAAACTTTTTGCAATAAATCAATAATTCGATTTTTATTCAATATATAGGAAAATTGACGGATAAATTTGAAAGTGACTTGACACGTTTGCGGATACCATGTAAGGTTATTTCCACCATAAAGAAGACCAGATTTTATTTGCCCTCCCTGAAGCAATGTACTCTATCAATAAAAGTATAATAGCTCTCGACGTTTATTGCTCTCTCGAGAATTGTACGAAATTACAATTTTACTTTTATTTCTCATTTCGCTTAATTTTTCTTTTCAGTTTGTTTCGGATGTTTTTAGTATATAGATATATCAAATTTAACCTTAAAAGATATAATAAATATACATATAAGAATATCTATGGAAATCTGCAAAGTAGATTTAAGAACATTTCAGAACAAAGCCTTAAAAACATAAGTTTCCAAGGAAAATTCAAAACCACTTAAAATTCAAGAAATTCAACAACTGCTGATAAAGCATGCCAGGTTATCTATTTTACCTGCAACAAAACATACGTACTTCAAATCAACAAAACAACTTCAGTAAACTTCCACACAACAACTTTGCAGAATTAATAATAGAGAGCTCTAGTATTAAGTTAGATTCTTACTTCACTAATATCCTCTCAAACTGTTTTGTCAGAAATACGATGCAAGCTGATTCTTTGACAGGAGATTTTAGTAGAGATTCTGAGGACTCATCCCTCACAACAACTTTCGTTAAATGTGCTGTTAACTTTGCCAACTGCAATTTCAGGTCTTCGACAATCTAAAATTGAAAATATGCATTCCTATCAAACATTCAATATGAACTTTTAAAAGTTTTCAGAGAATAACTTCTAAAGTTGTTATAGATAAAAACAACATTTTACCATACTCCTCTCTTTACCAGGAGTTCCACCTAGGAAAGCCAGACGCAGAACAATACATAACCCTTTAAAATTTAATCTGAGCAGGCAGAAAGTATTCGGTCGTTCCTGAGGAGACCTAAAACAGAAATTCCATATGTAATTGGGAAGAACTAATCTATATCCAAAATGTAGTAGAGATTACGGAACATTCAATAAAAAATTAAATGAAAATTGTCACATCATCACACACTATCAATTACTACTGTTACTATTAACCTGTATAAAGATCAATTTTCAAATCTAACATCATTATATGAGTACTATAGACTAAATGCTATGATTCAAACATCTACTGGAAATTAGCATAAAAGCAGTACCTGCTCATAAATCGAACATAGGAGTGATTCTCCAATAGAATAAAAGAACACCATTCTTTCAGCAAACAGAACAATGCTGAAAGTGATGCTCGACAATGAATGGATGAATAGTGGTCTGGTGATAGTGGAACCATCAGTTTGCTGGGAATCGGTCTGCATAACAAAAACCAACATGAACATTCACGTCATTCATCTCAAATGTATTCATTGAATTATAGTGACTGCTTGAAAAATATTTCCGCTTATCTGTTCAGTCATTATAATTGAATAACTCAGAGTTTATCATGTCATGAACAAGCGAGTTTATTTTGGCTACGCTTCGACAGCTACAGCTGTCATTGACGGGCTAAGGTTGTAATTATTTTTTGGCTAAACGTATGTTCAGGGTGATAATTATTAGGATCGAAATACATAAAAATCAACCAATCAGCTATCACTAACTAATTACTAATTATAGTAATTAATTTTATCTCAGTAAATTCCGGATGTAGATCTACATTCTAAATGTTTGCTTTTCGTAATGACGGCAACCATGGCTCAGGGAGTTGATATGAGATACCTGTTAATATGGGTCTTTCAATCAATGCTATTTATTGTCTCTTTCATGTTCCTGGCTGTCCAACCGCTTTCTCAGTCTATGGGCTTTTTATTTTCCCAGTCTATAACATGATCTTTATTCCAACTATGGTCTGCCATTTCATTCTGATCCATGTCACCATTGCGTACGGCTCTCGTGTTCTTGAAACTGTCGTTTAAACTTTCGCTTAATTCTCCAACGTACACAGCAATACTCATGACATGACATGATAAACTCTGATTTATTTAATTACAGTGACTGCTGTTAAATAAAGTGATATAATTAAAAAAAGTTATCCTCTGAAAGACCTCCTGAATGGACAAAACTTAGTATATCTATATGTTTATGAGAAAAGAAACAAGAAAGATAAATCACCTATCGTGTTCAGGCAAGATACTTATTCGGTGACAGTGGAACCATTTAGTCCTGAAAAATAATTTTTTTATATTAGCCAATGCGTATATATCTACATAATATTAATCTTAAGCATGATATAGACACATCAATATGTCTATAAGTGCAAAACATACCAAGTCCTTGTATCCATAGTAACAACTGGTTTCCAATAGCTTGCAAACTGTGACTCTGGTGATTTAGATGACTTTCTATAAGAGAGGGTAAGGACAATTGAAATCTCACTCAAACATAGTTCTTTCGATACCAACTTAAGGAACTTATTAATTATTCAAATAATAAAATGTACAAAAACATCTTTACAAAAATGTAAAGATCTAAAGTATTATATTATCTTCAACCTGATGACTCTTGTGCTTAGATATTAAGAGACATAATGAACTTCAGGATCAGATAAGAGAAAAAAGTAACAAATAACTTAGAAGGTACAGACATTTTTATTGGCTTCATGCGAGGCATTTTTTAGGTTTTTCTGATTCCAGGAATATTTTCTATTAGTTGATCAAAAAGAACTTTGTTTTTATCAACTCAACTGTTTTTAATATTCAGCAAACAGCTATTGACTCTTAAACAAGTTATCTGGTTTGTTTCAACTGTTTATAGCAAGAAGACACACGAGTTATTAAATGTTATGAACTAGATAAGTACTAGGTAAAAGTTTTTTAAGGATTTTATTTCGAAAATGATGACTCCAAAATCAACAAAAAATTAAATCATGGAAGTATAACCATCTTGTAGAGCTCAGAAGACTGATAAAAAACATGTAAGGATCGTTTTGTTACCGCGATATCGTTGATCAAAGATTTTGAATGACGTCATAGCCACAGTACCAAAATTATTAAGGCCCAAATTTTTTCGTCACCCCGTCGCCTGTATTGTAGACCCCAAAAAACGTCAGTTATCCCTATTGGCTCTCGAGATACTTCCCTAAAAACATCTTGATGCAATGCAATGATTCCCTCCGGGATAGATTAAAAAACTGACGACACACCACCTGCTTTTATACGAATCGTGAAAAAAAGTGTCTCTCATCTCTACGTGGTTTTACAATGATCAAAGATTTTAATGATGTCACACACCCATCCCCCATCGTGAACCCACAAAAACATCAGTCAACCTTATTGGTTCTTTAGATATTTCCTTAAAAAAGCTGCACATATTAGGAATGCAATCAGGGGGTAATGCAGAAAACATTTTTGGGCATCAGTAGAAAAATTCAACAGGCAAATCTACAAATGTTTTGAGCTGTTGAAAGTATCTAAATAGGCCAAAAATGCCTCCAAATGCTACACAGTGCTATGAATTGAGCAATGAATTGAAATCCTTTAATTTCTTATTATTATGCAAAACAGTGAAGACTAATTACGATTGCATACAGATGCAATATTTAATCAGATTAATCGTTTTATGATTACAAACTGTAAAACACTTGAAAAATGTTAAGATGTGAAACTATCTATCGATTATTGCATTATTTGCATTATTTGGTAGGTTGTGGATTTTCTGAAACAACAATAATATTGATAAGATACTGAAGTTATTTTTTTTGTGATGACTTTTTTGAGCGCTGATTTTTTACACCGTTTTTAAGCGGTTATTGGTGTCAAAATCGGTCTGTATTAGCCCCTGGCAATGAAATGGTTCCCCTGCAATCAAAGGATCTGACATCAATCTGGAAAAAAATATCTTTCACCTTATGAAGAACCATGAAATTTAATTAAAATAGTCACTCCCTAAAATAAAAAGTGGATGCACAGCGTGTATTAGTATATAGATTACTAACAAGTTAACATATTTCGTACGAACAAATAAATATGAATTCTTTCTCAAATTACTAATGAACGAAAAAGATCAAAGTATTTCAGAGTGTGTCAGCTTAACACATAAAACTATCAATAAGACACATACTTGGTTTTAGTGCTGCCATATTGAAGTGTTAAAACCTGCAGGCAAAGCACAAAAGATATTATTTATATTACATCATTATTGTAAAACCCCCAGTATAAAAGAACTTTCAATTTTCTGATATATCTTACAGGAATATTGGAATTAGGAGTTACGCAAAATAATGGTGAGCCCTTTGCAACTGTTTCTGGAATTTTGGCTGCAGCCGAGTAGGTCGGGAAACATTGTAGTTGCTCCAACAAATGATCAGAAGCTTCCAAACTAGATAAATAAAAAAAAAAACAAAGCAAGCATGTATTGAGTAATCAAGTTTACATACACAGGAGCAAAATTGAGTTTCTAGAAAACCAAGGTGACAAACCTTTTCATGGTTTGTTCAAATCTTTCCAGAGTTATTTTTCTAAAAGCAGAATGTACATATTGTGTTTTTATGTTACATATTGTGTTTTTATGTTACATGCAGTGCAAGGTCTTCTTAATCTAGTTACCTGAGTTGTTTATGATTTTTTGGTCTTGTGCTTGTGATATCTACCAGAAATTCATAGGGTCCACTAACATTCACAATAACGTTAGTCAAGTTGCTAACAAATAATAAATAAACTTATATATATTCCATCATGAAATAAGCTGGTTTTACTCAACAGACCTTGCTAGATCAAAAACATACCTAGAAGAATCAAACGGCCATGACTAAAACAGAAAAGCAATACAAAACAGTGAAAGAGAAAATGATCATTCACAAAATAAAAAGAGAAACAGTTTTGACAAAGCTACCTGACAACATGTGGTACTTACAGCTTTTGCTATGTATTCTATCGTCACATGCTCTTTCCATGGTAAAACTAATTTAACCTCAATGTCTTTGTTTTTTTCATCAGTCATTTTACCTGGAAACAAACATGACATCAAAAAATCCAGACCTTATCCCTAACTTGATGTATTCTAGCTGTATGAGCACATACCTTTGGTTATTCGAACAGCATCTGTAATGTATCCCTCCCGAGATCTGACAGTAAGCACACTAAAAACAGATATCAAGTCAACATTTTAACTGATCAATTTAGATAGAGTTTCCAGTTTCCCTAAAAGTTCCAGGAAGGACTGCAAATAACCAAGGTGAATAGAATAGAAACCCATACCTGGCAATATTAGTACGTAGTGTACTCTCATTGTAGTTGGTTGTTTGTAAGGGTTGTGGTGGGAGAGTAACGGAAACGTCTTTTCGTGTAGGTGTGAGACAGGTACTGCAATCTGCCCATGATGACAAGTACAAACTTGTTTTTGTTGTGTCTTGATATGAGTCAACTTTATCTCGATCAATATCACGTTGGAAATTCCAACAAAATAAAGCTCGATGGTACATGTTCATTTCAAAATCTAACAATAGAAATAAAAACATATCTGTTCCAATGAATTGTTCTTACAAACAAGAAATTGTTGATAAAAAAAATCAATACCTTCTATTTCACCAACCTAAAATAGAAAAGCATTTTTTTTAAAAAAAAGAATATATCATGGCATTCAACCATTATAACTGCAGCTAAAATGAGTATAAAGTATTTCTCAAAGTCAGTTAATTGTGCATTCCTGTCATTCAGATAAAATTGGTAGGCTGAAACAACATGGTGTTTAAGGACGTGTAAAACCCTTTGAGCCATTCCTCAAATAGTTATTTCTCAATGTAAGAACAGGCATTAGTAGTTCTCCAGGGAAACCATTTTAAACTGAAACTTAATTGACTGTGAGAAATTCTAGTAGAAGATTCGATGGAACAGTCTGATGTATTGGTTGTTACACATGCTGATGTAGAAGACAAAAAAACCTTTTAATCAGGTAAAATTAAAGCTATGGACATTCAATAGTTACCTAATGAAACTAAAATAAATCTAAATGCAAGTAACCATGGATACCAACCAAAGAAGATCAGATTCCGAAACCATGGAGTTTTTGAAAAGAAAAACTTGAACATGACAAAGTTTTAGCAGAAAAACAAATATCTGAAAGAAGGGAAGAGCTAGATTTTCAGTGACACAAATTCAAGAAACAACAAACACGGGTGTAATGAAATACTATAAATACTTTGTATCAAGATAAAAAAATTCACTTCCACTGTCTTAGATCAGATAAGTTTTTGAGGAACTATAGAAGGGATGAACATTTTGTGTCATAGAACCAAGTAAAACAAGAAGACTTCGCATAACAACTGCTTTGGAAGCTTTTGCATGAACAGCTTTTAAAAAATACTAGCCGCCAAGGCGGCGTCGCTCGCCGCCATGATCAGCCTGCGTTGAATCCACCAAAAATAAAACTAAGGAATTAGCAATAATAAGCGTGCCCATGTTGTAGAGCTCGAAAAACTGATCAAAAAAATGTATGGGATCGTTTCGCTACGACCAACCGTTCCGGAGATATCCTTGATCAAATATTTTGATGACGTCACAGACCCGTCCCCCCAAAAAAATTAGACCCAAACTTTTCATCACCCCATCGCCTGTATCGCGGACCCCAAAAAACGTCAGTTATCCCTATTGGTTATCGAGATAATTTTCCCTAAACGTCGCATTCGATTAGGGTCTCAATACAATGGTTTCACACTGACGTCACCCACAAGAAGAGAAATAATTTATGTGTGATCTTACATTGCTGATTCCCCGATTTCTTTTGCAGTTCACATCTACCATTTTGCGTGACTTACAAACGAACAAACAAACAAACAGACGGAGAATCGGCTATTAATATATAGATTCATGCCTTCATGAAATTATGAAAAAACGAATGAAAAATATGAAAAAATAAATGCACTTTGAAAATTTAGCACTAAACATCATTTACTTGATGAAAAATTATGGCAGACGGCAAGTTTAACGGCTACATGGAGCCAAATGAAAACACTTACAAATTTTCACAAAAATTCTGAAATAAACTGCTGACTATTCAAATTAGTCACAACATTGTGCTATCTTATGTTTTTATCTTTATTATAAGTGTTTTGGCTATTCCTTGGTGAATACTTACTGGGGGACAATTGGCAAGGTATGCTCCTGATGTAGCTGTTGCAATGAATTGCATCAAGGCACAATGCGGGACATATCCAAATCTTGAAAAAAAAACCACAAGAACATGAAGTGATAATTGTCGCAGTAGTGCAAAGAGAGTAAAAAATGCAAGCTCTTACTCCACCGATGATTTATGGAATCCAGTTCCAACTTGAAGAAATGAACAAACTGCTGCAAGATGGCGCACTTGTTGCAGTAACGCATCAGATATATGAGCATTTTCAAATTGAAAGACTCCATCAGTAACAACCACAATTGCTGAAAGATATCAAGGAATCTTTACTATCAAGAAGAAGCAAAAACTTGGTAAAAGCAGACAAATGGCTTACCAGCGCTGGCATTATCAGGTAAAAGTTGCAATGCAAACAATCCATCACGTATGATATAAAATAAACTAGTTTCACTGCGTTTTATGCCAGGCATTTCCCCATTGAGTTGTTTCTGAAGGAAAAATATGACATAATTAATTGTTGCTGTGATACATTTGTTGTTTTTCAATAACAGTTAATTTTTGTGGAAGTTCACTGACCTTGTTTCGATTACCAATTTCTTCTGCAATGCACTTTTCAAGAATTTGGATTTTTCTTTTTAGTTGACATAGAAAGTACTTGACATTCCCTTCGTTTACACAATAACCTTGCATTAAAACCTATCAAGTAAGTAGATACATTTGATACTTTCATTGAAGTTACAGGCAACGAAAGATTCCAACACGAAAGATACCTGACAGTCTTTTACATGAACGTAAGTGTGAGCGATGACTGTAACATGTAACATAGGTGTCAAAACCAAAGAACTTCCGGGTATACAAAACTGAAATAACGGAGGAAAGACAATTTCCAATCATGCAACTGACATTGGAAACTGAATATTAGAAATAAACATTAATTGCTTACAGGTTGAACTAAACCAGTAAATGCATTTTGTAAATTCATGAACATCTCATCAAATAAAACATTACCACTTTCTGTATCCTACAAACCAAATAAAACTTTAAAAACAAGATCTGTGATGTGCTTTCTCAAGAAGAAAATACTGAGGAGATGGATAAAACAACTGCCTCAACAAGAACAAATATTAATGCTAAATGCTAAAAGTAAAAATCATACCACCGTTGCAAGAGATGGACTCATATCAATGCAAAATACAAAACGATACTGCCTGCCAACAAACGACAAGCGAGTTGTGGGCGTTATCATTAATGGCCCATAATTTTGCGCTGATGTTGGTAGCTTCTTCAGTGAAGGCAAAACAGATAATACTTCCAATTCTTCACTGGAATTAACCTACGAATTTTATATATCAAATCATAATACACTGCCAGTTTAAAAAGTATGAGTTAACTGAACATTGATAGTATCTCTTACAATATCCTCATCAGTTTTTCTTGATACAATGCAGTTCAAATGTTGAAAGAACCATTGCAACCTAATACTTCTTGAGATCCGATATTCTCTTCCCATCAATAACCAAACCGTATGAGCACTTTGCTCAAAATTAATATTTCTTACGTCTTCCTCCATAATATTTTATGCTTTCTAAAAACTATGATTGAAAACAAAAGTGCACTATCAATTTTGCATTTAGTGAGATTCAACAAAATTTCAAATTATACCAATTCCAAAATTTTTCACTACAAAAAGTTAGACATTTCATTATAACTGTTCCTTCCATTTAAAACCTGATGTTAAATGAATGGATTTTCCATTAAATTCCATTCCATTTCCTATACATCGACATAAGCATTTTTCTACTTATCTTTTAAGTCAGATTTACTTATTTCAGTGTTACTTGTTTTTAATTAGATGTTTTCACAGATTGTAGAGCAACCTTTCAAAACTTTTAGAATTACGTTGAAGTTCAAACAACGAACAGCAATAAGCAAACCTTTTCCTGGTGAATTTTAACATTACCCGAAAAAAGCACTTTAACAAAGTAAATATCACAATGAAATAATGGAATGATAATAAATGAAAAGTAGAAAATAAACAATTCATTATTAACGTGCTCCTATATAAAATATTACATAGAGCAGAGAAGAAAAGCAAAAAAAAGGAAGCAAAGCTATTAAATGATATAAGGTTGTCCTAAAATAATAAAAAATAATGCTACTTTAGCAGCTTACCATTTAAGCAACTGAAATATCTGGTAATAAGAGAAACAATATAATACTGGAGTTGCAAAAATGGAATGATGTAAAATGTAATGAAATTTTGATGCATAAACAAATTCATCTGATATAATATATATTATATCTTGTTTACTAGTGACTTCTTTGGCTTGTTATTGCAGCATATAAAATATATATAAATTCATTATTCCATAAAAAAAACCTGTGGAAATAAATATTCAACTTAGTGTAAAACATCACCAATTTCATCCATCATCCCCTTCCCTTTCTCAAACCAAGAATTCTCTGACATATTGCAACAGAAATCCTATTATTATATGTATATATAAAATTATCATTTACAAAATTTGTGATGTGTCACTTGAATTTTTGCTCCTTCAATTCATCCACATATGCCAGTAAATGCCGTAGAGAACTGTAGCCAACACAAAAAGTCTGCATAAACCACTTTTGAATGGAATCACGATTAAGTTTCAGTTCAGATGCTACTTTAACAGCGTACAACGCTTCAAAAAAATGTAATGCTATGGCGAGAAGAAACCCTACTCGTAACTGTACCAAATAGTTTTCACGTAGATACAACAATCTTTTCCCAGGACCACCAAGTTGATGCAACAGCTTTTCCTCTGAAGAGAAAGCTATAAACCAGAACAACATAAAACCACCAAAAACACATAAGTAGTGAAATATAGACACACGGACAAAGTAGGAATCTGTCTTCTCTGCCAAAGGTACTGGTTTCCTGCGGCCGTTATTATATTTATCCATAATGTTGCACATACACGTCTACAAAAATAAAATCTTTTTATTAAAGAGACAGGCAAGAGGAATTAAAATAGGTTCCACTAATGAAACGAAACGACTTCTATTATCAAGTGTTACTTCATTCTTCATTACTTTCAAATGAAGCTGCATTAGTATGTGGATAGCATGGTAAATTATGCTGGCTATAAAGATGTTAATCATAATTATTTCGAAGAAAATGTGGAGCAAACCCCAAAGTATCTTGATAAAAAGGAGTTACTTTATCACGATAAAGAGAATGACTGATGTAATACAAATTACATGAGGATAATAAAATGTAAATGATCAATGATAAAAAATATTCTTCACTTTCTACTTTTTATATACTGGGATTTTCCCAATCACTTTCCAACTACCGTTTACCAGTAGTTGAAACTCAATCTTGAATTGAGTTTAGAAACTCAATCATTCATTGTCAATTAAACATTTTTTTAGCACTTTAATGCGTAGTATTTAAAAACATATTTTGAGAGAGTAATTAGGCCATTATTCACCAAATATCCCGTTGCTAGGGAGAACGACCACCGTTGCTTAGGTAATTTTGAAAGTTTACGCATTGATTTCTTCACCTACGAAAGAATATGAAAACAAGTGGCACAAGTAGGACTTGTTTTCATGTTATTCAATGAAATTAAAAAACATCTTTAGTTTCCAACTCCCTTCACATGCCTCTCATGACAAAGCCTGTTTGTGGAGATTGAAATTTCTAAAATTGCAGAGCTTCCTGGACTGTAAAACTCAATCTTCTCTACAAAAAACGGTATTAACCAAATGTGCTAGGAAAAATCCCTGATATATATCAATTTGACACTAATAACCAACTGGTATGCATGCTGCTACCACATTATATGGTGAAAAAAATGATTATATGAAAAAGCTCTAGTGACTGGAAGCTGTATTATATATATCTAGTATATAATGCTCAAGCAACTACCAAATTCTGGGAGCTTAGTTATACTAGGAAAGGTAAAGGCAGTCATTTCAGCTAGATCATAACCAGAAGAACATTTATTATGGCTACTGTATAGTAACCATAATGCACTCTGGAACCACGGTACCTCAGTTTTTTGTATATTATACCTTGCTTATTGAGGCGCTATCTCCTTTTCCCTCCCCCCCCCCCCCCCCCCCCCCTCCTAAATGTATCTGATCGTAGCCCTAACCCTTACCCTGACCCTAAAACATCCTGGACGGGAGAGTGGGGGGTGCGAAAAGGAAATAGCACCGCTTATTGAATAAAAAAAATAATCAAAAAATATATAAATGTAAAAGAAAGGTTTTGTCTCCTATTGAAACCATAACAGATTGTGCAAGAGACCAAATGACACAACGACCGGGCTTAATTGCATTTTTGGAAGACAAACAAAATAATATTACTCTTCTCAGCACTGAAAATGAATTGGAATTTATATGGTTTAATTAAATTTGTCAAATTCTATGCCTTGTTGTGTGACTGCACTTAGAATTTTATAATGATTTAAATGCATTTGGAAGGTTTAGAACTAAAGCTTTATATAAACAACAAAAATTTTGGATTCAATTTTGTGTAATATACCCCACAATTTAATTCTAGAAGAACGGATCTTCATAATAGCTAAATTATAGAACGCGTCGATTAAAAGTTACATGTATCTAAAAATTTCAAAAACCTTTGCAATTTGTAGTTTACATCATAAACAAAAGGATTGCTTTGCATTCAGGTTAACCGTGAAGAAGCTAACATGGTCATGTAGGAGACCCATGATATCTGATTCAGGTCAGGTCGTAGTTGGAACATACAATATAAACGCCATTGGAATTCTCATTGGAATGAACGCCCATTCAATGGAACGCCCTATCAATTATTATGCCAGCAACGAAAGCTACTATAGTCTGTTCAAAAAATATGTGCACTAATTTCAGTTACCATGTGGAAACCAGATTTAACAAATTACATAAATTCCCTTGAGCCTGGTTTTTATATAAAAGCTGAAATCAGTGCATATAATTTATGAACAGACTTTAACTTCTACTTTCTCCGGCCGAAATGTATGAAGTTAGATTTGTTCTGTATTTTATACACAAAATCTTAACAAAATATCAACTATGTAACAAATATCAGTCATAAAAGCAACAGTGTTGCTTGCTTCATTTTTTAAAAAAATTCGATTGTGTTGCTTGCTTGCTTTATTTTTAGAAAAATCGAATCGAATCGATTTTTTTTCACGACGGCTTACAACTTTTACCACGGAAAAAGAAATGTAAATATGTATGAAAAAAAACTTCTTATTTGAAAAATAGTCATAAAAATGTAGTTGTAAAAGTTTCTTAATTTTTCGAGATTCTATACATGTAGGTTTCTTATAAACCGGTTTCTTATAAAAAAAAACGTGTACAGTACACATCCGTTAATTCGAATGCCGCTTAATTCGAACATTCTTTTTTAGAACAAATTTTTCAGTCCCTTGAGTTTGGTTTAATAAAGCCTTATATTTTGTGCCGCTAACTCCGTTAATTCGAACATTTCGTTAATTCGAACAGTTTTTTCGGTCGCTAGGCTAAAAAACCACGCGTTAATTCGAACTTTTGCACACTATTAATCTAAAACTGTAGTGAAAATCATAGTCTTTCTTATGACTATGTGAAAATGAAGACATTTTTCTGATGGTGGTAAAATTTCTTCAACTTTTCAATAAATTGTACATTCCCAGTAAGATCAAGTTTACAAGGTATTTGGAGATTAACTACTTTGCAGCTATTGTCATCGCTTTCTTGAAGAAAACATGAGATTGTTTTTGCAAAACACCTGTCTTTCCTTTTGCCAAATGTACAACCACAACATTCTTCTGTATTACTACAGCAGCGTATTTTTGTCAAATTCATTTTCTTGTTTTACTTGACTCTCTAGAACTTCTCTATCCCAAAATCCATGGCTTTGCAGAGTGTTGTAAAACGTTCCATTCTGAAATTGTTTGATTCTGGAAACGTTCGATTTTTAAGACATTCGATTTTGAAAATTTCAATGTTTTTTTCTTTCATTCTTTCTTGTCACTTCTTCTTGTTTGCTGTCCACGTGCAAGAAAGATGGAAGAAATTCTATCAAACTGTGAAGAATTCCCTTTTCTTTCAGATGCATTTGATTGTTTGTTGGAATTCCGAAAGATCCCTTCTCTTTATCTTTATATAATGAAATATGTAACCTCACATTAATATGTTCATGTTCAGTTAGTGTGGAACACCTTATATCGCCTGATTTCAAGTAAGGGACTCACGAATAGTGTCATTTTGAATAAACAGATCATGAAATTTTAGTAGTTTTTGATATGAAAGACCGACAAATTTTGAACAACACGTCATCATCTGAAACGAACAAACTTCTAAAACGCCTTCATTTGAAAAGCGAGTGTTCATCTAAAACGACTCGATGACTTGAATGTCGACTTATTGTGAACCGCGTTAACAGCTAAAACGACTCGACGACTTGACAAACGAGATTTTGGCGCCGAATTAACTTCATAAAAATCTAATCACGTAGTTAAAACTCTGATATCTCGGAAAATATGGCATGCTGTTATATCAAACAGCCCAGCGGGCACAAGACGTCTTTGAGACGTCTCATTTTAATCGTAAAATGGTCGTTTGCTTTCCAGATCATTTTGCGACGTCGTAGGGACGTCTGAAACGGGACGTCGCAATTGGGATCCTTTTACGACGTTTTTAGGACGTCTTTATACGGATTGAATAACGACCTTTGAAACAATTATAAACTTAAGATCATTTTGGGACGTCGTAGGGACGTCTGAAACGGGACGTCGCAATTGAGATCCTTTTACGACGTTTTTGGGACGTCTTTATGCGGATTAAATAACGACCTTCGAAACAATTATAAATTTAAGATCATTTTGCGACGTCGTTGGGACGTTTGAAACGGGACGTCGCAATTGGGATCCTTTTACGACGTTTTTGGGACGTCTTTATGCGGATTGAATAACGACCTTCGAAACAATTATAAATTTAAGATCATTTTGCGTCGTCGTTGGGACGTTTGAAACGAGACGTCGCAATTGGGATCCTTTTACGACGTTTTTGGGACGTCTTTATGCGGATTGAATAACGACCTTCGAAACAATTATAAACTTAAGATCATTTTGGGACGTCGTAGGGACGTCTGAAACGGGACGTCGCAATTGGGATCCTTTTACGACGTTTTTGGGACGTCTTTATGCGGATTGAGAATAACGATCTTCGAAACAATTATAAACTTTCAAAAGCAATCAGTCTGTAAAGAATGATTTATTGTAAATGTTTTTAAACGTCTTGACAACAAGCAGCGGTGGCATAACGGTTACGAGTTCGGCTGGCACACCACAGGTTCCCGGTTCTGGTCCGCCTGTGGCCTATTACCGTTTTTCAAAGAGTAAATTTCATAATCCTGCGACGTCGTTACGATGTCGTTGGGATGTCATCGAGACGTCTCAATGAAGATGTAATTGGGACGTCTTTTGAGATTCCCACTTCGCGACCATTTTGCGACGTCTTAGGGACGTCTTGAAAAGACGTCTTTACGACGTCTTTACGACGTACGTCTTTGTACCTGCTGGGAGATTTTTTAATATGATCGGAAAACATATTGAAATGATGAAGTAAATTTCAGAAAAATTTTAATTTCAGTTTAGTTCCCCTTTAAGAGCAATGAAGTTTGGGTCTGAAGTTGCTTCGTGCTCTTTCGTACGTTTTTCCAGTTAATACCAAATTTATTACGACGAGTATATTTCGACAGTTTCGACACACACGGCACGAGTATATTTCGACAGTTTCGACACACACGGCACGATCATAGGTTAGTGTGTGACGTCAGCCTAATGATTCAATAATCTGCACATAACTAAAGTTTGTTCATAAATTATATGCACTGATTTCAGCTTTTATATAAAAACCAGGCTCAAGGGAATTTATGTAATTTGTTAAATCTGGTTTCCACATGGTAACTGAAATTAGTGCACATATTTTTTGAACAGACTTTTTTTTTTAAAGTTTCTAGTCGTGTGTTCGCTACACGAAGGTTGTTTCGATAAAATAGTGTGTATTTTCTATTTTTCATTTTCATAATATAGTCATCGCATCAGTCTTTGGAAAAGCGTAGTTTGATGAAAAAAACATTGACTGTTTTCAAATTACTCATATTGTATGTTAAATTTCTACAAACACTATGCATATGTTATATATTATATAATTATCAGTGGCGTAACTGAGTTAAACTTAGGGTAGGTGCGTTTTTGACAAATTTGGGCAATATTAAAGCAATAGCACACTTCATACCATAGTAACAAATGCACAAAGCTAATTTATGCAACTTTGTTGACAAATAATTAATTTAAGGGCAGAAAGTTTCGCGGGCAGAAAGTTTCGCAAGGATGGAAAATCGCGAAATTTCGCGAATTTAACTTTCGCTAATGACAGTTTTAAAATAAATTTTACTGATAAAACTGTCGCGAATCCTCCAAAAACTTTACTTTCGGGGGAAAAAACTTTCTTGAATGACAATGAATAAAGAAATTTTTTTGAATTATTTTAAAAATTCTTAACTTTCTTTCAAAAAAACGGTATTAGTTCATTTTAGAGCGAGTCATTCATTTCTTCCCACTCCGAATCTTCATTACTACTATCCTCGATAAAATCAGACCTTCTCCCACACAAAATCTCGAATTCTTCCAGATCATATGTCGGTGATTGACAATAGATGTTGATTACCAGTGTCGTTTTCTTGTTCAAAATTGGGTGGAGATCATGAAAAGGGTCGATCGGATTTTTTCTTGTTCAAAAAACTTTAGCTTGACTTTTTCGCGGATTTTGAATTTACTTTCTTACATATGGCAGAACTTTCGCGAAAAAAAGGCAAAAATCGCGAAAGTTTCCGCCCTTAAAGTAATGATTTATATAACTTTATTGAAAAGAATATCATATGAAATATTACTTGGTCAGAAAAAAGGGCAAGCTAAATCAGAGGGCGGTGCGATCGCACCCAACGCACCCCGCCAGTTACGCCACTGATTATACATAAAGCATAGATGAGCATAGAAAGTTACCAGACCCTTTTAGGTTTAATACTATCTGCAGTGGAAAATTATGAACAAAAAGAATCGAAAAAGAATTCGAACAGTGAATTCGAATTGAAGTACGCACATTTGAAAAATAATCTCCACGAACATCGAACATGTGACGACGTCTATTGGAAGACCGGTTCAATACTTTTGGCGGCCAAATATGGCAGACATGTGTGTGTGATCAGTTGGTGTGTATTATGTTGTGCTAAACTTTCTTTTTAAAAATTGCAAAAAAACTCTCGGACTTCTCGACACTTATTCTAAAAACAGCAGAGAATTTTTTTTTATCTCAACGCGATTCAATTTAGGTCTTCACACCACTCTGTGTTTTTTTTAAAAAAACAAATAAGAAGAATATTCAGATTGCACTAAGCATTTTCTACTTTATAAGTTTTTTTCTAATCTAACAATTTAGGATATTTTAAGTTTTTTTTATAAGCAACCAAGGTCAGACCTTAGTAAGTAGTAATGTTGCTTAAAAAATGACCATTTTTTAGTAGTAATGTTGCTTAATTTGTTGCTAAGAATTAATTGAAAAATATGTACTTCCAGTCTTGAATACCTTTGTGTAAGCTTAAGTATTTAAGTACAAAGTGTAGGACACAGTACTGCAACCTAGTGTTACCACCTAGTGTGGCAATTTTATTAGCTATGCTAGTGCTGCATTATTTCAAAATTTCATGTTGCTAATTTATGTAAGATCCTTGTATTGTTGCTTAACTTTTTGAGAAAATTTACTAGTTTTGCTTATAAACGTGTTGCTTATAAAAAAATTTGGCCTAATTTGACCTTATCCACAAGTTGCCCTTCATGTTTGAAATCAGCAGTACAAACTTGTTCCACTATTAAATTTTCATTAAAATTGAACGATTTTCGAAATTTGCCACAAACTTGGCCTACTTTGCCTTTTTTAAAAACTCACACTATTCCCAGTGAACTTTCGAAAATATTCCTTACAATATTTGAAAAATATTCTCTAACTCGGAAAAAATAAAACCAAAAAGAATTTCCGAGTTAGTAACTCGGGAAAATTTTACGAAAATAAAATTTCCGAGTTAGTAACTCGAGAAAAATTATACTTTAAAAATTTCCCGAGTTAGTAACTCGGAAAAAATAAATCAAAAAAAAATTTCCGAGTTAGTAACTCGGGAAAATTTTACGTGAATAAAATTTCCGAGTTAGTAACTCGAGAAAAATTAAAATTTAAAAATCTCCGAGTTAGTAACTCGGTTTGTGACGTCATAATGCGTAACTCGGTTTTGTAACTCG
The DNA here is from genome assembly GCA_027922465.2 of Turritopsis dohrnii. Classification (NCBI taxonomy): domain Eukaryota; kingdom Metazoa; phylum Cnidaria; class Hydrozoa; order Anthoathecata; family Oceaniidae; genus Turritopsis; species Turritopsis dohrnii. The sequence continues at coordinate 69,500 of BQMF02000550.1, read as the reverse complement.
GTTTTGTAACTCGGGAATTCCGAACCTCATTGAGTTTGACTCACTGAAATTTTAGTATTCTTATAAAAAGAGTGATAAATGCTTGGAAATCTTCTAACCGATATATGAATCAGTTGTACATACTTCGTTCTTAATTTCAACATTGCGCATGACACACCAGATCACGCGTATCATCGTTGTCTGTACTATTTGTAATACTGTACACTATTAGTCTAGCAATCCGATTCCATCTCATAACCATCGCTGACTGAAGGACAGTGAGTGGAACGAAAGCTGTTGTCACTTCCTGTGAAACTTGGTGCCCTTGTAGTTCCGGATTTAGCTGAAATGGGTGATATGACAGTGTGTCCTTCACACCAGGCTTCAATGGAGATGATGTGCAACTCTCTGATCAAGGACCAAGTCAGAGCACAAGTGACGATAATGGGTCCGTCAAAAAAATTCCTTCGACAGTTAACACTTGACAGTATTTACCATCACAATGTGTATGCAGCAAACTTAAAGGGAGTACTCCTATTAAAAGAATAGTCCCGTCTCAGAAAAATGGATTATCTTGTCACAGGGGAGTATTTATTTCCTAAAGGAGTACTAATTTCCTAGTAAATAGGAAATAGGTTTTGGGTCTGTTGTAAGCGTATATATCGCATTTGCTTTTAGTCACGTGACACCTTTGTATAGTAACGTTTATTACGTAATAGATTTAGTTAAACAGAAGACTCACATGAGGACACAGGTCCATGCATAACAGTTGGCGACGAAGTAAAAGAAAAGAAAAGTGTACAGAATAAATAAAAATAAACAACAGAAGAAAATAAAATGGCGAAAAGTATAACTGGCTTACCTATGTTAGAACCTTTTTGTGTCGACAGTAGCATCACGACAAATTTAGATAAAAAGTGGTTGGAGTGGTTAGAGGATTTCAATATTTACATTGTGGCAAGTGGCATCACACAAGACCAACAAAAAGCTGCCCTACTTTTGCATTTAGCTGGGAGAGATGTGAAAGAAATCTACAAAACTCTTCGGAACCCGGAAGATAAATGCAAAGAGTTGATAGATAAACTCACGGACTATTTTCAACCGAAGAAAAACATTACGTATGAAAGATACATATTCAAACAGTCTAAACAATTCAAAGAAGAAAGCTCTGTTAATTACATAACCAGACTGAAAAATTTAGCAAAATCATGCGACTTCACTGACAGTCAGGATGCAGTAAAAGACCAGTTTATATCGTCGTGTTTATCGTCAAAATTGAGAGAAAAACTTTTAAAAGAAACGGACGTAACCCTTGAAAAATGCATCGAACAAGCCAGAGCAGCAGAGGTAGCAAAAGCACAAGCAAATGATATGAGGCAAATGAAAATAGACGTATCGCCAATCGAGGAAGAAATCGTAAACAAAACGAAAACAGATTATCGAAAATCGAAACCGAATACTGATATCAAAAAGAGAGGATTATCAGAAAAGAAATGTTTCAGATGTGGGGATAATTATACAACCGATCATAGTAAATCATGTAAAGCATTTGGAAAAACGTGTTATAATTGTGGAAAACAAAATCACCTATCGTCGTGTTGCAGAATGAAAACACAGAAAACATCGCATCAAAATCGGAAGAAGAAAACAAATCATGTAGTTGAAAGTGATTGTGAATCAGAGGAATCCTTTTCCGTAAAAATCGAGTCTACGAATTCCATTAAAAACAGTGAGAAAAACATGAAGGAAGTACGAGTTCAATTGGAAGGAGTCAAAACGAAAGTTATAATCGACACGGGATCAACTGTGAACATTATCGATAAAAATTCGTTTGAAAAACTATGTGAGAAAAACAAATCGTTAAAATTGAAAAGGTCAAAAACAAGAATTTATCCTTATGCGTCAAAGCCAATTAAAGTATTGGGTTATTTTCAAGGAACTTTCGAAAATAATAAATACATCACAGTACAGAAAGTAGTTGTAGTAAACAAAGAAAATGCAGGTAATCTTTTGAATTTGCAAACAGCAAAAGACTTGAACTACATTGACGTCAAAGAGAACAAATTGCAAATAAACAGTACAAAAGAAGTTAATGAGAAATTTGTACAGAAAGAAGAAGTTGACTCTTCTATTAAAAACCTGTTAAAAGAATTTGAAGATATTTTTAAAGGACATGGAAAGCTCAAAGATTATGAATGTAAGCTGTACGTTGATAAGATGATCACACCGGTTGCACAGAAACATCGCAGATATCCGTATCATTTGAGAAAGAAAATAAAAACAGAACTCGAGAGACTTGAAAAAGCTGACGTTATTGAACGTGCGGATGGACCTCAAGAATGGGTAAGCAATTTAGTTGTCGTACCGAAACCCAATGGTAAAGTGAGACTTTGTTTGGACGCGAGAGTTGTAAATACCGCAATCAAAAGAGAGACATACCCTATACCTACCATTGACTCTGTATTAGACGGCATGCAGGGAGCGAAACTATTTGCCAAATTAGATTTGAAAGAAGCATACACACAAATTGTGCTTGATGAGGAGTCTAGAAAAATGACAAACTTTAACACGGACGAAGGCATATTTCGCCACAAACGACTTGTCTACGGCATAAACAATTCGTTTGAGATTTTCCAAAGGGCAATGGAACAGAATTTTGGTAAAATTAACGGTGTAAAATTTATAAGTGATGACATCGTTATCTATGCAACATCTAATAAACAATTATTGGAAAGATTAAGAACTGTTTTTGAAAAAACTAGACAACTAGGACTGACACTAAACGAAAAGAAGTGCGTCTTCATGGCAACGAAAATTAAGTATTTTGGAATCGAGATATCGGAGAAAGGAATCAACGCAGATCCGAGCAAAGTTACAGCTATTAAAAACGCTAGCAAACCAGAAAACGTAAATGAACTTCGTAGTTTCTTAGGAATGTGTACCTACGTATCCAGATTTATCGAAAATTTCAGTGAAAAAACCGCCGTTCTACGTTTATTGCTCAAGGCAAACCAAAAATTTGAATGGACCGATAAACACCAAAAAGCGTTCGAGATGCTGAAGGAAGAACTATCAAGCGAAACAACATTGGCATTTTACGATCCATCGAAACCGGCAAAACTCGTTACAGACGCAAGTGGTTATGCATTAGGAGGAGTACTTTTGCAAGCTGAATCCGAAGGAGACCGACCAATTTGTTATATTAGTCGTTCATTAACCGCCGCAGAAATGAACTATAGCTCTATTGAGAAAGAAGCTTTAGGACTAGTTTGGGGAATTGAAAAACTTCATTTATTCCTCTATGGTAAACGTTTTGAGGTAGTAAGTGATCATCAACCATTACAGTATATTTTCTCACCAAGAGCAAAACTAAAACGCTCGTATCGCCCGCTGGCAGATCAAACTACAAGCATATGACTTTTATGTTACGTACGAAAAAGGAGAAACAAATATCGCAGATTTTCTTTCCAGAAAAGGAGCTGAAACAGACACAGAAAGTAACTCTACATGTAGTGATGAAACGTGTTTGTATTTAGATTTCATTACTACACATTCAATTCCAAAAGCCATGACAATTCAAGAAATTGCAGATGAATCGTCAAACGACCGTGAGTTAGCAGCTGTACGGAAATCATTAGAAACAGGACGTTGGTATGAAAACCCGTTAAGTAAACCGTATGAGTTATTGAAAAATGAACTATCGTGTCATAAAAGTGGTATAATCGTAAGAGGAGATAGAATCGTATTACCGTCGAGTTTACGTCACCGAGCACTCGAAATTGTTCACGAGGGACACTTAGGCATTGACCGATGCAAAGCATTATTACGTCAGAAGCTGCATTGGCCAGGAATCGACAAAGAAGTTGCTGAATTCGTTAAAAGCTGTACCGCGTGTCAAGCAAATCTACGAGATCCAGCACCGGAACCAATACGTATGAGTAAACTACCAGAAAAACCATGGCAAGAGATAGCAATTGACTTTTGTGGACGTCTACCTACCGGAGACATGTTATTTGTACTCATTGATCGTTATTCACGGTATCCGTTGATAGAAATTATGAAATCAACAACCGCAAAATCAGTTATTAATCGTCTTAATAACATTTTTACAATGTTTGGCTATCCGAATCGCGTTTGGAGTGACAATGGACCGCCATTTCAAAGCAAAGAATTTCGTTCGTACTTGGAAAGTATTGGAGCTACACACAAAAAAGTGACACCACGATATCCTCAAGCAAATGGTTGCATTGAAAGATTTATGAGAGTTATTTCAAAAGCATTGAAAACAGGAAAATTTCAAGGACACAACTGGAGACAGGAGCTGAACGCAATGTTGCTCAACTACCGTTGCAGTCCACACTCAATCACGGGAAAGACACCGTCGGAATTATTCTTTAACCGTCAAATTCAAAATAAAATTCCTGACGTGACGGAAGCGAGATCGGAATTGGACGAGGACGTTCGAAGGAAACAGAATGAAAAATACAAAAAATGCGCTGACAACTTCAATGAATTACGAAAAGCAAAACCAATCGACTTGAGTATCGGAGACAAAGTGTTGTTGAAAAGGGACGAAAAAGGTGATAAATTCGACTCCAAATATTATAAAACAGTGTATTCCATTATTGAAATTAAAGGAAGCATGGTGATAATCAAAGATGTGAATGGGAATACGTTAGCAAGAAACGCGAGTCATGTTAAGAAAATCATTCAGAAAACGTACCCAAAAAGAGACAGAAAAAAGACAAATAGATATTGAACTGAAACGGTATGGTTAATGACATTTATAGTATATATTTGTTTCGTTATATAAAATCGAAAAAATAAGGGGAACTGTTGTAAGCGTATATATCGCATTTGCTTTTAGTCACGTGACACCTTTGTATAGTAACGTTTATTACGTAATAGATTTAGTTAAACAGAAGACTCACATGAGGACACAGGTACATGCATAACAGGGTCAAGGACCAGAGAGCATTTTCCGACGTTTTCAAATCATACGCTCATCGTTTGCTTCTTGTGGATCTAAGAAGCAATACAACCGCCGTATCGTTGCCGTGAGGTGAATCCTTCCTTCACACACCATTTGTGTTCACAGCTACTAGGGGCATGGGACGCGAGTAAGAAAATTTCGTCTGTGATATCGGAGAAAAGGAACCACCCATACATCATCTGTTTGATGGGAGACTTCAACTACAATCTATCGAAATGCAACAACGAAATCACTACTGATGCAAGAATCTTTCTTAACATCATGAAAACACATAATTTGACAAACTTGATTACGGAAGACACACGTATCACTGGGTCATCTTCAACCCTTATTGATCTTATCATCACAAGTAAAAACGTAAATGGTCCTAAAGTATTAGACAGCTGGACATATGACTCAGGAATATCTGACCACCACCTGATTGGTACCTCCTTCGATGTAAAGAAGCCCTGTCGTACTCCCAGAATCATTACCAAAACGATCTGTCATAATGTTAATAAACTGATTACTGACTCCCAATATACTCCATGGCACGTTGTAGAAGTTTTTGACGATGTAAATGATATTCAATGGGCTTGGGAATATCTATATAAAGAGACATTACATAATCATGTCAAAATTCAGAAGCTAAAAATACGATCAGACTCCAAACCGTGGATGAATAGCGAGGTACGTAAGGAGCTAAACACCAGATACAAACTTTTAAAGAAAGCCCATGGTACTAGGAAAGGATCAAAAGAATGGAAGGATTATAAACAACAGAGGAACAAGTGCACCGCCCTTATTCGATCTACTGTCTCTAACTATTGGAAGGACAAATTCTCAAACTGTGATAATGCTAAGTCTTTCTGGAAAACCGTTAAGAACTTCCAGGGCAAGAAAAGCTCAAATATTGGTTCGCTCAAAACTGAAAATGGTACTGTCGTAACAGCGGATGTTGATAAAGCAAATCTTCTAAACAGATATTTTGCTAAGATTGGTACTCAACTCTCAACCCCAGATGTTGATTGCTCTGACAAGCAGATCAATAGAATCACACCGACCATCTGTGATTTAAAATTTAATGCTGATTCGTACCTGAAATCTTTCAAAAAATGTGTTAAAGCTGGAAAAGCCTCTGGACAGGACAATATATCTTCAGACCTCCTAAAAACAATTGGTCCAATGAACAGTGGACTTAACTATGTAATCAAAAACTGTATGGAAGAAGGAAAATTTCCAGATGCATGGAAAACAGCTAAAATCAAATTCCTTCACAAAAAGGGTAGCAAATCATCATGTGACAATTACCGTCCAATTTCCTTGCTTAGCATTCCTAGTAAAGTCCTTGAAGGAATGGTAACACAACAAATGCAAGATCATTTACTATCAAATAACCTACTGAGTCAACATCAATGGGGCTTCAGAGCCGGTCGCTCCACTGAATCACTTCTCCTGAGCAACACCGAGAAGTGGATCAAAGCTGTTGATGAAGGAAAGGTGGTAGGCATCATATTCATTGACTTTAAGAAGGCCTTTGATTGCGTCCCTCACAAAGTCCTCTTGAAGAAGCTCCAATCTGTTGGCATATCCTGCAAATTTTATGAATTCCTTGAAAGCTACCTTACGAACAGACTCCAGTTTACATCAATAAACAAGTCAGTCTCCACTCTTGAAAGCGTAGACAGCGGTGTACCACAAGGATCCATTATTGGTCCACCATGCTTTTCTATGTCCATAAATGATTTACCAGAAGAAGTTGACGTCGCTGAGACCGAGATGTTTGCTGATGACTCGACTGAAACATGTATAAGTGACACACATCAAGATCTCTTCAGACAGATTCAGTCTACTCTAAACGATTTATCATCCTGGTCCAAAAGGAACGGATTTACAATCCATGCAAGTATCGGCAAGACTGAAATCATGGTACTATCAAGGAAAAAATTCATCGGTCCCTTGCCCAACTTTACCCTTGGAAGGGATAGTGTCAATGTCACAAATTCAGCCAAGTGTCTAGGTTTGCACATTGATGACAATCTTACCTGGTCAGTTCACGTAACTAAACTAATCAAGAATTATCGTGCAAAAGTGAAGTCACTTTACTCTATGCGCTTCATGAGTAATATCGACCTCAGTAGATTTTATTTCTCTGCAATCTTGCCATCAATACTCTACTGCATATCCGTTTGGGGTGGGTGCTCAAAAAGCCTGATGGACAGTGTTAATAATGTTCATGTCAAAGCAGCACGTTTTATTTGCAGAGTCAAAAAGATAATACCAGATCAGGAGGTATTGCATCAATGTAGTTGGAAACCACTTTCGTGGTATTACAAACGCCGAGCTGCGTGTATTGCGTATAACATCTTTAATGACGAAAACCACCCACTCAACCACCTTCTCTCAAAACGTAATCCAAACCGAAGGCTACGGAATGTCCTAAAATTTGACAACCCACCATTTAAAACTGCTAAATATAAGCAGTCGTTCTGCTACAGAGCTACGGTGATCTGGAACAACATCTCTGACGTAATGAAAGAAAATAGCTACAACTGTTTTCGAAACATGATATCCAAAAACATCAGGACCCTTGATGAAATCTTGATATATCGACCATATGGTGGAAGAGCACGAGAATCTGAGTATCTTTACTATTAGTTTTTGAATGAGTTTAGTTTTTTACATGATTAAAGTTTTCAACGTCTATGTGGTAATCAAATCGTGATACCAAAGTCGCTAATTCTTCTGCAAATTCACTTTACATTCTATTAGAACTTTCGATATTTTTAATTTTAACTAATTTATATATATTCAAATGCAGTTTTATCTAAGGTTGGTTGAAATAGCACTATTTGTGTCTCAACTTGTTTTAAGCCAACTATGGTCTCACTCATTCCAGTTCATAACTACTGCGCATGTGGCTAATTCTCATTTCCTGGATTATGAAGTTCTGAAACTCTCTATTTCATGTTTTGAATTGTTTTAAATTGTTTTTTAAATAGTTTTTAAATAATATATTCATTTTTTAATTTTTAATTATACTTTATAGTAGGTCCACATCAGTCTATGACTGCGTACATTGTAAGTATGACCTTCTTTACCAAATAAATAAATAAATAAATAAATAAATAAATAAATAGTAAGATCTCGAGCTGGGCTACGTACCTAGCTATCATTTGCACTTGTCAGATCAGGATCAACCGTGTATATCAGAGGCACCCTCTCCTCGATGGAAGAGAATCCGATCCGAGCATCGTCGATGTCGTTTCGCACTGAGCCGAAACCAACCATGAAGCTTTGCTATCCTTATCTTACATTGTGATTGGGAAGGAAAATTTGTATTTTCTTTGAAAAAGGCTGGCCCACCTAAGTTGGTGGCCATCTCACGGGATAAAAAAATAAAGTTCTGTTGAAAAAAAAGTCTGCCATCTTTACATGTAAAAATATGCTGATCATAGGAAAACAAGATTCAGTGGTGTTTTTGGCATTTTGAAGCGCAAAAAATGCTTCATTAGTTGATGCACGTTTTATTTGGTAATTAACTTACGTCCTTACTGTGTATTACAAATTTGGTTAAGTTTCTTTTACATGGACAATTGACCTTTATGAACTGGCTGGTCTAAGCTGTGAACAACTGACTGGTGTGTATTTGTCTTCTTGTAGATCATTTTTTGCTTTCTTTTCAGCTAAAGGTTTGAATACCTGTGACAGTCTGGCGACAATACATCGTGTGTCTTAACTTTGTGCTGGCACCAATGCATGCAAAGCAAATTGCCCTTGATATTAAAATTACTTTACCAACAAAAAATACATTTCTATGTCGAGGCATATCAAAACTTGTGTTCTTTTCAATCTTTCAGTAATTCCTTCTTTAGACAAACAATTCAAAATTTTCCTTTTTTTCAGGACACATTATTATATATATTATTAAGTAGCAGGCTACTTTGAAATAAAGAGCCATGATCAATGTAGCAGGTGGTACAGAGCAGGGTCTTGCTGGGGGATCAATGCCCTGAGAAGCTCATTGAAATTTGTGCTTTATTATCATTGTTTATTATTCTTGTTATTATTATTATTACCTTAAGTAGATAAAACTTCTTGTGGATTTAATTTTGCAATTGACTGAAATGTTTGATTTCGTGTGGATTTAATTTCACGGTAAAGCCCTTCCTCGAAAATATCGCATGGATTTAATTTCTCGGACAAGCGAAAAAAAGTATATAATTTTAAAAAAAATCGAACTTTAAGCATAAATTGGAGATGCTCCAATCTTCTCAAACCAACTAATGTAATATTTAACATTCTTACGAAAATCTTATTGGAGGAGAAATCGGTCTCGAAATTGACAACAAACGTTGCTATAAATGGGGGAAGTATCAACAAAACGATGACTAAAGACGAGAAATCCGCTAATTAGAAAATTTTTCACATATTCAAGAAACGTGAAAAGTACATTTAATCAAGGAGATAATATAATATATAGAAACTAGTAACCCGTGTAACGTGTAACGGATTTTAATTCTTGAAAATGACGTCTCAAAAATGGTGTCGAAAAATTAATTTACAAAATGACAAACAGAAAGCGCGTAAGTGTTGTAGTCATGACTTCGTCAAGAATGCTGACCATAAAACTACCAGTTATTTTCTTAGAGGTTTTAAAGATGTTTTCCAAATAACTTTGAGTCTAACTTAGGAGGCAATGCCATGGTTCCCCTGATTTTAAACACCCACTTAGACACAACCTAGATAAAACATTTCCAAGTTTGCAATCATCACTGGAGTGCGCTTAAAAAAACTCGTTTTACTTGGAAGATCTGAAACCCATCAAAAATAAAAAATACGCGCTGTACATCCGCTATTTTCACTCTCTAAAATAAATTGTGCATCTTGTGTAAAATATTTTGCGTGTTTTGATTTAAAAAATAACGTCTCAGAAAATGGCCACAAAAAATTTAATCACGGAACGATGTTGAGAAAGTACATCCAACTTATCTGAAAAATACAGTAACCGTTACCGAGATGTCTTGGATCAAACATCACAGCCCTGTTCACATGTTGCGCGGACCATCAAAATGTAGTTCTCGAGATATCTTCCGAAAAGCGCTTTGCACGATTCGAGATGCAATGCAATGGTTCCCCGTGATTAAAAAATATAACGTCAATATGGAAAAAACTCCTCACCCTTTCAATTAAAAATTCTGTAGGTATTCCAGATAAAGCATTTTACCTGTTCATTATCAACACTGCACATCATAAACATCCTTTTACGATACCATCTAGAAATAAATTGTGCGCACATGAAAACCACAGAAAGATTAAAATCCAAGATCCAAGGTAAACAGAAGCAATTTTGCTATTTTGAAAAGCCAAAACCGTAAGTTGTAAACGTGTCAAAACAAATTAATACCTTCAAACCAATCCAGAACGTCATGATTTAAAATTCATTTCTTCAAAGTTCATTGTTTTTATTGGCCTTCCCTAAAGGAGAAGTAATGATGCAGAAACCCTATTTATATTATAAGAAAAATAAAACAAACAAAAAAAATTCAAGAGCGTACTTACCTAAAAACATTAATAAATCTTCGTGCAATACTTTCGTTACTAACTTCGTTGTCTTGAGATTTCTTACTCTCGTATGTTTCATTACCTCTTTTTCAAAATAGCAAATGAAAACTTGCTGGCAAACGAACGTCAACGCTATCGATTCTTGATCTTGCAAACAATCAAAACATTTGAAACGATAAAATGCGCTGTGAGGGTTTCTTCTGCTTATACTAATCGTGAATGTGTCTTGCGTGGCCTAACTGCCGCTATATGACCACGATTAAGAAGATTTTGACCGTGAAAAATGACCCGAAACATTCACTTTCTAAACTAAAAACTGGATGCACAGTGCGTATTAGGATATAGATTGATTAAAAATTGTTTTTTAGTCTTTATCATGCTTAGCATGTAAACAGAGAAAGAATATTTGAAAATTATGTCTGTTTTAGTCTAAAAAAAACTAAAAAACTAAAAAAAGAAAGTTTAGATTTAATTTTGCGGTTGGCCAAGTTTTTATTGATTTCGCGTGGATTTGATTTCGCGTTTTTTTGCAAAAATCACGAAAACCGCAAAATTTCATCCGTGCAAAATTTAATCCACTTGAAGTATTTACCAAATTTTACAGCATTAAAAAATTAGCAATATATACAAATATTTACAAAATTTCTGTTCTTCCATGGGTCCTGTGTTAAAAACTAGTATTAAAGGTAGAGGGAGAAGAGAGGGAGAAAAAAGGTAGAGAGAAGTGAGAAAAAAAAGTTGTGAAGGGAAAAGAGAAAATTGTGAAGGCTTAAATTGTGAAGAATAGGAAGAGAAAACATTTTCAATTGTTCAAACTGGTAAAAAATAATGTCTTTCTATAAGTTTAAAACTTCATTTATATATATCATTAAAAATTTTCTTTTGTTGTTGTGGCATTTCGCACTTTTATTGGTAGTGTACCTGTGAATCTAAATCTCCGCTTTACTGATTCCAGTGGCATACCAGGTAGCCTAATCAGTTTATTTGTGCATTTTGTGTATTGTTTGATATGACTTCAAAATAGCTCTTAAGATTCTCACAGTTTAACTTTGAAAAGGATGTGTCAATTTCGCCTTTCCCGTGTGTGAACCCCGTCACGAAAATTTCAACTTGGGAATTGAAAAAGGAAAAGTTACCCACATTGTAGGGCTTGAAAAACTGATCCAAAAAGTGTATGGGATCGTTTCGTTACGATCAACCAGTAGAGAGATATCACCGATCAAAGATTTTGATGACGTTATAGCCACACCACCCAAAAATAATTAGGCACAAAACTTTCGTGACCTCATTTTCTAAACGAAATTCTTTAACAATGTGCTTTATCTAGTTAAATATTCATGACGTCACTCGCGCACTTTCAAAGAAAAAAACCTTTGGTATTCAAGTATAATAGTATAAAAATATCACTGAAACACCAATAGTCCTTTGATCCCTCTGAAAATAGCACATACTTTCCATTTGATTCTGAGTAAATCTTTCTTATACTCCACAGGCCCTACCAGGAAGAAATTAGTACACGAGCTATACTTCGCTCGTGTCATAGAGTTTGCACGTGCAATGAAGTCTTTTTTAGTAATATTGCACGTGTGATGAAGGTCCAAAGGGAAAATAATTTATGTAGTATTGGTGAAGGGGACGATTCTAGCAACCTTAGCGTCCTAAAGTCAGCTAGCTATCAGTGAACCCTAAACACTGAAACTAACAAAGTTAGCCTTATCATTTCACCAATGATGGTACAGCTCTGCCGTAGATTATGTAATATTCTGAAATCATAGCGCTTGTGGCACGTAATCTTTCACGAAATAATTATTTGAGGAAATTGCTCTATCGTCAACAGTATTATCTTAAGGGAATCAGAAAAAATGAGAGGAGTTTACGTGAGGGCAACAACTAAACTTTCTTTTTGTTTCTTATTTATTTACAATACATCTTCATCACTGACACCATACTCATCCTCATCTTTTTCGTCATCTTCGCTTGTGCTGCCCGCATTGTCACTGAGATCGATCTTCGGGATTTTTTCTAGTTTCCTTACACAACGTTTTGCTCACTCGTATTTTTCTGCGGCATCTTTTATTACAGCTTCGCGTTCGTTAAGAGTCCACAGTTTACATTTCTGTGTTCTTAATGAATTTTTGCATGTGCGATGAAATGATTTATATCATTACTTGCAGGTGCGATATTTCACTCGTGTAAAAAAATTTGCACGTGTGCTGGCACGTGCACGTGCGATCGCACGTGTCTCCGGGTAGGGACTGCTCCATAAAGCACAAGAGGGGATCACTCTTCTGTTTCCTTTACCGAGATTTTTAAAAAACCACCAAATGAATTGTTTGTATGCAGCATATCTTAACGATTGGTTGGAGCATTCTTCCTCTAAGAAATCCCCTCTTGATTCATGTAGCACAGTCAAAACATTTGTCAGTATTAATGCATTAGTCAGAGAATTTTAAACTGCAAAGATTATACATTTATACATTTCATTCTTATAGCATATCAATTGCGTCAACCTCTCGACAACAAAGACAATCAATTTATCTTGCTTCACTACAACAATTGAAGCATATACACCATTCAAGATTCCCAACGTGTTTATTTTCGCTTGCTTCGTTATCAATGATATATCACTAGTATTTCCATTTTCGTCTTCATATGGTGATGAACTTGAAATCTCTTTTACTGGTTCAAACATATAAGGATTAAAACATTCCAACATTTTTCTGAGCTCATCATAACTTTCCTCTCCTGAGTCTGCCTCATTTCCACTAGAACCTCCATCTGGGTTAAAAAGTTTTCTTCTGCATAACTTTCTTCATCCGACATTTTTCGGAAATCATTTATAGACCTTGTGGAACATTTTTCTCTTAACTTCACACACAAACACCTTTAAAGAAATAAACGAAAATGCCTCCAAGGTAAATTTTTTTGAAAAAAATTTTTTTTCAATATTTCCTTTCAATTTTTTATTTAAAAACAGATTCTGCAAATCAGAATTTTAAAATTCCAAATAATTATGGAGTTATTAGCAAAAGCCAAAAGGCAAAAAAATCTTTGTTTACACAAGTAATTAATCTTTCGGTGAAATAAAAGAGATTTCTCTCAATATACGCACATGCATGACGCACATGCATGACGCCATACATACTTTTTCGGCTTTGTTTACTTTTCGTATTCAATATTTTGCTTTATTATCGTTAAAAATAAAACCAGGTGGTTTTCTTTATAATTATTCACACTATCATTATTCAATGAGATAGTTTTCTACCATTTTTTTACTTTTCATACATTCCAACATCTCACATTCACAATAGAATTTGATTGCTATTCAATTTTGTTTACACAAGCGATGGAGAAGAAAAAATCTTTAAATGTGATTTTCTCTGAAAGTAATTTTAGCTTGATGACCAACATTTAAAGAGTTCCAACTCCCCTTGTGAACGAGATATAACCATGCGGGTTTTTTCATTTTGTTCAGTTGGCCTTTGCGCAAAAAAGTTTGCCACATATTTTGAAAAGAATCAAAATTCGCCCCGTGAGGGAGAGTTGAAGTTAAAGAATCAACGTTTTTATAGGGTCATGAACAAAAAGCTTTATATTTTTGGAAGTAATGAGTTTGGAAAAAAACTGTGACAAACTTTTTTCGACAAATGATCATGGATTTCAAAAGTGCAATTTGTTGGAACTTTTTAATTCAATGCGTTCTAAATTTTACTTTTTTTCTTCTAATTCCTGTCCTTTTCATTTTTTTAACCGAACCACTCCTTTTAACGAATGTTTGTTACGACAAGGTTCCAATAAACTCCTGTCCCAGTTGTAAATCAAACTTTGAGGTAAAGTGTTGACAATTTTAGTAGTTTTGATCAGTGTTTGTAAAATCACCAAAAATATGAAGCGGTGTCAAAAAACGTGTCCATTGCTGATGAAGCCTCTGCTTGGCCAATAATTAACCAATAATGTTATACAAAATCAGGGTGTTACTTGGAACTGAAAAGTTTTGCCAATGATTTGATTCATACTACATCTACGCAAGTTTTATGTCTTATTCCTAATGAAAAGGAACGTTCCGATGTAGCAGAAGTAGTGTTGCCAACTTTAACTATTTACAATGAAGGTACCACATTCTTTATCAAAGAAAGTTCTTTAGAAATAAATTTTAATTTCCGTATTAATATCATCACAGTTTTAAAGGTCTGGGGCTTCATAAGAATTCATATGATTAGTCGTCACCCTATTCAGAGCTTAATTGCTTAAGGTCATCTTTGAAAGCTTCTCCATTGATTGCTTTTAACAAAAACCATTGTTAATTTTTAAGAAAAATTGAACAGGACAGTTCATTTGTAGAATCTCCATCCTAGGTTTTAGCTTTTATTATCATATCATTATTTCAATTTATCAAATCAATTATTATATTTTTAATAATTTTCACGCATTGTAGTGAAACAAATAATTATATAAAATGATAAACATCTTGATTCTAGCCCAAGAAACAATCACAAGTGAAAAGGCACAAGAAAAAAGAAATGAAATTTCTAAATTGTTTATCAGTAGCTTCAGAAAAAGTTGCAAAACTTTCCTATTTTTCCTATTTTTTACGAGAAAGTTCAGCCTCGGGTTGTTCTTGTTATGTTCTTATTTATTGGCCAAATAACAAGTGTGTAACTGTAACCAGTTTTTCACTTTAAAAAAATATGACTATGAGAATTCCTTCCCTTAATAATTTATAATTAACTTTGCCTGATAAAATTTCCATCTAAGGGGTTGTTTATATGGAGAATTTTCATCCCGGGATGAAATTTTCCACGTGTATCCGGGCGGTTGTAGTTCCATCCCATCGTTTAATTGAAACACTTGTAATCAAAAAGTTGCGTTTACATGAAAGAAATTTCATGTAAACATCCGGGCTGGAAATTCCATCTCGGAAAGGCTCTGCCGACTGATTTCCAGCCCGGGGTGAGTTCAGCGCAGGTGTGAAATTTTTTTGTTTGAGCAAAAATCAAAAATACAATAAGGATTATAACGTTGACAAGTATAAACAGAAGGAAAGCCATATGGCTGGTATCTATTCAAATGACATAAATATTTTAGATCACCTAAGTTTTCATCTGATGAAGAAAATGCAACTCAAAATTACATAAATTTGAAAAAGATCTTATAAGAAAAGTATGCACTAGTGCTCTGGAAAAATTAAAGAAATTCGTCATAACACTGGGCTGAACGTATCCGTATAAATGCTCTTATATTCCAGCCTGATACCGAGATGAAATTTCAACCTGGGATGAAAGTTCTCCATATAAACAACCCCTAAAAGTAACTCTGCATGTGGAAATCTGTCCGAAAATTATTCTGCCAACGCTTTTTCACTGAATTTTCTGAAATATTTAGGTTTTAATGTATATTTTGCGTAAGGAAATTTTATTTAAACATTTTTGTCATAAAATTAAGGACCATTATGTAGCACTATTTCACCAAGCTTTATTTAATGCAATATACAGCAAGTGTTCAAGTTATTGGAGGATTTTTTTGTTTTCCAGACTGAAGAGATATCATGAACCTGATAATTTTTGTTGGGCTGCATTTCAAGAGAACCTTCTCCAGCCCTCTGAATTTAATTTAAGATGTATAGCAATTTCAAGTCGGCTTTTGGAATTTTGCGTCGGTTTAAGTTCAGCTTTTGCCGAGTGCCGACCTAAATTCAGAGGACTGGTTCTCTCAATGGGCAAGGTGTGAATAAGACAATGTTCATAATATACGATTACAGTAGGATTGAAATGAAATATTTCACATCTTTGTCATTAGTGTATAGAGTATACTTTCATCCAGGAAGTTCCTGTTGTACTGCTAGACTTTTAGTATTATCTGTGCTATATTACAACCATGAGTGGAGAAAACCTCATTGATTCAAGACTGTGGTATATTTATCACTAGAAATCAATGTTCTACTCTAAAATACAAACAGAAGAATATGTCAATATACATGTTCATGGGCAATAGGGTAGAGGTACTATGCATCCCCCCCAGTTCGTTAAGACGAAATATCTTAGACCCATTGTCCTGTTTCAGGTTCGTATTTCTTTGGTGCTCCGACAGCCCGACGGGGGCGAGAAAGAACTAACGGGCGTGACGCAGATGGTGGATCAGGTAGTGTCGGGTGAGTGGGTGCTAACGGGCAGGATGCAGATGTTGGATCAGGTAGTGTCAGAGATGGACGGCCGGATTCTGGCGATGCACGCGAGATGGACCTCTGCTGGCCGTCCACA
This sequence comes from Turritopsis dohrnii, assembly GCA_027922465.2. Classification (NCBI taxonomy): domain Eukaryota; kingdom Metazoa; phylum Cnidaria; class Hydrozoa; order Anthoathecata; family Oceaniidae; genus Turritopsis; species Turritopsis dohrnii. The sequence goes on along the minus strand of BQMF02000550.1, from coordinate 52,727 downwards.
TTGTCTCAGGACACTGGCAGTTGGGACTGGCTCAAGGACATACAAGGTGGTGCTGCGGTGCTGACACCAACATGTGGTGCTGCAGGGTGAATTTCTTCCGCGGTTGTGGGCGGGAGCGGCGCATTTGTGGGAGAGACTCGGGTGGCATGTCTGTCGTCGCCTGTACCGATCTCGAAGGTGGGTGGGGTGAATCGTCGAAGAAATTGCCGGTTCCGTTTCGTAAGACGACCCGAGCCATCAATTTTAACAAGATAGCTGTCATGGCCTTGGATATCTACAACCGTACCAGACCTATCCCAGCGGTTCGGATAGTTACCACATTGGTTCTGGACATAACACCTGTCGCCGATGTCGAGCGGGGGCAGCTGCTTGGAATGTGACTTCAAGGCTTCTGAAGTTCGATGATAACGCTGTCGCAATGCAGACTCCTTTTCCTTCCAGGCTTGACGCCACGTGGTGAGGATGTGTGGATTCGTGAACTTTTCAAGTCGGTTGACGAAAGAGAAGGCGTCTCGAAGGGGTCGGCCAAAGACGATTTGAGCAGGAGACAAATCACAATCAGGATCCGGGGTGTTGTGTAGCTGTAGGATTGCTCGGAGAAAATGGTCATTGTTGAGCGAGCCATCAGGACTGGTATTAGACAACAACAGGTGTTTCATAGTCTTGACTGCCACCTCGGCACGGCCGTTTGATTGGGGGTGGTACGAAGAGGAGAGCCGATGGTGGATGTCCCAGCTCTTAAGGAAGTCTGCCGTCCGATGGGCCGCAAACTCGGGACCACCATCGCTGGATACTTCTGTAGGTACACCGAAGATTGCAAAGCACTGTCGAAGGCATGAGATCAAGCCATTGGCACCGGATTGTGACGATCCTTGGCTGCATTTGAAAGCCTCTGGCCATCCGGATAGACGATCCGCCACCACCAGGTAGTAACAGCCACCAAAGTGAAAAAAATCAGCGACAATCTTTTCGAACGGTGTGGAAGGCGGGTCGAAGGGAGCAGGAGGTTGGTGAGGTTGTGAGGGTGAAATCTTGTTGCATCCCTCACATGCGGCGCGGACAGCGTCAATGTCGTTGGTCATCCCAGGCCAGAATACTGTCAAGCGTGCGCGATCTTCCATTGATGATACTCCTTGGTGAGCGGAGTGCAGTGTTGAGAGGACCTGTCTACGAAGTGACGGTGGGACAACGATTCTGTCATTATACATGAGAACATCGTCAGTGATGTAGAATGCCTCCTTGTATCTCCAGTAAGGCTTCAGTGTCCTTGAATTGTTCGGTAAATGTTTTGGGAAGCCATTGGTAATATAGTCCATGATGGTGCGAAGGGTGTCATCGTGTAACGTCTCTCGGCTTATTGTAGACTAAGGTATGGAGAAGTTAACAGATGCGTCTGCTTTGATGGATGATAGGAGAACGCTCTCTTGATGATCTCCGTATTCGAGTGCTGATGCTGTATCGGTCGAAGTGGGGTATCTGGACATTGCATCAGCGGCAAGGTTTGACTGGCCAGGCATGTGATGGGTCTTGAAATACCATGGCAACGTGCGTTGTTTGAGACGGAACAAACGACTGTTTTGGATTTCGTCAAGACTACGATCACCCAACAGCTTCGTTAGAGGCTTATGATCTGTAACCACTATAAGGTCATCACATCCCTGAGTGAAAAAGCGGGTCTGTTCAAGAGCCCATGCAACTGCCAGGGCTTCGCCTTTGACTGGGGCGTACCGTTCTTCAGCTGACTGTAGGAATCTCGAGCCAGCTAGAGCAATACGCCAGGCACTTTCACAGCAGTCGGGTATATCAGATGGGCAACTGCAGTGTTTTTGCAAAAGGTAGTAACCAATCCCTCTCTTGGACCAGTCAGGCCGAAGGCAAGTCTTACGATGTGGATCGAATATTGATATGCCATCATGAATGGCATTTACGATGGCTTCTTGGTTTCTTACGTAATGGGCAACTTGGTTGACGAGGCCGAACCAGCTTTTTATGTCTGTTGTAGATGATGGCGTTGGAAAGTTGCGAATGGCACTGAAGTATTTTGGGAGTGGATCAATCTTATCCTGTGAAATGCGGAATCCGGCGAAATCGACCACACGTTCTGCAAACTGAAACTTCAACGGAGGACGATACCAGATTCACCTGTTGTAGTGAGGAAATCTATCGTCCTCCACCAATGTGTCGCCAAGTTGAAGTCCTGGTGTAAGGTGTCATCGACAACTCTATCTTTCCTCTCAAAGTCGGATAGAATCGCGTCAAAACGACGATTGAAAGCATCACCGGATGAGACATACCCTTGAATGCCGCGTTTGTAGCGCCATAGTCTGAAAGGGGTGGTGAATGTAGTCAGATGGCGGTCTGATTCTCGCAACGGGACAAGATGGTACCCGTTCCATGCATCAGTCACTGTTTTCCATGTGTTGGCAGGCACACGACGCGCTACATGAAACGGGGATTCTGAATTATGCGTCTCTCGTTGACAATATTTGTTCAGGAGAGAGAGATCCACTGTTCGGCGGGGTGACCCATCATGTTTGCGTGTGATCACCATGCGGTGGCACCATGTAACTGGTTCCCCATATGGTACTCGTTCCAGAATCCCGAGTGCTTCATCGCGCAGGAGTCCATCATGAACTTCCTTCTCCCAGTGCACTGGAATTGGTGTGGCTTTATGGCAAGCGAAAGGTTGTGTGTCCTCCTTAAGGTGTATCTCAAGAGGGGGTCCAGACATCTCCGGGATCGGCTGGTGTGGGCATGTGTTAAATGTTGAGCTGGAGTACCGTTGCAGCAACCATTCTTTCATCTTTGTGTTGCTCTCTGGAGGAAACAAGGAAACGGGAGTTGCGAAGGACGCGATGGTACCTTCTGACGTTTAGGGCATTCACACGGAGAAGTTGTCTCTGCTACACCGCCCTGTTTGATCGAGTTGATAGATCCTTTGTCGAGTGAGACATCATTGGAGCACTGGTCGGTGAGAGCGCATCCTGGTGTTGGAAAGTCTTTGTGGAGCATACCTAGTTCCATCATCGTCGAGTTGCACAGGTAGAAACCATCAATGTCGTCGCTGAGGTAGACCATTGATTTTGCGGTGATGGTTGATCCATCGGCACAATTGCCCGTCAGTGTTGCGAAAAAGGCACCAGTAATATTGATGGGAGATCTGTTGGCAGCATGGAGGTTTAGTAGGACTGGAGAGATGTCCTTCTTTGAGAAACCAGCACCTAAGTACTCTTTCATAGACCACACGTCGGATTGGGTGCCAGAGTCAGTGATGGCAGACACTTGGGTGGAGATAGTGGAGTGTTCAGGTGTTACAGTCAAGGGAGTGCGAGGGTGGTTTTTAATTCTCGCTCGGCGCCAAGCTCCTTTTGTGAACAATAGATGTGGTAAGGCTACAGATGTTGCTATGGAGGGATCATCGGGTCTCTTACCCTGATGAGTAGAAACTGTGGAGATTTGGCCAACTGGAGAAACGATTTCAGCTGATAACAATGTGTGGGTGACTTTGTCGATCGAAGGGTCTGGATGATGTTGCCTATCCCTCTGTTTCCGCCAGCAGTCTTCGCATCTGTCGTGTGGTTTCTTGTTCCAACCCCGAGACTTTTTCGTAAAAAGGCGAAATGTCTTCTGGCAGTCAGGACATGTTCCCATTTTCTCTTTCTCGGTTGGAGTTGGCGAGCTGGAGCGCTTCTGACTCATCACTTGCTTCGAATGTCTACGGTAAGATGATATGGCAGACATATTGGATAGATTATTGGCGTCTCTTGCTGTCTCTCGAGATTGCACAAATGCCACTATCTGATTGATGGGCTTGGTGAGGATGTTCTTGGTGCTAAGTGCCTCCCGACGGATGTCTAAGTCCATTATACCATTCAGAAGAACGTCCTTGATCATCTCATCGGTGTAGTACGTGGAACCGGTGACAACGGTGTGGCAGTCTGGGCAGCTGCTACTGAATGGAGTGCGGAATTCGCAAGTCTCAGCCTTACCTTGAACACGGGCTGCGTATATACGAAACGATTCTTCTGGGCGTTGTACCATCTGAGAGAGTTGTGAGCACAAGACGCCGAGGGCGACAGGGACTACAGCTAAGGACTTCAGTATACGTAAGGCATCAACAATTGGTAGGCTTGTGAAGTTTGGGTGGGCACGAAGAATTATGTCACCCAATTCATCTGTTGTACACTCAAGTAGTTGACTTGGGGCATCCGTATCGGTGATTGAGGATCCTGTGCAAAAGGCGGACCAACGACAAGTGAATGCATTCCACTCCTCACCAGTTACATTTGGATTCACCTTCGGTCGAATCAGTTTAGGAGCACGATCAGCAGTTGAAGACTATGAAGGGGCTAACTGGTGGGCCAATGTATGAGCATTGAGGAGAGCTGCAGCAGCTACTGCCTCGTGGGGGCCCGTTGAGTACAAACAGTCTGGAAATGGGCACTTTAAGTCGATTGTGGCCATCTTTCAAGCGTAGTGTCAAACATAAACTCAATGTCACTGATCAATAGGTAAAGGAGTAGAACATGGAGAAAACCTCATTGATTCAACACTGTGGTATATTTATCACTAGAAATCAATGTTCTACTCTAAAATACAAACAGAAGAATATGTTAATATACATGTTCATGGACAATAGGGTAGAGGTACTATGCAATGAGTATTTAATCCCATTAAGTGTTTGATCAAACCTCGAGTCAATATTTCTGAAAGTTGGAAAGATACACTGTTAATGTTATTTCCATTGTTTGAAATATTTTCCACAAGTACTAATTAATCTTTCTGCTAATGATGGATGTCCCTGAAATTGAACTGATGATCATATTTTCAAAACAACGATCATTATCTCATTCCTGTCCCTTTGACATGCTCTCAAATTTTAACATTGTTGTAACAAAAGAAGTTACTTCGAAGTTTCATCAGCCTAAAAAAAACAAGATGCCCTGACAGGCATAAGGATTTCTGCGAAACCAGCTGAAGCATAAAAAATGAAAGACTAGTGAAGATTGAATGACTTCTACAATACAACATCACATTTTTGACGACACACTCCCTAGGAATCCATGAAAGCATAACTGATATATATATAGATCAAAAATAGATAAAACAAAAATAGAACTATAACAGTTAATCCCGCTAGAAAGTTTGTCAACTTTTGTTTCCAGGGATGATGGAAATTTACCTTTTAAAAAGTGTAAATAGGACTTAACTAAAAACAACAGAAGCTTTTACATACAAAGAAAAGAAATACGCGTAAGGTGCGAATCGTAACCATGGATACACATTGACAGTTATTATATGACAGTTTTTTTTAAAAGAAACGATGTAAGAGCTAAAAGAAGAAAAAAAACACAAACTTTTTCGAAAAAAAAAATTAAGAAACAAAGTAAAAGCGAAAAACTCACCAGATATACTTTGTTTAAAACTAACTACGTATCTACCTACCTAATCTAGCTACTAAGCATTTAAAAATATAGCTTTTAAAAAGTTTAACTATGAACGACTTCGACAAATTTTCCGAACTGCAAGAGAGCAAGACCACAAGACGTTACCAACAACAAACTTTTAAAATCATAAGTTAATTACAAGCGATGCTTCGAATTTGATGGAATTGTGTTTTTAGTGGGAGAAATGTCTGTTTTTTCGTGAAAAAGTGACAAAACACCAAAATACTTATATAAAGAATGTTTTGGTAGTTTTCATGTAAATGCACGCACGAAATTTCAAAAAAACGCTAGGTTTGGACAGCAGAAAAAAAAAAAAAGAAAAACAAAGCCGGTTTTAAAGTATTTCTTGCTTTCGCAGAAATCCAATTATACATGAAAAGCTAACAGCTCAGCAAGCTTCTTAAAAATCACAATGATAGGTCCATGCCTTTCGTTTCAATTCAATAAAGACTTGTAATTGATTGTGCATTGGTCATAAGAGACCATCCAATTATTGAAAGATTTGGAGAATTGACTTGATCAAAGAACTTGTGCTTGCGTAGTTTCTGTGTAGCTTTATTGCTGAAAACATTTCTTTGTTTCTTTGTTTCTTAAATCATGTGGATTCAACCAACCAATTAAAAGGTTGTGGAAATTTTCTTTTCAATCTCCTTTTCTTCTCATTCGCAACTTCTGTCATCAATCACTGGCTCCATGACACTCTCATGACTTATGATTTGCCATTGTAATTCTTCATTTAAATTTTGTCTAAGTGAGCAAATATAAAATGACATTCACAATTCAAAGAATAATTTTTGGTGAATGAATGATCCAGCAAAATCAGTTTTGCAATTCTTATGTTCCCATCACTTGTCATGTTCATTCCAGAATTTCATCTTCACATTTTTTTTATTTATTTATTTACTTTATTTAATGTCGATTAAATACTGTTACATACGTAGCTTTCTAAATTACTAAAATAAATAATCTAGTAGCTAATAAACATCGACTTAATATAGTTAAAATAGAAAGATAAAAATGATAAAAATAATAAAAATAAGGTTTTAAATATAACCTACATGCTGGATGTATATAGCGCACAGACGACATTTGCAAGGAAGTCTTTCGGATGTTAGAAGTTTAGATTTAAACTGTTCCACCGAATCAGCAGATTTGGTGTGTGTGAAATTGTGTAATTCACAAAACGACACTCCACACAGAGATTAGGGTTTTATTATCTGAGTGTTTTTGTTAACAGGGGTTTGGAGGAAATAGAAGCTGCAACAAAGCACCTTGAATGATTGAAAATATTGAAAAACCTAAGCTAGCAGAATATTGCATAACCATTCATTGCTAGCAGCATTAGTTGGCTTGGCTGTTTATTATCATTTATTTATTTTATTTATTCATTACTTTTTCATATCTTATTAAATACATATCATAACATTCTACATACAAATTTGAATTTTTCTTCATTGTTGTGTCTGTCGAGGAAGTGGTTTATCAAAATTGAAATAGTATATATTTCACAAACATTTCAAATTTTAGCATATAAAACATGTCTGGCTCACATGCACGAGAGGAATATCAACATGATCTGAACAGACAACATAAGTTAAAGAGACAAGATAGTATTGTGTCATTTTCCACTGCAAAAACTGTCCGAGAATACGTAACATCACTTAATATAGACGTTACACCTCCTGTTGTACGTGGGGTTGGAATCATTTGCACCATAGGTAAGGCTTGTGTTCGTTACTTGTATTTGTTACTTGTATTCATTACTTGTATTTTAAACTTGACCAAGCTTCTGTCATATCTAATTTTAATATAGGGCATTACTAATTTGCAATTCCTGTTGTACTACTGTGCTTTTATTGTTTCTGTTGGTTTGTTTTTGTAGGACCTGCTTGTCAGAGTATTCCATCCCTAAAAAATCTTATTGAAAATGGGATGAACATTGCTCGCATGAACTTTTCACATGGAACACATGAGGTAACACCACTATAATTTATGATTACGTTACAACATTTGTCACATAAAAAGGTTTTTATTTTTATTGTTCATCACCTGATTACATTGTTAGTACCATCAACAAACTATTGATAATGTTCGTGCTGCTGCAGCATCCTGTTTTCCTCATCCAGTCGGGATTGCTCTTGATACTAAAGGTCCAGAAATTCGAACAGGAAACTTGAAAGATGTAAGTTTCTTTATTTGAAACCAACTGTTTATCAATACAGTATACTTTTGCAGAGAAACTTCTTCAGTGCTTCTTCAGACCGGATCATTAAAAATCAAATTGTCTTATTACCTGGGTAATGAAAATGAAAACGTTTAACGTCAACATTGGAGTGTTCTCTTAGATAAGGCAGAGCGATAGATGTCTTTCCCCCAATAAGACAAGGTTGTGTTATCTATTAAAACCGATTTGATGCTGTTAGGGTTAGAGTTAACATATATTGGTGAATGCAGCCTGTTTATATTCGGGTGGGAATGTTACGTACGTGATAAAGTTGTCTCTAATCACAATTATTTGGATTTAGGGTGGAAATGTTACGTACGTGAAAGACCAACTGTTGAAAGTAACTTGTGATCCAGAATATAAAGAGCAATGTGATGTCAACTTACAATATTTAGAATATCCAAGTTTAACGAAATCATTGAAGAAGGGAAGCAAGATCTTCATAGCAGATGGCTTGCTCTCACTTACAGTTACTGAAATTCTTAATGATACAACTATCATGACAAAAGTTGAAAATGATGCTATGATCGGGAGTCGGAAGAATTGCAACCTACCTGGAGCCATTATTGATTTACCAGCGGTGTCAGAAAAAGATAAAAAGGACCTACAGTTTGGTGTGAAAAATAAGGTGAGTGGTGACGTCATCCTACTGTCCAATACGCAAATCTTCCTTCCCTCAGTAAAGTTGTGTTGTTGTTGTTACTTTGCAGGTGGACATGGTGTTTGCTTCGTTTATACGTAAAGCTCAGGATGTTATTGATGTGAGAGAAGCATTAGGCCCTGAAGGAAAAGATATTTACATCATTTCAAAAATTGAAAATCATGAAGGCATTGTAAACATTGACCAGATTCTTCGCGAAACTGATGGTGTGATGGTTGCTCGAGGAGATATGGGGATGGAAATCCCCCTGGAAAAGGTTTTTCTTGCTCAGAAGATGATTATCGCTCGATGTAATTCGTACGGAAAACCGGTGATATGTGCCACTCAGGTGAAAGATCACTTCTCTTGCTTCCTTTCTTTATTACCGTTTTCATTATTTCTTGTCAAACTTTTCAAAAGATGCTTGAGTCGATGATCAAGAATCCACGGCCGACACGTGCAGAAGTGACGGACGTCGGGAATGCTGTTGTTGACGGAGCAGATTGTGTCATGCTGTCAGGCGAAACAGCTAGTGGAGCGTATCCTATTGAATCGGTCTCTATGATGCACAAGGTTAGTTTCGCTCGAAGGGTTTGTGTCTGTTGGCCACTTAACCCAGGGTCACGCAAAATTCGGGCCTAAATTTTATTTGATACTGCGGCTGTAACGTCATCAAAATCGACGATATCTGTGCAACGGTTGGTCGTAACGGAACGATCCCATACATTTTTTGATCAGTTTTTCGAGCTCTACAACGTGGTCACACTTTCTACAACATGAAACTTTGTGTTTCCAATTTGGTGATTTAATTTTTGTCACGTGGTTCGCACACTGGAATGTGAATTTCCAAAAGTTTTTACCCGGGTTTGTGTCATAATTTTTTCATTGTGGAGAAAAACCATGGGCATACATCGTACGAATCATGTGACACGTGGCGTGTTTTATTCGTTAAGTGTGTATTCAAAGTTTTCAAAGTTTCTGTCTTCGCAAATTATTTCATGATTACACTTCATGATTACATTAACTGAAAAAAATCACATGGTCAGTCTGTGTCACACAAGAATTTTTACCTCATCAGCGAAATTGGTTTTCATCTATAGAACAAAAGTCTCATATTTCTGTGAAAACCTAACTTATTAGTTCATTATTACTATATTATCATATATTATCATAATTATCATATATTATCACAGAAGACACGATTGGATTCTCAACTAGTAAGAATAAAGATGTTTTTTCTCGAACAAAAATGAATGATGCTTTGAGTTTCAAAACATTTGACACCTTCTCGTTTTTATCAGGCTGAGTAGAAAGATGTTCTTCTAAAAAATTTATTTTACAAAAAGAACGGTTGGTTGTTTTGTTTATCATCCAAAACAATTATACGAAATTCGATCAATTACTAAAGGACGGTTTCCACTTCATGGCTGTCACGTTAATAAGCGAACTGATTTTTGATTGGCCGACTAGAACTTTTCATGAATTACGCCATTACAAGCCTCGCCTCGTTTTCAAGTTTAAGAATAATTGCGTGCTTAACCTTACTAAAAGAATTTCGTGATAAATTTTTCCCTAAGGTGTCATTTCTCTTTATAAACGGCTCAAACGTCATTAATATTTAGTTTGAAAACGAGGCGTTGCTTGTAGTGACGTAATTCATGAAAAGGTCCATTGAAATCATTTGAACTTCTGAGCAAATGAAAAATCTGTTCGCTCGGTCGCGCAACGAATAAAGCTGTGGAACGAAACATTGAAGACGCTTTCTTCAATAGTGGTCTTTTTAGCGGTTTTCGTCAATAGTGGTCATTATCGGAACTTTTTTTGTTCTGTTTTTGTTTAGCAATGAACAACAGTCGTTTTAATTTGAACGATTTTGTGATAATGGTCGTTATGGTTACGTAAATAAATACTGTTTATGTAGATTTGATTAATAGACAAGTTTCGTATTTTATTCCAGCAGTGTTTTATTTTCGCGACTTCTCATTTCTGTATTTTTATTTATTTTTTTGTTATTTTTTTTTTCATGGTGTCAACTGGAACTAATCCATCACGAATTTTATTTCTGCTAGATTTGTCGTGAAGCTTCCTCCGCCATCTTCCATCACATTGTTTATGGTGAGCTGAAGAACTTGAAGCCAATTACCGATCCAAGTGAGACCACATGTATAGCAGCTGTGAGTGCATCATTTAAGGTCAGTGCGGCCGCCATCATCGTGCTCACAACATCAGGAAAGTAAGTTTGAACGTTTGACCTTCTTCTTCTTTTCTCTCTTTGGATCATCCAATGATTGTTTTTATTCTGCATTCAGGACGGCTTGGACTCTTTCTCACTACTACCCAAGATGCCCTGTCATCGTTATCTCCCGCAGCGGTCACGTGAGTCGTCTCGCACATTTATATAAGGGCCTGTTTCCACTTGAATATCCCTATCAAAGAAAAGAGAAATGGTCGGAAGACATTGACGCTCGTTTAGAGTTTGGCATCGAGAAAGGTCGTGATATGGGCTTCATCAGAAAAGGCTCCTACATTGTCTTTGTGTCTGGCTGGTTGCCTGGATCACACACGACCAACACTGTGCGCATCCTACAAGTACAGGACGACAAGATCATCGGCCGACGAAACACAGATATTACCTTTCCCCTCCATTCTTGAAGACGTGGCGATGTGGCGAGTGATGCGGCGAGTGACACGCTATTTAGTTTCGAGTGGGTTTAGTTTCGAGTGGATTTAGTTTCGAGTGCATGGATAGAATGGATATTATTTAAGCTTGTGAAGATGAGTAGAATGATTAGAGTATAGAATCAGTTGTAATTCAGCTAGCCTCTGTAATTCCTCCCTCATTTGAATCTCTGTCATTTGTATTGAATAACAAACACGATGACCAACAGTTTGAAACCACTTGGCATGAGTCATGTGTGGATTGCAGAGCGTTTATTGTATATACAATCATACTTTATGAATTTATCATCAATAATTTCTCGGTAGCTGCTGTTGTTGTTACATACCGTTCCATTAGATATCCTTTAAACAAATGCTTGTTGCTTTTAACTATCTGGCTGAAACCAATCTTGTCGTGATATATTTGTTGTTGTATACAAAGGTGTTGACATGTTAATGAAACTGTTATGAATAATATTACTTTCGAGTGTTGATCATGACATTTTTTTCGGATGATTTTAGTGGTTTAGAACATGATGTTTGGAGATGGGTTGTACTCCTTCCCAACCTACCTCCCAACCTACCTCGGTTCACCAAAAAAATCAACAGTCAAACATTCAGGTTGGTATCATCAACTTAGCACTCATTCCGAATGTTCTCATCCTGACGTCAGCAGTGTGTTGTTTTACAGGAGCGCGTGCCTTTCGAACATGATGGGAACAACAACAAATCATCTGATGTAAACGAGACAATTATTATTCCTCACAACTCGTCTGATGTAAATGAGAACAAAAAGTTGAACAACGATCAAACTGTCAATCACAAGAGTGCTGAGTTACATTCTGCAGAAAAACACAGTGACGGAGATTGCCTTCTAAACCGTCCGCGAACCGTTTCTATACTAACGGATGACGGTCATAATGATTACCTCATCGACAACGTCCATTCCGACGTCGTTAAATTGTATGAAGCCATGAACGGCATTGGCTGTTGTGAAGCTGATCTGGTGACCATCATTGTCCCTTCACCTAGCATTTACAGACAATCACTTAGGGAAAAATTCCAAGAAAGCTATGAAGAGGTGTGTTCAAAACCACTCCAACGGTTTCCTAAGGAACCAGTTCTGTTAACTTCTCTACATTTCAGGATTTAATCAAATGTGTGAAGCGCAATACATCGGGAAAGTTGCAATATTTTTTGGTGCATTTGCTCATGAACAAACATGAATTCATCAGCTCACTTATGGCAGACTATTTGGAGGATCGGCGTTACGTTTGGATTGCTGAAATATTGACGTCTTTTAATGCATGTGACATTAGTAATGCGAAGCACGTCTATTCGCAACGTAAGTGTTTTTTTGTCGACTTGTTTTACTACTACTACTAAGTCTTTTGTGAATCATTTTCTTCTTACGTCAGATTTTCAATCAGCATTTGAAGCAGATGTCAACAAGTCAATGGATGACTTGGTCCCTGCCAATGTAAAGGAAGTGTTCCTACCAATGTCGTCCTTGCAACGACATGACAGCAAAGAGATCGATGATAACTGCGTCCAGGATGACACCGACAGATTAAATGACGGGCCTAACGGAATAACGGAGGTGTTACTTCTGAAGCCACATAACCGAGCCACGCTTGCTGCCATCTTTCGAAATTACAAGTTGAAATATTACTTGGACATAGTGGAGAGCATTGATATCGAATTTCACGATGACGCAAAAACAATTCTACTAACCATCGGTAGCCTCTTTATGAATTTGTTTCTATGGAAACTCTCTTCAGCCTCAGAGTATAACTGCATTCTAAAGAAAATTAATCACATTTTCATTTTCAGTTCAGATTGCAGAAGATGCTTCCAGGTATTTCGGAAATGAACTCGTTCAGGCGATCGAGAGAGAAGATCAAAAACGAATTCTTGATATTTTGGTAGCTAGGCAACAGGTAAACATTTTCTAATACATTGCATTTGATGTTCAGCTTGAAAAAGCAACGAATGAATGAATGAATGAATAAATCAATCAATCAATCAATTTTTATTTCGAATGTGACCCGTTCGTTTTAGATTGATCTGGTAGCTCTGTCTTCATATTACAGTAACTTAAAAAGTGATTCGTTATTGGACGTCATCAGAAGAACATTTCGAGGTTCGTGTGAAGAAGCCGTATGTCTGTTCATTCAGAGATACGTGAATGATCCACCAACATGAAACTGTTGTCCACTATTCGTGACATGTTACGTGAAACTAGTTTTTTGTCCACTGTTCGTGACATGTTACATGAAACTAGTTGTCCACTGTTTGTGACATAGTAAGTGGAGATTGAGCATGCTTTTCGTGGTAGATGTATAATAGTTTGATTTTGTGGAGAGATTTTATTTATCTAATATTTATTTTTGCTAATAACCTTTCTATCAATGCGTATACAACTTTTATGAGAGTTAGTAATTGTTATTAATATATAGATTGTTTTTAATTCAAAATTTAGTGGTGGAAAATTTACATCCATATTATTGCATATTATTGACTGAAGATTAAAGACGTCACTGAGTTATTCATCGGTGTTGTTAGTAGAACAACCAAGCACGCATGGCTGACACAAATAAAAACGAATGTGGGTGAATGGACTAACAATTTCGGAATACACCTTCCCGAATAAAGAACAACGTGTGCTTCTGTTTCAATGTGGAATTTTTTAAGGTTTCGTCTCGATCAGAGCTCTCTTAAATGTATTTTGATTTTCGATTTTCCACAAGTGAGAATTAAATCGATGATAAAAAGGCCTAGGCACCAGTTATTTGGAGGGCTGGGTAAAAGAGTGCTAAAACCGGGGGATTCAACGCAAAGCTTAATTGATGTTTTAATCGGTTTGAGAGAAAATGAGTTCTTAAGATTGGTTGTGTCAAGTTTCCAAAAATCTCTTCTAGCAAAGACCACTTGCAGACGATCGAAAGCCCCAATCGCCATCATCTGCGGCAGGTCAGCGAACGTTGATGTTACCCAAACAAGATAGATCCGATTCGGATATTTCCGAAAAATTGTTTTCTCCCTGTTCCACCAGACATGACGTTCTAACTCCTGTGCCACCGCCGCCACCCACTCATTGTTAAAGAAATCTTCCAAAATCTAAGGATTTTCCCAAATGACGTCATAAGAGAAAATAATGCAACTGTAAAACTTTCAGAAGTTGCAAACCTTTGAATTGCAAGACATAACAACAACAAAGCTGAGTCATTAAAAAATAGACCGTTCTCCACAACCTCGTCCCCAGGGCTTCTTGCCTTTTTCGACATCCACATATCGAAAAAGGCAAGAAGCCCTGGGGACGAGTTTGCATTCTTCATTCGTATATCCAGACCTTCTACGACACAAGATAAAATGATGTTAACCCATACCGAGATCACTCGTCGGCCAGTTAACAAGGAAATAATCATTATTGTCTAAAATCATGCGCAAGAATGTATTTCGAACCATCATCAAAGTATTTTTCATTGTTTTCTGTCATGTGCTCGAGAAATAGGCGTTTTGTTTACAAGATATCACACAACACCCAGTATTTTGTACCTGATAACTATTTATATCTATCGGCATGTTTTTAGAATAATGCTCAAAAACAATAAACAAAATTGGTGTTAAACATGGCTTTGTAAAGAGGAACAGCATATTAAAATTAAGAGTGCGTTTACATGAGAGCCGCAGTGAACTCAAACCGGTTTGAAATTTTAAGCTGTTTGAAATCGCCATTCTGTTTACATGAGAAATTTCGATACGGTCTTGGCGAGTTTTGTCGAGTAAAAATCGAAACAATAGATTTACTAGTTTCTAGCTCTCTATACGAGTGCGTTTTTACACGAGAGCTATACTTAACTCACACCGGTTTGAGATTTCAATACGAGTAGATATATTTTCTAATGCACGATGGAATAAATTTAGCACATTCTATATTTTTATTTCATATGTGTCAGCAAAATTTAATTAACATGCGCATGCTTGTTAACACTTTTTATGATAAAACAATGAAATGTGAAAACTTTCACACCTTTCCAAGCCGTATCGCGTACTTAATAAAACATGAACCGACCAGAACCCAGCAGGAACCGACCAGAACCCAGCAGGAACCCAGCAAGAACCGACCAGAACCCAGCAGAGACCCATCAATGCAGACCCTGCAAACGGGACCCAGGACCCTAAAAATCAAAGGCGAGACCCAGGACCCCGGACTCAAACAATTCTCTTGAAAAGATATATATTAACACACAGCCTTTTATTTTTAATGAGAAAATGATTTGACACTTTTTGTTAAAAGAAGTATTGATTAACATTTACATTATCACATGTGGCTCCAGCTCCAGCTTTGAAGTTAACAAGAAAGAATTCACAGTTCTCCGAGCTACAATTGTATAAGGGAGAAAGGATCTGAATCTGGTGTGTCCCACCTATCACATATAGGCTCCCTGGTCTTGGGTCCCACCTGTTGTATGTAGGGTTGGGAGTCCCGATTCCCGGATCCCACTTTTTTCCAGTAGGCCTTTTACTACGTTACAAAAAATCACCCACACGATTATTTAAGTAAGTAGTGCACAAATAAATTTTAATACTTCACAATATCACACTGGTGATATTGGTGACTGGTGTCTAGGAAATTACTGCACTTTCAAATAGATCCACTTTGCAAAGCTGAAAAACTACATTGCAATACATTATTATTACGCAACTCGACACAATCAAGAGAATTGTTTGTTTAGAGAATTTTTGTTCCTGTTTAGAGAATTATGGTCCTGGGTCCCGTTTGCAGGGTCCGTATTGGTATTTCTCTGCAGGGTTCTGGTCGGTTCTTGGTGGGTTCCTGCTGGGTTCTGGTCGGTTCCTGCTGGGTTCTGGTGGGTTCCTGCTGGGTTCTGGTCGGTTCATGTTTTATAAAGTACGGCCGTATCGAAATTTCAAAAGGTTTGAAATCATCACGGGTAAAATTTCAGTACGGCCGTTATCATGTAAACATCGCTGAAGGTTTGACCAGGAACCGTAGTGAAATAATTACCCGTATCGAAACTCGTAACGGGAGGATTGAAATTTCAAACCGGTTTGAGTTCACTACCGTTCTCATGTAAACGCACTCTAAGTTTTCAGACAAATTTTCTAATGAGTTCATACAAACAGGTTTTGTTATTGTGTACGGAACATTTCCTATTGTAAAAGAACTTCAACCTTTTCATTTATCTAAATTGTAAAAGAACTTTAAACCTTTCACTTCTCTAAATTGGAGATTTGATACTCTCTTGAAATTGGAGATTTGACAGAGGCGGAGCTACGGAATTTTATTTGGAGGGGCGAACTTAGAAAATTTTGGACCTTTTTACGTAGTGGAAAAAATGTCGCCCACCATGGTTGGGCGACAAGAAAACTTTTCATATTTTGAAGCTCTAAAAGCTCTGTTTGCGGCTATTTCTGCCAAGGAAACGATTGTTTTCAAACGTATGGATGACAAGTTCAACATTAAAACAAAAATATAATAATAATAATAACTCTTTTGTTTAATTTTTTATGCTAAAAAACAACAGTGGACCTTTATAATGAGTCAAAAAGTGGACCTTTTTTAATGGAATTTTTTCTTGGGGGGGGGGGGGGGGGGGGGGGGGGGGCGAGCGCCCCCCTTGCCACCCCTTTGACTACGCCACTGTTTGATACTCTCTTGAAATTTTTATCCGACAAAAAGGAACATGGTATCAGACACTTTGAGAAAGGACAAATATTTGCGCATGCGCGTATTTTTGTTTTTGTTTTCTAAGAAAAACTAAGGGTCTGTTTATACGAAAGAGGAAATGATATAAAAGCCACATGTGACGTAAAAGATTATGCAGAAGTGATATATATTTAGATTATGCAGAAGTGATATATTTAGAGCACGTGGGAAATAAAATATACCGCATTCTCGCTTGAGAGAATTTACCAGTTATTCAGAAAATGAACATAAAAAAACAGGGCGCCTTTCAATTAATAAGTTGCACTGTCACGGGGTGTATGCAAAACATAAGTAAGCCTTATCATACCTAACTTATGAAACATTGAGACCCCCGGAATCTGTGGGTTTGCTGGTGATAGTGCTCTATGATATTTACAAGCACATGGTTTTTAGTGAAGAATTTGTGAAACGTTGTCCACGCATAACTATCAACAAATGTGAGTTTTCAAAATCTTTGTTTACTGTTATCGAAAATTGTTTAAAATTTTAATGTAAATGTTAATTAAGTTTACCTCCATGAATATCAGGAAATGTTTTTGTCAAATTCGTATGGTTGGTAGTATTTCCAGCATTTGATATCGTGGTCAGTTCGTCTGAAGAATGTATTGGTGTTTTTTCGTAAAAAATCCATTGAGAGTGAACTGTTTGCTTCGTATTATTTTAGATGACAGATGGTAAACAAGAAACGACAAAAGTTGACAATGAAGAAATTAACCAAGACAAGATCAACGCAGATGACTTTAGGTTAGCCTCGTACACAGAAATGATTGCGAAGGCGATATTTTCGAGATTCAATCGATTTTGCACGTTGCAAGACATCTATAGTTATATGATGGAAACATATCCCGAACTGCAGAATCGGGGAAAATCTTGGAGAAATAGTGTACGGCACACGCTATCAATGAATGAGTGTTTTGTGAAGATGCCACGTGGAAAAAACGGGAAATGCTGTTTCTGGTCTGTGCATGATAACTACGTTAATAAATTTTTGCAGGGCGATTTTCATAAACAAAGAAAAGCGTATTCGAAACTCAAAACCTCCGATAGACATGATGGAGCGAAATTTTCCCCTTATACTACACCCTTTGTTCTGGC
Source organism: Turritopsis dohrnii (assembly GCA_027922465.2). Lineage (NCBI taxonomy): Eukaryota > Metazoa > Cnidaria > Hydrozoa > Anthoathecata > Oceaniidae > Turritopsis > Turritopsis dohrnii. The sequence continues at coordinate 34,929 of BQMF02000550.1, read as the reverse complement.
CAATCGAAATCCGAATATAAACAGACAGTTACCAGAAATTGCTGTTCATTCAATTTTATCACCATATCAACAATGGAAACCGTATCCTCCACCACCGAGACTTTTTTATTCTGGAAAACCTAATCCCTTTGACCCAGTTAAATTTTCTAATGTCAAGTATGGAGGAGGGATAATTCCTTCCTCTCCTGATTTCCTGGACAAAGGATACGATGCACACATTCATCACCATACCTTCGCGCCTCCATTTTGTCAGGAAAAATATCAAAAATGTCGTGCTTTTCCGAAATATGAAAAGAGCGATCATTGTGAATCAAAACCTTTATTGTATCCAGCGCATATGTCAACTTCGGACCATCAACACATACAACCTCTCCCACAAGCAAACTTTCATGATGTGCCATCACCGATCGATTGCCGACCTACTTCGTTTTTTCCATCGTGTGCATTCAGTTACACACAGCACCCGGCATCTGAAAGGCCAATTATTGAACCGCACTAGCAAAACAAGCCAAGTTGTTATAGAGACCTTGACTTCGTACGGAGAGATACTCCAGTACATTTTCATGACAATGATTAGGTAGACGTGAACGAACTTGATGCTGTGAAATGAATAATTTTTCGTACTTTTGGTGACATATTTACAATTAGTTTATACATTTTTTGAAAGCACATTTCTATGCAACTAGACAAATGTACTTGCTAACCTTTCATTTCAAAAAAACATGTTCGAATTTTTTTCTTTAATTCATTGATACAGAAAGGTAGGTTCCGTCCGAGTTTATTACTTAGCTTCTCCAATACCGTTTTAACTTTTCTTTTTCTTTCGTGGTAAAAAAAACTGGTCATCAAAATTTGCTGACATTAAAATTTTTAAGTTCTTTAATTCAATCCGGGTGAATATGACCAACTACGAACATCCGGGTATGTAAAAGTTCAACGAATCTTTTTTCATCTTATGCCAAGAAACAAAACTGGCCATCATACGTTTTTTGTAAGGTATGTGAAGACAGTCGTTCAACATACAACTTCTTGGGTTATGTCTACCTAGAAATTTTCGCGCGTACTAAATTTCGCGCACCCAATAAAAATGTTTATTTAGCGCATATTAATTTTCGCGCAAAAAAGAAAGAAACTTTTGCAAATAGAAACAAGAGCCAGATGGCGCAAAACGGTAGCAGCAAGTTTACTTTTCACGCAAATGCTTTCGAAATTTTACTTTAAGTACTAAAAACTTCTTTACTGGATGTTTTCTAACGATAAATTCAATGAAAATGATTAATTAGTGTAAATAGGGTCTAACCAAAAACACCAGCAACAATTTATTTAAAGACAAAAGAATTATACATGTGTGAGCTGTGTGTTTTTTTTTTAAGAAATTTTTTCGTAAGAGCTTATGTAGAAAAAAAAAAGTTTGTTTATAATAATAATAATTTCTGACGAAACCAAAATTGAATTCCAACAAATAAACTGCCTTTTTGAACTAGATCTTTGAAAACTTTAATAAACAAACATAGTGTAATAGCTAACAAACCAAACGAGGTAATAAGAAATTTTGAACTAATAAGCTTTACTAACAAGAAAAGCAGCATATCAAGTATATATTTTCAGTTAGCGTAATGAACTAAAAGTCCCATTTTTATGTACGCCTATTTGATTAGAATTCGAATGAATTCTAATTTCGTGGATTAAGTTATAAAATATCAGGTTATGTATTTTTAAAATAAAAGGTAATCTACTTTTAAATGTTCGATATGAAAAAGCTTCCAAATTACGAAGGCTGCGTTCCTTCATTAGAATTTACATTGCGTTTTTGATAGAGTCCCGCAGACTCTAAATCGCAGACTAATTGCCATTTCGGCCGGAGGAGGAGGAGGAGGAGGAGGAGTAGTAGTAGTCCACGGGTGTTTTACTACGGTATTCGCTTTCGCTGCTACCGTAATAAGTAATAATAATAAAATAAGTAACTGTTATTTCAAGAGAATGTCAAATCTTTTCAATTATGAAATTTATCATGGCTCATGGGGATAAAGTTAAGGTGCAGTTAACAGCAACCCATTATAGGCGTTCTCTTCTCGTCCAGGGTGGTTTAGAAATTCCATGTTCGTTGACACTTCGGATGCCAGCAGGGGGGCAACGCTAAGTTGACGCAGGTTGACAGAGGGGGGAGGTTGACGTCATTTGTGAACAATCCCTAACAATAATAACAACTATTAGATTCCCAAATGACGTCACATCCTACGTCAATTCCCAAATAAGCACATGGACTTTCAAAGGAGAATTGTCCCAGATAAATATTTAATAGCCAGGAATATTCTCAGAGTTTTTTTCTCAGAGTCAGTTGTACTTTGTAAAAAAAAAAACATTAACGAGATCATTCTGCTTGAACCATCCGCCATCATGATTATCATAAAAATGTTTAGGTTCCCAAAACATTCTTTTTAAAAAGAAACGCAGAGATCGAGGACCATAATACCCCTCTCTATAAAATCATACACGAAGTGATCGTCATCACAGGGACGAGCATTCATACTCTTTAATCGAACAATAACTAAACAGTTCAATAAATAAAATCTAGAATTATTTGCTATTTGGTATAGAAAAATATTCGTGCATATTTTAAAACTTGAGACGTCGTACACATTCATCGAATAAAACCAGGAATTAAAACCACGAAGCTTTAAAAGAACTATCGAATGTAAAGACTCCTCGACTGCACAACAACTTCGACTGCACAACAACTTCGACGGTTCGCTTAATCAATAGTTCTTACACGTAGTGCAGACCACTCCACCTCGATTCGTGCCCAGTTTTCCCGGTTTCTCTCACAACGGGCCTTGAAGGATAGTCATGTGATGAACACGTTTTTCACAGTTGAAATAAAAATCGACGACTTGAAATAAAAAATGTCCCAAAGAATATCGACAATTTAAAAATTCGAAATGAAAACATTTCGACAGGTAAAACGCTTTCCAAATAATTTCTTGTTGACCTAAGCTAAATGAAAATACTCTAGTAGAAACTGACGAAATATTTTGAGTAAGTGTTCGATTGATCGCGCATCGAGCGCGTTTTCGTCATCGTTTAATGTGTGCCATTCTTTCGGAAACGGGATACTGATCAAATGAAGAATCGGAACCCCTACAATGGAATTGAGGTTATGTTTGATATATTCATTCACATAAATAGTGAAAAGAATCGAAAAAATCTAGATGTACCTTTTCGGAGAAAAGGTAAATGATCGTCTTCCACCGACAGCGGTCGATACGGTTTTCCAGGAAAATATTCTTTCTTGTTGTCGATTAACTTTCGGCTTTTCAAATCGGTTTCTGAGATACAATAAAACATGCTACAGGATGGTGTATAAAACTACTTCGAAAATATTTCTTCAAATATGCATTACGTTTGCTCACGTTATTCACAGTTTGAAGTTTTACTTACCGATTTTCTGTAAGCGTCGATATAAGTTGGATGTTTCACTAAACATATCGTAAAATTGCGGATCTTTCGCACCAATCAAGTCAAACAACACAAAAGCATCCTAAAAAAACAAAACAATCTGTTCTAGTACTACTCAACATAATTCTTTCTTTCTTTCGACCATCATGTTTTACTCATCGAACATAACTTGTCTTTTTCACACGACAAACAAACCTTCCTCCTCCCTTTTGAGATGTTTAATATATCACAGTTTGTTTGTTGGGATTGAAAGTCCTCAAGGGATACCACAAAATCATAGAAATCACAAATAGACAGCTGGAAATGAAAACTGATTGTAACTGGATATCACAATGTTTTCCATAGCTTTGATACTGCTTATTTTGATTTGAAGTCAACAACAGGTTGACTGATTTTACTATTCATTCTTACCATAGCATCTAGCATATTATATGACAATCCATCTTTATTTCCTTGCATTTCTCTTTCAGCAAATACCTCTGCAAGATGACGTGATCCATATAACGAATCAGTAGCTGTCCATTCTGCAAATGCTTCTTCGCCATCCAGAAATAACAACATGGGGGACACATCAGCTGCAATCTACAATGAAATGCAAATTTTGAAAGGAAAGGTTTTGACGAGATAACTTGTTCAAGTGGGGAGAAACTTCTACCTTGGACTTCTTTTTATCGTCAAATTTTTCTTTTAGTAATTTTGCAAAGTCTAGAAGCATAGCACATGGCACTGCAGAATCTGTGGCTGCGATAAAATATTTCCCATTTTTAGAACTCATATACTTGGAGTCATAATGGGCAACTAGTGCCAGTCTTCTTTCTGCATTCGGATTTAAAGTTGCAATAACGTTCGTGAAAGTTTTTAATCCTATTGGAGTTTGACTAATAAATTCATCCAATTCTACTTCCCAACCAAATTCTTTGAGTTTCTTAACAATAAACTGGAAAGGAAAAAATTGAAGATGGTAAATATTTGATGGGAAATTGACATACATCAGGTGGAAGTTGTTTACGTTCAATAACAGCTAATTGATAGGTATAAACTAGGGTGAACGAAAGATATTCTTTTTGTTCAAAATTTGATTTAATGTATTTTTCTTTATGAAAATTGAAATTCTTTATCTGCAGATACTTATGATCGACTTAATAGAAATTTCTCTTTTTCAAACTGATATCATAATACAAAGATCTCACAATCTCAGGAAATATTATGCAATACAAAGAATGGTAATCATGGATATAAGATTTAAGATAATTTTCAAGCCAAAAGAATGAAACTAAATGGATATATACCTCTCTCACTTCCCGGTGACCAATAGTACCTGGTACTCGTACCCTCAAAAGATTCTTTACATAGCTTGTGTAAAAAGTAGAATAATCAGTAAGATCAGCAAGCCTTTTGGAAGCTTTCTGACTAAGTTCTTTTAGCTGGTGAAGTTTCTGTATAAATAATAAAAAAAAGGTGAAATAGACTTCAAAAATAACACACAGCCTTGGGTTAAATTTGAAATCTAATTGTTTAAAAATCTGTGTGATAAAATTCACTGTGCACTATAATGTAAAAGATATGATTTTTCTTTTGTCCATTTCATTATCTAGTAGTGTGGAAAATATCTCTCCAATAACATAATTACAAAAAAACAAAAACAAAATAGAAATAATTGGATTATGCCTACCTGTTTTAAAAGTACATTAGAATTGATGTCTCCATCATTATAAAGACTGTTTCGCTGTTTAGGTTTTACCTCACATTTTGTCACAACAAACAATAACATAAAACACAAGAGAATAGATATTTCCCTGTATTTCATGTTATTATTATTGAATAAAAATTAATTCAGGATTCTATATTCACATCTAATATCGCACCAATAGAAAGAAGTTAACAAATATACAAGTGATATTTAGTCCGTTGTTAGCTTCGTATGAGAGGACATCTCACATCAAACTTCGTAACCATATCAGTTGTTTTTCAACTCTGTGAGAGACTTTTATTGAGTTCAATTTACTAAGACGAAATAAAAAATTCTTTTTATTTACACAGCGGATATAAATTAAGTTGAACAAAGCTTTTTGCACTTATTTCTAAAGAAAGTTAAACACCTGCGTATACAGTCTGTTACATCCCCACAATAAGAAAACAACAAAAACACAAACTTAAAAAAATGATTGCGTTGTTTTTTTTTCAAAATGCCGCCATTTTCTTTTGAAGTTTTAGATCAGATAATTTTTTTGTTCCGTGTGAATCACGTGATTATTGTTGGTGTGTGTACGCCGCGTCGTGCGTGTGTGCATCGCGCATATCTCCCCGCGACATTTTTTGTGTTGTGTTAGGAGTTGCGTCTTTTTGTTAGCTTAAAAGCATAAAATATAATGAATCTCATTTTAACTTCCGTATTACTGTTTTTCGTTTTTTTCAACATTATTATTGCGATAATGGATGTGGTGGGTGGTGAAAAAAACCCAAAATACATAAATAAAAGATATCGTGTACGTAAGAAATTCTTATATTTTTCTTTGGGATTTGGGTTACGCTCACTTTGAAACAAAAGATTTGTAAACCGCATTTCCTCCAATACGGCGCGTCGTTTGTTTACAAATTGTGTAACTGCTGACGCAGTGTTTATTTCAAAATGACAAATAAGAAAAAAGATGAGTTTCAACCTGGTTTCAAAGAATGTTTTTAACGATCAGTAGGCGATAATTCTCCGTATTCTAACTTAAGGCAGGTGGCAACACAGCGCGCAACTAAGCTGGGCTGCGTTTGTGTTTCCAGGGCGTTTCCAGGGCGTAGCTATTTTGTCGTTGTGTGATCTGCACTTCATTAGTTATTTCCGAAATGCCAATAAAATATTTTCTTAGTCTCATCTCGCCACAATAAAATGAGCAAATGCTAACTGTATGTTTGCAAATTGACATATTTTGCCAGTATCCAAGAATTGATGGAAAGAAAACATCTAAAAGTTTTCTGTTTTGTTTTCTGTAAAAGGTTTATTATCGAATGATTTACTAGTCGTTGCTATAGTGATTATACAAATGTTGAAGAATAACATTCCATTTTAGTTTATTGAACCCAAATCCATAATGGCGACCGTCATAACTTTGTAGACCTTCACTCATATTAAATGTTTCAATGACGGTCACATTACGTGTTGACCAGTATTCAGTTACTTTTCTATTGAATCGCTTGATCCTATCATTCCCAGGACCTGTTTTCATCCGTAAAAATCCGTGAATGCCGTGTATGTTAATCCATAAAAGTTTCGGCCAACCGTTCGAAGATTTTTGTAAGATCTCCCATATTTTATCTAAATATTTTAACTTTACATCAGAAAAATTGAGCTGGTAATGCAAACCAACGCCTGCAATAAGCCAATGATTAAGACAATTTCGAATATCAAGTAATTTCTGTCGGACTTCAGGAATTAACTGACGGTGGTAATCTTGAACCAAATCGATTGTCAACGATTGAATGTCGCCATTGCAGACGGTATTATTGACCAATTGTTTGACGGTTTTCGAAGCTACCTCCACACTGCATATCTTATTTGTAATTTGCGACTCTCCCCTGCAGAGACTTCTTTGCTTGGCAGTGGCTTCAGATGGTAAACTGCCTTCAATAAAATCGTCTGTCAATGTAAGAAGAGCCATTGTGTGCAAATGCCGAATAAGAGAGTCTCCTGTAAAAAAGAAACACGCATCAAAAATACGTGATCCGTCATGCACAGAACACGTGATCCGTCATGCACAGAACCAAAGACAACACTCTGCTACGTGTACCTGTAAAAGTCAAACTTATGTTATATCTTGACAATAAATTGCACATGTCCGATTGGTGGAAATAATGAAAGTAACAAGTACGTGGTACCCATTCCCCTATCTCAGCGGGTATCATCGTTCTATGATCGGTGCAGTGATCACAAATGCAATGACTGGGACCGCTGCCACACCAACCACTTTCCATATTGCAGCAAGGCGAATCACTTTCAGGATTACACTGAGCGAGTAACCGGTAACCAGGAACTGGAAAGAACTGACCACACCTAAGAATGACCACACCTAAGAATATATTCAAGCAAGAGTGAAATACATCAAACTACCTACCTTGGAGAAAAAATTCTGTTACCTGGAATCGTTTCTATACAAATGTGCCGGCCAATTCATGGCAATTCTATTTCCACTATCCAATCTTTTTCGCTCCTCAATTTCATATCTGGTCAAGTCAGTTTGCAACCGCCAATATCCATTGCTTATTTCATCAATACTACGACAGGCGTGTTGTGAATTAGATTCAAGTTTCGAATCATGTGAAGTACTTATTTTCATGTCACTTGGTAAAAACGTAAACATCAAAAAGAAAATCGAACATGCTCCTGCTGCAAGTATGACGACATGAAAACGTCGAATTTTTAGAAACATCTCCAAAAATGATGTTCGTTTTCACTCCTTTCTTATTTCGTTTTCATCGCCTCGAAAGTTTCAGATTTTTGAGAAAAAGTTGGTAGCACGTGTTTATATAGAATCTTTTGAAATTTATTATGTGACGTAAAATGTGAAAATAATAAATGCAAGATTCGACTAATGCTTAGCAACCACTTTTTAAAAGTTCTTTTCGAGTGTGTAATATGATGTGCAAACACCGTTACAGCAAAGTAACTACATTAACACAGCTTCCTCAAAACAAAATTTCAACAGTCAACAGGATTATTCCTCCGACAAAAATATGACGTGTTTATTCATATCTCGTCGATGTTGGTGACAGAACTGATTGTTTTTATTTTGTTTTTAATTTAATTCCAAAATTGAAAAACAATTAGGGAGATTCTTAAACTCGACGAGCCTGTTACACGAAAAAAAATTAATTACTTGTGAGTATTCTTGACACTTAAGCATTACAACTCGGCTTGGCGAAAGTAGTCTAGCTTGTGTGTTGAAAGACAGGTATGTCCCATTGGATGTCCTGTCAATGTAATCCCGCTAATTAGATTTAGCTACCTTCTTAAGTGTTTCGTGACTAAATTTTCTGATACGGTTAAACATTCAAGCTGGAATTGTTTTTAAAGATAATCTTCCAAAAACTGGGGTTACAGCGTGCTGATGTCAGCAGTCGAATCTCTTTACAGTAATAAAAAGGTGCGGAACAAGTAGCCACGACTATTATCAAAATGGTGGAAAACGAGATAAACGAATGATTTTCTCCAATGACGAGATTCTCTCAAAGAAGAATGTTTTTTTAAGTTTATAGCAATCTATTATCTTCATGGACTTTCAGAAACATCGTTCAGCCATTATTCTTCCTTCAGGTTGGTTGCTAAAAATCATCTAAACATCTCCCTCATAAACCACACAATTATCTCCCTCATATACCATCACAATTATCTCCTTCAATAGAAATATTCTTTTCGCAAAACCACACTGTATTTCAATTAAATTAAATTCTTTTAAAAACAGTTAATATTTACAAAATTTACAGAATTTCTAATACTTATACAAAATCCAAATTAACTGAGTTCAAAATCTCCACAAGATAGACGTTCTATAGCGACACCATTTTAGCAGAGAACTGTAGTGACGTCATGGGGCGACATCAAAATAAAAAAAGATTAGTGGAAAATATCATAAAAGAATTATTTAATAAAAAATGATGAGATGAAAAAAGTAACAATAAAAATGAAGAAATTAATTTTCGAAATATCTAATATTTTTTCGAACGATTTTAACATATGCTTTCGAAAGACTAAATACACTTCCACAAATATCTCTTTTACTCGTTTGCCGGAAGTTTAACCTGTTCTCCCAGCCCAAAACATTAAACGTTACACTATAAATAATTCCAAGGCAACTCCATGGTAACAAGCATCAAAACGATGATGACATGAAACAGTTTTGGGTAAGATACCTCACAGGTGATGACCTCACAAGTGATGACCTCACAGGTGAGTGTCTGGGAAAAGTACTCGTTCTTGTTGTACGCTCACGAAACCATTTTCAGTCGGCACGTCATCGAAATCGCCGTCTGACATCGCACTTTCGTCATACTAAAGAAAAGATATTCAAATGATGAAAATGTTGAAAATATTGAAGCGCGATTTTCTTCACAAAATCAAATACGATTGCCTACCAGACCAGAATCCAGATCTCTACTGGAATTAGCATTTGTCTCCCAAATGAAATCGTCATCAGTACGATACATCTCGTTTAGTTTCGACTCGTTCAGTGAAGATAACGGCCCGAAATCTAATCGACTTGGTTGCGGCGATGACACAAACTGTGGCCTCTTTTCATCTCCAATCGTGTTATAACGATCCTAGATATTCAAGCAGAATATTCAAGTTACTGAGCCGGTTGGTGGTCAAAAAACAGGAGTTTAGAGTCGACTGAAATAAAATTAAAGTTATACCAGCGATGGATTTTTTACAAATTCTTTTTCACTTAAATCATCCATGGAGGAGGGCGGACGTGATCTGAATTTACTCTTCATCGGCAATGGTTCACGTTGACGTACGTACACGGTTCGATTGTTCCGACAACATCGACAACAACAAACAATAAGAATGAAGATGATCAAGACAAAAGCGAGAGCACACAAAGCAAGAAACCAAACGGTTTCATACCACACTTCGTCAGACGTTTGCGCTCCTAAAAAACAAAGTGGAGAAGAGTTCAATTAGTCATGTACTCTCGTGCATTGGAAATTGTGTCAAGTTGGGTACCTGTAGTTGGAGTAATGGAGCCAACAGTGATGCTCACTTCTTCAGAGGTGGCAATCTTTCTTGCGCCATTCACTGATGTTTCCGCAGATACTTTGTAAGTATAAGCTAACAAGATGATAAAACACAAAGTAGTACCCAGACTGCATGAAAGTGGTACATTTGGAAAAGGTGACTACTTACATCCAGATGGAAGAGAAGGTAGAGTTTCAAAAAGTTTCGTGGTACTGTACACGACTCGTCGATTGTTTTCGAAAAGAATGTATTGGATGAGTTGACTTCTTAAATCGAAAACGTTCGTCCAGTCTACTTCGACTGTGTTCTGTAAAGTACCAGAGATCGAAACCAAAGGTAGCTGAACGACGACCGGATCTAGAGGTGAAGAGGTGTATTCTCAAAACTGCAACGATGTTATAAATCAGTTTTTCACGTTAAAATTTTTGTGCCTCTGATCAATTTCTTATCACATTAGAATGTTTCTGGTCTTGGAGAATCTCACTTTAAGCTTCAATGACTAGAGAATCTAATGAATGGTGTATCTATAGTAAAAGCATCAGTCACTTGAATGATTCAAACATACCTGAAATATGCAAATCATTGAGCATACTGTACTAACCTTCTGCCAACGTTCTCTCGTTCACTGATTGGCTGTCAGTAAATCCAGCATTATTTGAAACACGAACCTTGATGGAATATATGGTATAGGGGAATAGATTTTGAACGTTAAAAGTTGTATTCGAAGTAGAATACACCAGATCTTTCGGTGCCGTACAACTAGGCTGTGATGGTTGTGGACAAACCAAAGTCAAGAAAACTTTATATCTAAACACGAAATGGTAACCATGGAAACATAAAATACTTAGATCAACAAAATGTTTCTATGTTACAGCGTACCTGGTGATCTCACCATTAGGGTATAATGGTACCTTCCATGAAACGGTCATTCCCCTTGAAGATATCCCTGTAACAGTCGGAGTGTCAAAGCCAGCTGGCTTAGTTGACTTTGTTAATACTTTTACAATGCTGCTGTGGCCACACCCAATAGAATTACATGCATGGACAAGTACTTGGTATTCGGTTAATGGTGACAGTCCACTCACTGTAACATAAGATTTAGTAGAATTCGCTGTGATGTTTTGAAAGCCAGATATTTCGATTAGGTACAACGTAATTTCCCCAAAAGTACTGTTTGGCTCAGTTATTCGGAGAGAAAATGCAGTGTCGGCAATATCCCTATCTAAAACAATAACAGGATTCACGCCCTGCGGTGGAGCCAGACCGGTAACCACCGCTGAATATAAGCTTTCTACTTTACCGACACTGTTATAACTGATCACTTTGTAGTAATAGGTGGTGATAGGAAGCAGGGTGGGGTCAGTATCAACGAAGGAGGTGTCAGGACCAGCATAAACCAACGTGACGTTGGAATATTTACGATATAGCTCATACTTTATGATCACGCCATTCGGTTGCCTTGGAGGCGACCATAACACTTGAATACTGTCGTATTTGACGGATTGAAGATGGTAGTGAGGCGGTGTGATGTCACGTGGCGGTGCTTCTAATGTTTTTTGTCTTGACGCATGACTAACAGTGCATGCCGTGCTGGCCGTGCAAGCTTCTACACGGAAGTTGTATGAAGTATAGGGGAGAAGGTTGATTGCAGTGTATCTCATAACTGAACCTACATCGATTTTCATACCATCAAATAGAATGGAATATCGAATTATTTTTCCGTTGGGACGGCCAGGTTCTACCCATGTAGCAACAATGGAAGAAGATGATAATGGTGTCAACATCGGTGCCGTAACATTTTCAGGAGCACTAGGATTAGTAGTAGGGCTTTTGGCATCTTGGCTAGTGGTGCCACCGACTGAATTGAAAGCGGAAACAGTGTATATAAAAGATGAAGCTGGTGTGACAGTTCGGTCGATAAACCACAAGTTTGTTCCGTTATATACAACTGATCCTTCTCTTCGCAGAACATAAAATAAAATGACGCCATTTGGTTGAACAGGAGGATTCCAATTCGCTTCAATTGCCGTCGAGCTCAAAACAAACAAATCAGGTTTCGCAATGTTTTCTGGGAAATCTTCTAGCGTCATTGCGTATGAAGGTTTACTCTTCGTACAACCCTGTGCAGTACATGCACGCACGTGAAACTGATACTGCGTGAAACTGTCCAAACCGGTGGCAGTATAGTGAAGGGCGTATCCTTTGAAAATGTGCATTGTTGCGTCATCCACGTACAACTCATAGTCATCTATTTTGCCATTTGGAATGAGAGGTTCTGTCCATATAGCTTTGATACGAGTGGCGCTAAGTGGGTGCAAAGTGGGTGGTAGCATTTCTTGGGGCGTGGAGGGGGGTGTTTTAATAAAAACAGAAGACGTATTTGTGCATCCTGCTGCAGTACAAGCGCCCACCTTGTACTCATAAACTGTGTTTATCTCGAGGTTGTCATCTGAATCAGTATACGCATTAGTCGAGGTGGTTGCGATCCGACTTCCGTTTCGGTAGATGTTAAAAAACCGGACAATACCATTTGGAATAGTTGGTTTTAGCCATGTCAGCTGTAAGCCCGTTTCTCTGCTCACAATGGCGCTGGGCCTTGATAATCCAGAAGGTGCGGCCTCACTTGTAGTTACAATCAGCCAATCGCTGTCCACACTTCCCCGGCTATTTAAGGCACGTATTTTATACCGATATGTTGTGTAAGGTTGTAAGCCTGTGTCTTGAAAATTGAGAGAGTTGTTTTGTGTACTGTTAGTCGAGAATACTATGGAAGCCGTTCGTCTCTTTCGTTTTCGTTGAATTTGTTCGCGAATAATTTGATACATAGTGATATGGCCATTAGCGTACAAAGGAGGTTTCCAATTTAAATGAACAGCTGTTGCAGAAACAGAAGAAGCGGATGGCGCTATCTGTCCTCTAGGCGTCACTTCACCTGATGTCAAGATCTGTTTAGAGCCATTGGTACAACCCGCCGAGTTGCATACAGCTAACCGGAATGTGTAGTTGGTGAAAGGTGTCAAGTGTCTTATAAGAGCCCGTCTTACCGGCCCTTCGTAAACTTTAAAATCATCTTCATACAGGATGTAATTGGTAATAATACCGTTTGTATTTTTTGGTTCATCCCAGTAAACCATCATACTCGTGCCGTAATCTTTACCGTCAGGGTTAGTATTGGCATTCAAGTTTGGCACTTCACTCGGACGAGACTCTTTTAAGGTTGCTATGGTATACGCACTGTAACCTGCACCTGCCATGTTTAAAACACCGATCTGAAATTCGTAGCTAAAAATAGAGTAAAATAAGAAATGTGCAGTAGCAAAATGATTTCATTGTTTTACTAATTTAGTATAACACAAATGCAAAAAAAATTAGTAGAAATAAAATTTCTTCACAAAACATATTATATAGAATATAAAGAAGAATATTCAGAAATTTTACCTTGTTGCTGGTGAAAGATCAGAAACGAACAGCGAATATACGTTCGGCAAAATACAACACCTTTCCACAACATATCGTCCAACTTGACTGAATAAACGAGCACGGATAACATATGACGTAATAATTCCGTTCGGTTTAGTTGGTTTGGACCAAGTGATTCGAACAGTGGTACTGTTTAAGACGAACACGTCAGGAGATGAAATTCCCTCAGGTGAACTCTCCTTGGTTCGATAAGTCACCCAAACACTCTCAGCCGAGCCAACCCGATTAACCGAAATCACCCGATAATCATAGGCAGTGTAAGGTGTTAGTTGTGGATCTGTGAAATTTCTTACTAAACCAACGTGAATAGAAGTCGCGTCTGATCCCAACCGCCTCCGTACTATTGTGTAACCAGTAATATTTCCATTGGCGGTCCCTGGCGGTTGCCATTTTATATGTATGCTTGTGCTAGTCCTACTCACCAGCTGAGGCGGCGCTTGCCCCAATGGTACCGCTTCCAGCGTTCGAGCACTTCTCGGATCACCAATGCCACAACCAATCCTAGTGCAAGCTTGTATTCGGATGAAATATTCAGTAAACGGTTTCAAGTTAATTAGAATTCCGTTCCTGATGGATCTGGTCTGTAAAATCATCACAGTTTGGTCTGATTCACGATAGAGGATAGCATAAGCGATGACGTCACCATTAGGCTGGACAGGTGGTGTCCATGACACGTTGATAGAAGTTGACGAAAGTGGAAGCAGATTTGGGATAGGGATTCCCTCTGGTGAGCTAATAGGTGTTAGAATGGTGATTGCCACACTGTTTGAATAGCCTGCAGAATTATGCGCTTCCACTACATATCTGTAATATGTGCCTGGAAAAACAGTCCGGTCTGTAAAATTTCGACATGTCCCATTATAAATAAGAGAGGCATTCCTTCGTAATACATAAAATGATAAACCGCCGTTGAGAAGCCTGGGTTTAGTCCAATCAATCTTCACAACTCGAAAACTAAGAATAAACACCGTTAATTTCACAGCCGCAGGAGCTGCTGCTAAAGTCCGCTCACTTGAGTCCGCGCTATGTCCACAGCCAATCAGAGTGCAGGCTTCAACTCTGAATGTGTAAACAGTATATGGCTTTAAGTTTCCAACCAGCATACTCATCATTTTTCCATCGCTGTCACGAGGGAGAATGGAAGTATACACCCCTTCATTTTTTCGTGAAACATTATAACGAACAATGATTCCATTCGGGTTTAATGGTTTACTCCAGTTCACTCTCATACTGTAAGCGTCGACAGGTTGGAGGAAAGGCGGTTGGATATTAGTAGGTATCGCTTGCTGTGTATATGTCAACGATTCAGCAGATTTGTTGACACATACACTGGTGCAGGCGCTGAGGATATATACATAAGCTGTGTATGGAGTAAGTCCCTGCTTATCCAAATAAGATAAATTAGAACCTTCATAGACTAGATTTTCTTCTTTACTCAACCATTCGATTCGGTACAAAAGATATCTTTCCACCAGTCCGTTTGGCTGTCTTGGTGGCGACCATGTGACACTGACTTGTCTGGAAGAAACGGCGGTAGCCTGCGGAGGTTCCACTCCTTCTGGTCCAGCGATGAAAGTCGTGCTACCGTTCATGCCGCTCGTAACATTTCCAACTTCATTAAAACCAACCACGAAATATTCATACCTTGTCTGTGGAATGAGGGAGGTGTCGAGAAAGGAACGTATATTAGGATTCCTATCATTCTTCAGCACTTCAACGAAATCAGTCCAACATGTCCTGTTCTGTTGTCTTTCAGCTGCGTAACATACCAGACGAGAAGAATCAAAGTCGCACACACCACAGTATGCAGTAAGTTTTTGAGACACGTCACAAACCTGGCCACGTCCTCCACATGATATATTAGCAAAGTTGGATCGGTCTGCGCACACGTGATCAGTTTGATTAAAACCTCTTTGAGAACAACAATCCTGTGAGGATAAGATTTGATTTGCTCCGCAACATTTGTAGTGATGTTTGACTGTCTCGTTAGCGTGAGGATATATCTAAACAAGCGAGGTTACACTCTTATTATAAAATTGAACAAAATATTGAGGAAATCCCTATATGTATAGTTTCAAAACACGGATAGCGAAACTCAGTTAAGAGTTGATGGGTGAGGACGTCTATCATATACATGCCAAAATGTCAACCTTGGTAATGAGCTATTTCCTATTTACTAAATCCAAACCTTTGAGTTTCCACAACAGAGCGACATTTGTGAGTTGACGTAAGCGGTACCACAACATTTTTTTGTAGAGTTAAACGCGTGTGCGACGCCTCTTGTTTCATCACCACAACAAACATGTGTCAATGAAGACACGATCTGACCACCGCAGCATTGACGCACATCAGGATATCTAGAAATCGTAACATCAGGAAATCTAGAAATCGTAACGAAACCATTACAGGTTACCCGGTCCCACAATCGACGAGATGAAATTTGTTTTCAAATAACGTCAAAATCCTATACAAATAAAATGAACATGCATGCTAAGATCACTCAGCAACTTCCCAACCTCTCATAAAGCAGCCCACACAAACATTTCTTGGAAGCATTTTCATCGTACGGAACATCATTACAGCATTTTGTTCCTACACCAACCACCACGTTATTGTTGTGTGGACAGCACACATGACCTTTAGGCACTCGAAGATAATTACCATGACAGCACTGATAATCTGCTTGTTGCTTGTGAAACTTTCCTCCGCAACAGACATCAGTCAACGAATATTTCGTGATGTAGTTATCACCGCAACACGATTTCTGTATGCTTTTATCATGCAGAGTCTTGTTGCAACATATCTGTTCGGAGAAAAATTATAAACAAAATTTTTACACTAGTTTTCGTCCATACTGATCTTTCCCTATATTTTCCCTACACTCAATGCTTATCTGTTCCGTTCATATTCTCAAATGTCAGATACAAGAGTTACAGATACAAGAGATACATATGCAATCTCATTGGTTAACACAGTCAAGAAATGACGTAATCATGATGAAGTTTTTTCCGCCGTGACGATTAATAGAGATACTTTACCTTGAACTTTGGATCATAACAATCCGCTCCGCATAACTGTTGGTTGATCTTGCATGCCACATAAACACATTTACTCCTTTGTGGAAATCTAAAAAACAAAACAAGCAGTAACATGAAGTTCGTGTACTTGTAGCAAGCAGTCAGAAAACAGAAACAAGATGGTACTTGTGTTGGCAGGTGGTATAATGTCTTCTATACAGCTCGTAACCAGACATGAGGCCGTTTGGTTGTTTCGGTGCACTCCATGTCACGTTTATGGAGGTGGCAGAGACTGCAATCACCACAGGTGGCTGCAGATCAACTGGAACTAAGAAAAATCATACAACACTAAAAACCGATGTTGAACGGAAGAAATGGTTCGGTAATAATCAGTTCCTTAAATTTTGTATAAATTACACGATTATTACCAAAAAAAGGAACATACGTATTCAAATATTGACCAATCAAAAATGGTCTCATATCAAAGTGTATTACAAGAAAAACCTGCATGACTTATTTCAAAAATGCAGTGTCAGCAAGACCACCGTATGTTCGAGAGATGAATCAAACCTGCGGGATGTGTCCTTTGCGTGGTTCCATCACTGAGAATACATGTATATTCTGTGCAAACTTGTATCTAGAAGAAATGAAGATATAGAGTTGGTGTCTTGGTTACTGTAATCGCAAGCACCATCTCAGTATGACAAGTACTTATTCCTCACCTTAATGAAGTACTCAGTGTATGGCTTTAAACCACTTTGCTCGTGAAAGTTTGTTTGGCTATCCACAGTATCCATTTTCACATCATTTCTAAACATGAGTAATAATCCGTAAGCAAGGTTGACATAACGCCTTCACAAAAACGTCATATTACAAAATGTCTGACTCACATAACGATTGTATAGTTTTTTATCCTTCCATTTGGTACCCTTGGTGGCGTCCAATAAATACGAAGATAGAATGATCCGATATTGTAAATTCTTGGTTGGTCAAATCCTTCAGGAACTATTTTAAATAACAGAGGTAGGTAAATTTCATCGATGTGGCAAACATGATAGACGACACAGTTTCCATCAGAACGTTAATTATATTTTCTTACTTCCTGAAAATGTTTTTGCTCTGACTGCTACGCTGTCTTTGCTTCCAGCTCCATTAAATATTGACACCTGAATATTAATCACATTTCAAAATCAAATATTATACCAAAGACATAACAACAAAAAGCACACAAACATACCCTGAAGTCATACAATGTATTTGCACGTAATTTATCAACAACAACAGTAGTAACGTTTTCAGGAAATGTTCCAAATTTGTATAAACCAGCTATGTCGGCTACTTCATAGGTGACAGTATAAGTGACAGCTCTTCCTTTTAACAGCTGAATAGGTGGATCTTTCCATGACAACTTTGCGCTGGCATGATTAATAACTTTTACTTGAACAACAGGTCCAGCTACTGGAAAGCCTGCATCAGTCCGATAGTGAAGTGAGCCATTACTAGTAACGTTACCCTCCAAGGTAACACAAGTAACCTGCAAAAGTAATTGCAATCTTTATAGAAACGAATAATACTTCTTGTTTCAAGAAGACGTATCTTCCAAACCTTATACTGCTGCAATGAAAAGATGCCCAACATTTCATGATCGTAAACTGTGGCTGAGGTTTGCCGTAGAAAATGATAATTCGTGGGTTGGGAAATATTCTGTGAAACCAGACTTTCGATGATACGACCATATAAAATGTAATGTAGAATCTGCCCATTAGGAAAGATAGGCTCCCGCCAACGCACACGAAGGCTTGTGTTTGATAAAGTTTCAGCTTGAGGTGCGGGCTGATCTTTTGGTTTCGAAGGAAGGGTTCGTGCAAAAGACGAAGGACTATCCCCACATCCTCCGATAGTACAAGCACTCACAATCACATCATATCCGATATATGACTGCAAACCAGTTAATATATGCTCTAAGGAAGTCAGGTCTGTCACAGGATCTGCTTTAGAAGCGACTTTCACAACGTAACGAGTTATGTTTCCATTCGGGTGCTGAGGCTGAGACCATTTGACATATAGTGAAGTTGATGACAATGCAGAAACTAATGGTGCTCTACTCCATTCAGGATCTGCAAATATAAAAAAACTATTATAAAAAATCAAAATATATGGATGTGTCACCAAGAAGCTAAAAATATCTATAAACAGTCACCTCCTTCAGGTGTATTTACTGAATTATATGGGCTAGCCAGTCCACCTGCTTGTGTTTCCACGATGATTCGATATTCATATGTTTCATATGGCTTCACACTCACATCAACAATGACGTAACGAAAAGAGGCATTAACAATGGAAACAGTTACAGGATTTTGCGTTCCTGCAATACGTCGCTGGACAATATATTTTGTTATAATGCCATTTGCTAAACTTGGTTTGGTCCATGTCACAACAACCGATCGAGATCCATTGGCTACCAGATTTGGAGATTTCATACCTTCAGGAACTGAAAAATTTTAAAATAAGGATTTTATCATCGATAACTCAATATACGAATTAAAAGATTAAAAATATGATTTTTACCGTCTTGAAGAGTTTGAAAGACTATCTGTGAACTGTTTGTGCAGCCAACCTTTGTACAAACTGCCACATGCAAAGAATATCTTGTAAAAGGAGTTAAATTCGTTATGTATGCTCTTTTCTCCATTGTCCTATTAATTAACGACTGGTTCAGATAGATGAGGTACTGCGTTATAAGACCATTTGGCTTTCCAGGTGGAGAAATTTCAACTGTAGCTGCACGAGAACCAACATAGGAAAACTTTGGTTCATCGAAATCACTTGGTACTATAGTAAAAAAAATATTATAAATATGCATGTCATTGTGCAGAAAAAGAAAAAAAACCCATCAAAACATACTATCTTCTGATGTTGTAACATTTGTCTTTGGGCTGGCAGCTTCTCCAAATGTATTTACAACCACTATCCAAAAGCTATAGTCAGTGAATGCATTTAAGTTTTGAACAAAATAATTCCTTGACAAGCCAGTGTAAATTTTGCGTTTCTGATTTTCGCTGCTGTCCAACGTTGGGTACAAACCATAAAGGGTGTAGTTCTTAATAATGCCGTTTGAACGTGCAGGGGGATGCCAAGATATGTTCACTGCAAACTTAAGCACGGAATCAATACTAGGAGCTACTATTCCATCTGCAACTAAATAAAGTAAAAAAACAGTAGACAAAATTCAAAGGTATATTTAAAACGATTTAAACATTGCTGCTAAATAAACCATTAAGAAGCATTTCAACTTACTGTCTCCAAGGGTTGTCACCAAGACAGTATCGCTCAACACATACCCTGCATCATTACTTGCATTAACAGTTATCGAATAATTTTCAAATGGTAACAGATTGTAACAAAATACTTCAATATTGGCTTCGCTTCCATTATAGCACACAACAGCCTTTTTCTCAGTGAGAGAGGTTACACCAGGTTGTGCGTAATACTCTCCAAACAATACCAAGCTGTAGCGAACAAGTCCATTTGGTTGTGCAACATTATTCCAAATAGATTTGATTGTATGAGAATTTACCACATTGCTTTTGACAGTGATTCTACCAACAGGAGGTGCATGTGATGTGTAAGCTGTAGTTCTATTGCTATAACCACACCCTCGAGAAGTACAAATTTTTACTTGGAAAATATGTTTCGTGAAAGGTAATAAATCTCCAACTAAGTACAATCCTGGTAACATTGAACTAGTAAATTCAACCTGGTCATTCTTTAGTAATGTATATTCAACAATAACACCATTTGGAGATTTTGGTGGAAGAATCTGAACAGATAAAGTTGATGAATTCACCGCATTCACGATCGGACTTTGTATATCTTCTGGTGCACTTTCAAATGTTTTTATTGAAGATGCATCACCTGCAGTCCCACCTGCTTCTGTGAATGCTTTCACTTGAACAAAATACAATGTACCAGGCTTGAGTTTGGTGATTGTTGCTTCATAGGTGGAGCCACTTGCATTGAATACTGAAACAACATCAATCATAGAGGGCGTCAGTGACATTAAAATTTCATATCGCACTATTATCCCATTCAGTTCTTTAGGTGGAGTCCACTTAACATCTATTTTATGACTTCCTTGCACACGTAACTGCGGTGCAACCACTCCCTGTGGCGGGAGCTGTCCAGTATATACAGCTGTTTGCGTAACAGCACAACCTTTCTGTCCACAAGCATATACTTTGATAGAATAGAGTGTGTAAACTTTCAGCAGATCGATATATGCATGCAAAGCTGGTCCTTTATATGAAATCGAACCATCAATATCAACTTGATAGAACAGGATGTCACCATTTGGTTGTGCAGGATATTTCCAAGTGACATTTAAACTCCGGGGGTATTGTATCACAACAGGTGGAGCAAAACCTTCAGGTGCTACATAGAAATAAAACATATACTAGCTTCTTATTCTATTGTTTAAAGTTGCCAGTGAAGTCCTCTCTTATATTCTAGATGACTCTTTTAGAAATAAAAGAAAATGTTACCTGCCGGTTGTGTTCTTCCAATAACAAGATTGCTTTCCACACTTCCACTTGATGTGAAAGCTTCCACCGTGAAATAATACAGGGAAGCAGGTAAAAGATTACTGATGTTTGTATGCAAAACCAAGCTATCCACAACTTTGCTGGAATTTTTCATCCATGTATAGTGATAAGCATGAACTTTATATTTCAGGACTAAACCACCACTAACTTCTGCTTTTTTCCACATCAAGATGGCACTTCTTTCATAAAGGCTTATGATGGTGGGAGAACTTAGATTTTTTGGAGCTGAAATGGAAAGTAGATTACTTTAATAATTTCATACAATGTAAAGCTTAGTATTAAGGGAAATGCTGACCTCCTTCACCGGACCGTACAGCTATCCAATCACTAACAGCAAAGCCAGGAATGTTTCTGTGGTAACTTTTGACACGATATAAATATTCAGTGAATGTTTCTAAGTTGTGATCCCATATTTGAAAATCAACACCATCATAGACTTGCACCACATGAGGAGCTTGGCAGTGAGCCCTATTGGAGGGAGTTGGGCATCCACTGAAATCAATGTTATGATGTGAACTCACGGTACTTTGGTAAAGAACTTCTGTTCCAATATGTAAGTTTTTAATACATCCAGAGAAAGAGTTAATAACAATCAAGGATGGAAAAGTATTTTGCAATTTATTTGTTGATGGCAATCCTCCTAGGAATGTTTGGGAAGTTATAATAAACTCTTCTGTCAGTGTTATGATAGTTGAAAGTTTACCATCAACCAATCCTGATAAACTCTGTGCACTGTTGGTTATAGCTATGTCATGCCAAACACCATCACATAATTGAAAACTTGATAACAGATAGGTATTCACTCCCGCTCTAGACTGAGACTGAAGGTACAATTTGGACTTGTCTATGAACAAAGCAAGGTAGACATTCTCTCCAGAAGCAAAGTATATTAGACCAGATTTTTGAATTGTTTTCATTTGAAAGTCAATATTAAATGATTTTCCTCCCTTGAATACACCTTCTTTGAGCACGATGTATCCACCGCCTTTGAAATAAATGCCTGGCATGCTATGTGGACAGTATTGCGATAATGGAGAAACATTGACAGTTTCTAATGTATCAGAAAAATCCAATGGAATGGTTTTATACCTGAAACCCTTGATACAGCCAATGAATGGCATGCGAGTTAACGTTGTGCTCCCTCCATCTTTTCTCAAGATTCTGAAAGGATCTGGCAGGCCACCAACAAAGACATTTGCGATTTGTCCAATCACATTTTTAGTACCCAAACCCTTTCCTTCACCTTCAAATTTGTTATCAATAACAATTCTGCCATCTTTGGAATTTCGTGTGAGCAAAACATGATGCCATTGGTTATCATTAAATGAAGTGTTTTTAGAAATACTGAATGCTGCAGCACCACTTTCAGTATCAAAAACAAACCATGGGCAACCCTCCCGAAACTCAACAACTAAAATATCTTCTTGTTGCTCGGATGCAGCAAAAAACAATAAACCGTTCTGATATCTGGTCTTAAAATAAAATTCTATCTGGTTTCTTATACTGTCTGGAACAAGTGAAGCAGGAAATTGATAATATCCAAAGCCAGGGAAATGCACACCATCTTCCACATCAGGTGGAAGAGGCTCAAAAGATGGTAGCATTCTTTCAACAATATAAAGAAGAGGTAATGGTCCATTTGGTGAATCTGGGACATTCCAATGTAACATTATGGAAGTATCATTAACTGAAGTTCCTGAAGGTGGTTTTTGTGCAGATGGAGGTGCTGCTTTTGTAGTAGTAAAAACTTTTGCACTGTGAGCAGTACACCCAACACTGTTACAAGCTGTGATTGATATATAATATAGTGTGTAGGCTGTCAAATTGCCAATTCGAAGGTAGTAAAAAGTTCCAGGTGTTGAACCTGCTAAAATTGGCACCAAATAATTGGAACTGTTTTCATATTTGAAGATCTCAAACCGTTTGATGATTCCATTTGGTTGTCTTGGAGCTTTCCATGTAACATCAATTGATGTGCTATTCAGTGATATAACAACAGGTTGAATAGATGTTGCTCCGTCTGGCACTAGAAAAGAGAGATGAACAGTTTAGAAATGATTCCATAGAAATATGTTTTGTAAAGAAATTGTTGAAAGAAATGAAAAAAAATGAAACATAAGAAGCATCATACTTCCTTCAAGTGTTTGAACTCTTGTCCAGTTACTTGAAGCTGAGCCCTTGACTTGAGCAGTGTAAGAAACAATACGAAACTCATATAATGTGTATGGACGCCTGTCTGTAACTGTGTAATTTCGTACATCAGCATTCAAACCACTTGCTACTGTATTTCCTTCTCCAACAAATGGCTCTTCTCGTGAGAATAAATCATAAAATACAATTACACCATTAGGTTGCTCTGGCTCAATCCAAGTGATAAAGACAGATGTACCACCTGCTAGAGGATATGCAGATGGAGCTGGCTGACTGTCAGGGGCAGCTGATCGAGTGGATATTGTTTTGTTTGAACTTGTTTGACAACCTACCGAAGTGCAAGCAGTAATAGTAAAACTATACATTGTAAATGGCTTTAAGTTGATCACTTGATATGATAAACCAAGACCAGTATAATGCTCATGTTGTAAACCATCCATGGTAACAGACTTTAAAACATACTGTGTAATGACACCATTTGGGAATGCTGGCTTTTGCCATGACACCAATACAGAACGATCTTGTAATTTTGAGATAATGGGTGGCTCAACTCCACTTGGTATTGCTGTGAGTGTTTTATGCACCAAATCATCCACACTTCTTGCTGATCCACCAGACGTATAGACAATGATATGATAGAAATAAAGCGTGAATGGAACCAAATTGTTGTCAAGAAATGTTTGCTTGTTTCCTTGGTATATCAAAGAATTATTTCTGAACAGTTGGTAAGACAAAATGGCACCATTTGGATCATCTGGAGGATTCCATGATAATGATAATGAGTTTGATGTCTGTGATTTCACAACAGGAGGTCCTTGCTCAGATGGTGCTGAAAATAAAGAAAGTCATAAATCACAAGGGATATTTCCCAATCACATCAGCAAGTCATAATCACATTAGCAAGTCATTATAACATACCTCCACTGCAACCATATGGGTTACTTGCTTGTAAATTGGAACTCCCTGGTTTGCAGGTATTACACTTTAAACCTTGAACATTTTTCTTGCAGGAAAGACACCTTCCAAATCCATCGCATGTTGGCGACACACTTCCAGCAACAGAACAGCCACACGCCATGCAGCTAAAAAGGATAATAATAATAACAATATAAATTAATATTGAAAAGCACAACCATCTTCTTGAAACAAAAGAATATGAGATTGTGGTTTACCGCACCTGCCATTTGAGTAACCATAGTAACCTGATTGACATTCGTTACATTTCTGGCCAGTCACGCCAGTGTTTTGTTTGCAAGTACAATAACCTGCTTGATCACATGATGTTGACATCGATCCATCTTGGTCACACTGACAAGGCAAACATCCCAATCCATTTGGATTCCAGTAGAAATGCGAAACACACTGATCACATTTTTTCCCAATAACATTTGACAGACAACTACATTCTCCATTTGATGTACAACCAAGTTGATCTAAGATGTGATACATATGCAGTAACCAACACTTGACAGATACTTAGAGAAATTTCTGATCGCTGATTTACCTTGAGATATATTGTCACCACCTGTTGTTCCTCGTTTGCTGCAATTGCATTTGGTACAACCCTCAGGGTTTGTCAAGCTCAAACCATATGTACCGACTTTACATAGGTTACAACTATTACCAGTCACAAGAGATTTGCAGATACATTGACCAGTTCCTTGATCACACTTACCTAAGTTCAAAATATGGAATCATTAATTCTGGACCATAAAGGTTAAGTCAGTGTTATCAAACTATTGATGTGGAGCTTAACTTCTACTTTTGCTTCCACCAAAGAATTCATCTGATGTAAAGATTACTATTCGGCCTTCAATCTATTTTTAAACATGAATCTTCTGTTCTTCTTTTCAAAGTTCAGTGGTTTGTTCAAAAGCAATTTTAAAAGTTCCTTCTTGAGATAACTATTACATTATCTTCCTTAACAGCATATATGAACAGCAATGAAGCTAAGCAATGAATCAAAGCACAACACATTCCTGCTACTGCAGAAGTTCAAAAACAGTGGCATAGTATGGCTGACATAAACCAGGAGACAAGGATATAAAGAGTTTATAAATTTTTGTAGATGTTTTAAGATAATCTGCAGACTTTTGGCATGTAAAAAAAACAAACACAATAACAAATATTTCTTGCTCAGACTGTAATCAAATAAAAGAATTTGTATAATATTCATAATTTAAAGAATCATATAATCCACTTACCTGAATTTTGAATTGTTCCTTTGTTATCACAGTTGCAAGGAAAACAGCCACTGGGATTGGATGCTGATAAAGCATAAAATCCAGTTTTGCATTGATCACACCTGTCACCTGTCACATAGAGCTTACATTGACACTTTCCAGTAGCTTGGTCACATGATGCTGCTGAACCTATCAAACGAAAATTATATTATATTCATACATCAATGGCGACATTAAAAAGATGTAAAAATAAAAATTGTGGAAAAGGAAGATCAGCTACCTCCTTCAGTTCCTGATGTGTCGCAAGAACACATGTCACACTTTGCACCAAAATAACCTTGTTTGCACCGGTCACAAGCTCGCCCTTCAAATTTCTCCTTGCAAAAACATTGTCCCATTGACATATCGCATGTATCTGGCTGGTTCGAACCCAATGGATTACAGTTGCATGGTGAACAACCTAACTGATTCAAAGAACTCAGACCATAAAAGCCAAACTTACATCTGGTACATTTGACACCATTAACGTTTGCTTTACAGTTGCATTGTCCAGATGAAATGTGACAAGAAGCATCACTGTTTTGTGTTCCAATTATATTACATTGACACTCTTCGCAACCGACAGGATTGGTTGAAGATAACTTGAAAAAACCTGATTGACATTCTGTGCATTGACGACCAGCCACATATTGTTTACATTTGCATTGACCAGCAGTTACTCCAGTTGTACTATCATCCTGATAAACAACAAAGTTTTAGAGCTGGGATTTGTTACTTAAAACCTAGAATATCTTTGTTCAACATAAAAAAAAGCATTTGTTTTGAAAAATCCTTTTATGAAATGGGCAATGAAAAGAATGTATATAAAAATATTTTTTAAAAACAAACATTCAAAATATTGTTTATACTGTTCTTTTTTTGACTTTTCAAGAGAGAGTATAATTAATAGTCATACAAAGTTTTAATTTCTACCTTCTGACAATCTAACTGTCCACTAACAACACCAGGACCAACACAATCACATGGCTGACAAACATCAGTTTCATTCAACAATTTTCCACTAGGTCGATAAAACAGTGGCTTACAATTACTACAGAAACGACCCATAGTATTATGTTTGCAACCAACACACACACCACCACCTGGAGCTTTTCGATTATTTGCATCAATATCAAGATTTCTGTCATAATAGCATGAGTCTGCATGTTGATTACATTCACATTTTTTTGCATGGGTTGGCAGATAAAACAGTTCCTCTGGCAAATGGTTTGTCTCGATACAGTGGCATGCATTGTTCACACTATAATAAAAGAATAAATCATGTAAAACGCAAACTCAAACAAAAAAATTTATCTTTTACCTGATGATTCATCTAAATCTACTAAATAAGAACTAAATCTTACAAAAGCCCTTGAATAGTTTGTAATTTCTTAAGAAATCACTTTCACTAGTTCTTTCGAATTTGCTTCACATATGATGATTTACTTTTCAAATTTAATTGAATAGGGATGCTTCTGAAAAGCCTGATTTGTTATGAATCATCAATGACCTCTATAAGTACATGCCTGTAGATTCTTTGTCCTGCACATACGAAAATGTTATAAACAATGGAACATTATGACTATTCAATCACTTACTCCAATCTATCAATTCATAAATTATCCATCATTGTAGCCCTCAACTTTCTTGAAAATCTCATTCCTCAAAATATCGAAATACTATTTCACGAGACACACACTGCTTTGCAAAGTTCTATTACCAGTGACAGAAAAAAAGTGTTATTGATTTAAGGTTGCACAGAACGTTTTTTCTCCTATGATACATATCACAGCTTCTGGTACATTAACATGCTGTTGAACCAAAGTATTCATCAATTAATTTCAGGTTTATTTTTAATTGGAAAGGATCTTGGGAATGTTGTTTATCAAGTCAACATCCACATTTTGATGTCACAAAGGCTTTTCAAGATGATGATCTTCAAAGACATAAAAAAACAAACTTAGAAGCAAGAATCTGATTACCACCCTAATGAATGTGGTAGCCGAAGATAATTATCTTATTGGCAATCATTTCTGCTGTAGTGGAAATATTCCATTCTTTTCTCCACTTGTATTACTTGTTCATTCTCACTATGGTCTTTAAAATTTTTTATAAAAGATTTTTTCATTTTCATATTCATCTGCTTAAGGGTGTTGGCCTTCATAAAATCCAAGTTAGAAAGGAATCTGGAAATTTTTTTTTTTTAAAATGAGTTGCTCCCTGCAAGGCCGAAGCCACTACTAGGCAGAAAGCTACAAGATGAGAAAAGGAAGAAGAGTTATAAAGACAGAGCAAGGTGGCGGTTAACCTTGGATTTAAAAGATTGTAGATCATACTCAGCAGGAAAACAACTATGAGGGAGAGAATTCCAGAGGCGAGCAGTCCGAGGGAAAAAGCTAGATGAATAAAAGTTCTTATGGCAAGTTGGGACCTGAACAGTCAAAGGATGAGAATTCGAAGAGAGGCGAGTGTTCCGAGAGAAAGTCTTAGGAGAAGGAGTCAGTTGATGCAAAAGTCATCCGAACAATGCCCATGAAAGTATTTATAGAAAAGAGACAGGGAAGCAACGTTTCTCCGATGTGAGAGGGGGTGAAGATAAGCTACAAAGATCAGGGCCAACTAAGTTAACTAAGCGCTTCTGAAATACGATCGAGAAGATGAAGACAATGAGCAGAGGCTCCAGCCCAAAGGTGGCAGCAGTACTCAAGACAAGGGCTGTCCTAAGATCGTCCCTCCAACTCAGCAGCCATTTTCAACCTTATCAAACAAGTCCTTAGTCCTTTCAGGAGACGAGTAAAGAGTAGTGGTCGTCAGCGTAGATAGCAAGTTTACTGAGAATACAACCGGGAAGGTCGTTGAATGAAAATGAGAAAGAGGGTTGGACCAAGGACAGAACCTTGAGGCACCCCTGAAATTAATAGAGTAAGAAGAAGACGAATGACCATCGAGAACCACTTGAGAAAGGACTTAATAAGATTCAAGAGTGAACCAGAAATGCCATAAGACTTCAACTTGTGAAGAAGGCCACGGTGCCAAACCTTGTCGAATGCCTTGGAGATGTCAAGAGCAATAGCTCGTGTCTCACCACAAGCATTGAGGGACTGACATACACGTTCGGAGATGACGGTCAGAGCATCAGCAGTGGAACCGACCAGAACGGAAACCATACTGGTGATCAGAGAACAGATGAAGATATTCCAGTGATGGGTGATGGAAGAGTTGATCAATGATTCGAAGACCTTACTATATATAGAGAGAAGACTAATAGGACGATAGCATAAAGGGTCCGACTCTCTCACCAGAGTTTTTGGAAAACAGGCACAACAGAAGCAATCTTCCAACAAGAAGGAAAACAAGATTCATTGATGCACTTCCTGAATAGCTTAGAGAGTATGGGAGAGAGTTCAGGCGAGCATTTTTGCAGAACGATTACAGGGATTTCGTCGGGACCAGTAGCCTTAGAAGAGTCGAGAGAACTAATAACATCCGAAACCATCTTGGGAGTTATGTTCAGAGAAGACAAAACCACGTCAGTTCTGGGGTCAATATCGGGCAAAACATGACCAGTGTCATCAAGGGTGGAGTTCCTGCTGAACTGTTTAGCAAAGAGCTCCGCCTTACTAACAGCAGATGTCAACACCTCAGGACCATTGAAGAGTGGTGGAATCAAAGACTTACCCTTATTAGAAAAGCTCCGATAGATACGCCAGAAATCACGAGACCCAATAGATTCAGATATAAGCCGATCATGGACCAGATTTCGATAGGTGCGTTTAGCCTCCTCAATGACTTTTTTACAGTCGTTGCGAGCTTTGGTGAAAAGACGCCTGTTGTCTTCACTACTACAACGTTGATAACGATGGAAAAAATGATTACGATGGGCAATTGCAGCAGAAATGGCAGGAGAGAACCAGGGTGTAGAGTGAGGTTTAACCTGATATTTACGAGAAGGAACAAATTCATCAATACCAACCTGAAGCCAAGAAGAGATCTCCACTGCACACCTCTCTGCATCACAGGCAAAGATATGATCAACCGGCAGGTCACGAATCAAATCTCGAAAGCTGTCCCAGTCACCACGATGGTATGAATAAAGTTTGCGATGAATAGGTGGATCGTGTGGGCAAGCGGAATTAAAGTCAATGGCTACGTTGACAACAGAATGATCAGAATTACCTAAAGGAGCAGATGTTGATGTTTTGCAAATGTTCGGGTTAGATGAAAGGAATAGGTCAAGTAAAGAAGGCTCCTGATCAGCTCGATCAGGTACGCGAGTGGGAGAGTTCACAAGCTGAGTAAGAGAGTGAGAGATAGCAAAGTTGAAAGTGTCAATGCCAGATAGGGAGGTAGTGTGTGAGAAAGGTAACCAGTCAGCATGATGAATATTGAAATCACCGAACACAAAGATATTAGCAGAAGGGTGAGATATGAGAGCTTTATCAATATTTTCCGAGATAGAATTGATGACGCTGCACGACTGAGAAGATGGGGAGCGATACACAAAGAAAAGATAACTAGTTGAATGCAAGAGAGAAAGACGTAGACAGATGAAAGATTCGTCAGGAGATTCGAGATTCAATTGACGACTGACAGGAAGACAGTCACGAACATAGATACCAAGGCCGTGCATAAGAATAGATGAGTCCTTGCGATTAATAGGAAGATAGCCAGGTACATCGAAGTCAGAAGAGCTAATAGAAGGGTTAAGATTAGTTTCACAAATAGCAAGAATGTCAGGAGATGAGTTGGCTAGAAAAGATTCCAAATGAGAGAAGTTCCCACGAAGTCCACGAATATTAGAGAAGGAAAGTGAGAAAGACGTTGGCGATTTACGAGTACCCGATTTAGATTTACTAGAATTTGACATTTTTTTCATAATGAGGAGAAAGAAATCCAAAGTTGTGTTGGCTGAAGAACTCGTGCTAGAGGATCATTTCAATATAGGTTTGCTGTTAGCTATGAACCTATTGTCGTAACAAAAGCAATGCTGTGGCCTCTAAGGATGCAAACCGTTACAGCAGGGCGCCGTCCAAGCGCAACTTGGCACTACTACTGCAACGCCATTTTTCGACTGTTGATAGAGCAGCCTCTCTAAGTAGCTAGCAAAGAGTTCGGGCTCATGTACTACCAGTCGGCAAAGTAGCAATCAGGTAAAACTACTATCCTAACACCCTCAACATAGATAACTAAGAAGCAGTATTGAAAATAGACTCAAGCATTTGTCAGACAGTCAAGTGCAACAAGGAGACCGGTGTTCATCATCCTAGAGTAGATATAGCACTGCAAGCAGCACATCTACACTAATAGACGAAGTAGGGGTACTAGACCGGGTGGTATCTCTACCTGCCCCTAAAGACAATTATGGCTTGCCAACCAGGTGTTTTTATCGAGACACCATCTCTAGGAAGGTTGCCAAACCAAAGCTGAAGAACCCCCCCTCCATTAAGCAAGACTGACCCCGCCGAACGCCAACCCGGTATTTTAATGTCTCGGGGTTCATTATTATTGTTCAGTGCACGAACATCATACTTCTTTTGTTTATACTAATCTATATTCCGTATGTTCTTCATTGATTCAATTTCCTCTACATTGTTGATGATTTCACTTAAATATTGGATCCCCACTTACAGCCTTCCAGGCTTCATGCTTAAAAAACTCTGCACAAATTCTGTGTGATAGTTCTCTCAGACCAATTGGACCAAATGTCCAGGTTCTTTATCAAATAGTACTTCATATCTCACAAGGAAAACCGAAATCATCTTTAACCTCCTTGATACACATTTTTTTTTTACATTTTCTTTACAACATTGTTAGTGAAAAATTTAGCATTACATGACTTTTATTTGTCTGTGTTCTAATGTACCACCTTCTATTCATGAGTTGCAAATAACTTCATCAATTAAGTTTTAAGTTGAGAAACAGAGACTATTCAAGAGAAATACCAGCTGTTTATCTAATGAACGTTTTCCTAGAATGTAGTGAAAAGTAACAAGTAGAACCTACAATAATAATTATACACAATGTAATTGTAGTTATCAAAGTTTTGAAATTTATATTTAGTATCATTTCAGTAAAGTTACAGTAAAATAACTACCTCTCAATAACTTAAACAACAATATAATACCTGTTCTCCATGTGTAAATGTTCTACTATCACACTGACAAATGTATTTTGGATGTGGATAAACATTTCCATAAAAATCGCACTTGCTTGCATGCCCATAGCAGTCACAACTGTACAAAAAAAAAAAAAAAAAAAATTAACTTCATAACAGCTACTGGTTTGATATTTCAATGCATGATGCTGAAGCAGGAATTATACTTTGGGATTTTTATCAGAATAGTGAGGAATTTTTAGCCAGCTAAATAATTCTGTAATTCAGATCATAAAAAGGCCTCTTTAATTTTCTTTGAATGAATGGATAAAGGCATATATTAAAATATTTACTTTTAGGGATAACAAAAAATGTATAATTTTCCATTAATGACTTAAATCAATACCTTCCACCTATGACAATTCGCCGTATAGCAAAATATGGTGATCAGGATGACTTGCGACAGTATGACCTTTCAAAGTGATTCGAACATTTGATGCTTGAACAAATTGCATTAACTTTGGTGAACAATAAAAATCAGCACAGCCTGGTGCACCAAATGGTCTTTGTGGTTTATTATCTGGCCCTGCCTCTGCTGGTTGAAAGGTAATTGTTTCCCAAGATGGTTTAGGACTAAACATATAAACTTTTGTGTGAAACAGGGACTGGGTTAAACAAAAGAAATATTTCGAAAGACCAACACTTCCATTTGCAAGTACAATATCTCAACATTTAAGATTACCTGGGTATTTGCAAACAATTCACTGAATCTGGTTTAGGCAATTCTCCATTATTCAACATGTTAAATGTAGTGATACAATCTGTTGCAAAATATTGCCATGGCATGTAAGTATTTCCATGGTCAACAGAACGCTCTATTAATAAGCCTTGAGGTGGTGGACTGTAAAATAAAATGCTGACCAAATATACCTAAAACACAAGATTTTAAGCTCTAAATGTTATTAAGCCAAACTCATCTTTTAAGTGGATTCAAAACATGCAGCAAAATACAAGATAAACAATATAACCTGTAACTTGGAATACTTTAAGTCTAATTCAATTGTTGCATGCTCTATTTTTTCAGATATCCAGTATGTGATCACTTCACCATCCACAAGATATTCTGGCAGATGAGATTCAGAACTGAGTCGCTGAACTTTTCCGCCACTTCCTCTTCCATTTCGCGTGCAATAAAATGGATTGACTATGGATAAACGAGGATGTGTCTCAGGACAACGACAGTGACTATAGGGATCAGGTGGAATCTTTCCAGTCATTGCTTCAATAACTTCTCTGAAAATAATTCAAGAAAGTGTTTTTTTAAAAACATAATCAGGTAGTTAAAAAATTATCATGATACATATATGTAAGTCTTGAGACCATTCTATGCAGGCTGTTATTTAAGCTTTCTATTATAAACATGAAAAAACAAAAACATTCTTCCAGTTTGACTGTACATGATTATCACTAACCTGTTTGTGAGACCTTTTTGATAGTATTTCATATCCTGCATCAACCCTACGAACTGATCTCCTATAGCAAAGGAAGTCATTGATGAAACTCTTTTGAATTATTCTTGAGCAAAGGAGAAAAAGTTGCGTTTACCTCCCTCTGACTGTCCTATCTTGATGGTACCTAGTACAGGATTCAAAGCACCATTCAGAATCTCGGTTCGAACCACATTACCATCAACAAATAATGTCATGTCATAACCACATACTATGATTGCAAAATGATGCCATCTTCCTTGTGTGAAAACGACATTTCTTAAATTTAGTGTATTTACAACACTAGGTACATAGCTTGTTTTGTAAGTGAATATGACGGAATTTTCTTTTATCACCACGTAACCGAGTCTTTGCTTTCAATGAGCGTTCTGCAAAATAAACAAATGAAGCATAATGATTGAAACAAATGCAAAGCATAGTGTAAATATTCATCAATGTTTTTCCATAGAAAGGTTAGTCAAAATCTGAAAGTGGAAAATTGCGACCATTGAAATTACATTTTATTAAAAAGGAAGCTTAATGTTTATTTATATATTGGTACAAAAATATCAACGAATATTATAAAAACATTTCGACTAACATCCATTAGTCATCATCACTTTATTTACATCTCATTTTTCAGATATTAACTATAACTTATATATTACATCACTGTAAAGAGCTTGTTTCTTGTTTGATTATCTGAAGAAAATAAATAGTTTGCTTATATCAAACAGAGTTATAAGGTATATACTCTAATCCAGTAACCATGAAAAGTATGATTATATTTGACAAAAATTCTTTAACCAACATTGTATGCATTATGAATAATCCACAAACTTAAAATCAACACTTTGTTTGACTGACAAAACTCGGATTAGCAGTTCACTTGTCATTTTCCTTGAACTTACTCCATGAATTTAAACATATACAAAAACATGTGACAAATATCATTATTGTTAGAACCTACAATTTTGGGGAGAAAGTGATGCAAATAAGTGAAATAACTGAACATTTAAGTCATGGTGACCACCAAATTTAAGGTCATTCCAGGACTTTCCAGAATGTTTTAAATTTTTTTACAGGACTTCAAGAAATGAAATGCCAGGACTTTTCCACGAATTTTTGAGAAACATGTTAAATATCCAGGACTTTTAGGACAACCTAGTTTTCTAAAACAGATATTGACCATAGAAAAATAAAAATGACTAGAATTATGGGAAACAATAATGAAAAACAGAAAACAGAAAAATACTGATAATGATCAATAAAACAGAAAAACTTTTACTGGAACAATAACTTTTTTGTATATGTTGTTTTAGAGAAAAGAATATACTCTAATAAATAAAACTAGCTGCCGATGTTCAGCCTGCGTTGAGTTCACGAAAAAAATTGAGGAATTTGCAATGATAAGTATGCCCATGTTGTAGAGCTCAAAAAACTGATAAAAAAAATGTATAGGAGCGTTCCGCTACGACCAACCCTTACAGAGATATCATCGTTCAAAGATTATGATGACGTCACAGACGTCCCCCAAAAAAATTTGGCCTAAATTGGTCTACCCATCGCCTATATTGCAGACCCCCAAAAAGTCAGTTATCCCTATTGGTTACCAAGATAATTTACCCTAAACTTTGCATTCTATTTGGGTCCCAATGGAATGGCTTCACACTGACATCGCGCAAAAAATACGAAATAAT
>BQMF02000549.1:0-254641 GCA_027922465.2 Turritopsis dohrnii | reverse complement strand
CCCCCCCCCCCCGGAATATTGCCCCCCAAACCAACAAAGTTTCATATATTCTCATTGTCTACTAAAATGATACTTGAAGTGTTTATTCACGACACAGTCCACCGGAGTGTCCGACAAAGATCACTAGAATTCGGTTTATAAATAAGGAATATTGACAGCGCGTTAGTCAATACACTTTGGAGAATTACTTTTAGCCCTAACGTTTCTTCTTGCCACCCGACGTTCTGGAAATTTTTGGAAATATTACGTAAGGAGGAAAGTGTTGTGCGTGTCCGAATGCTTCAAAATCTAGCAGGACATCCACCACCTCCTCAAAGACGATTGTAACGCTCGAATTCTACGCATAGTTGATGATTACCCAAACCGCCAACGACTCTTTTTAAAACAAATATTTACATGATATCCATTGTGTAACCATTTTATAACAAACATCTGTATATTTGAAATATATTAACTTTCTTTGATTTGTAAATCTTGTTTCCCTTTCTGCTTTCGAGCAAAAATACCTTAGAAGCAATATTATCGTAAAAAATACTTTACACGTTTTTTAGGGGGCAATATTCCGGGGGGGGGGGGGGGGGGGGGATTTTCCTACCTATATGGGGGGCGATTGTCCGGGGGGCAATTGTCCGGGGGGTAATGCTCCGGGGGGCAATTTACTAGGGGGTAATCATCCGGGGGGGAATTGTCCAGGGGGGGAGTTGTCCTAGAACCGATTTACATATCAATGGCAAAGTTACATCCTACAAAGTATAGTAGGAAATAAAAATTGACCACTCACATTATGTATTACATTCCAATGATTTGCATGAAATTTCTCATGATCTATTATGATGGTTGGTTTTTCTGTATGTTTGGGTTAGAGTCAATGAGAATTTCAGTGATAAATCCGGATATTCACACTGCAACAAATGAATATGATTATTGCAATGCGTGAAGAAAATACTGAAAGACCCTGTAGATACTGTTTTAAATCAGTTCATTTGAAGAAGGAAAAAAAACATGGCTTATCTAAAGATTAAGTGGTCTGAAGAGAAAAAAAACCCATCTTATTTATTATTTATCATTTATTTATTTGGTATTGTTTTACGTGGCTAGCCTCACTCAATTGCTACTGCATCTGCTTTCCAGGAGGGGCCGCGGCTTAGGTTGGAGGCTCCGAAGTATTTGACACTCTCACGAGTGACACAAACCCAATCAAGGGCCTGTGCTCTTCTGGATGACCTCCTGCAAAACCCGATGTAACATCTACCCAATTTCCCTCACATGGCATGGGTAGACCCGGTGTAACCGTAAATTTTTACTCCCCAGAAAAAACTACTCCCCCAGTTATTATTTCCCGGGAAAATATGACCCGCATGAAATACGAGAGTGATAACCACTATACTACGACGCCATCCTTTTCTGAAGAGGGGGGATTTTGAAAATGTGCAGAAAAAAAGTTTAGCGCGGCTAAAAAAGTTCATAAAAAGTTACAATCTATGCAGATTAAGGAGCGCAAAACTTGTTAAGAGGCATGACCTATTAAAGTTAAAAAGATTGAGGATAAAAGTTACAAATATGTTGCTGCAGGTTCCCACGAGATAAAATTTCTCTTAAAAAATTCCGAATTTCCCAATGTGTTTATTGGTATGTCTCAATAGTTCCAGTCAGTTCTGATCACACTGAGACTTTGTTGGGCTATAACTGTTCACAAATCACAACGATCATTGCAGAAATGTGAAAATTGGAAACAGTTGCTGATCATGTGTATGTTGCTTCGCTTTATCACGTACCAGAAAATTAAGTTATATTCTGGTTGAGCCTGTTAGCCTTGACCGGTTAATTAGCATTCAGGAAAGTAGAAGTTATATTCGTATAACAGAAGCAGAAAGATTTCGAAGCCAAGAAGAACCAGTTACAAAGATGTTTAAGCATCTATGGTTTAAGGGAGGGATTCTAAAAAAAGTTCTGTCTTCTTAAAGAATAAAACATTAATAGTAAGTTTTGGAATTATGTATTTTATGTTCCCCTTTTTACAATGGCAAAATAACAAAAAGTGTTATATATGCCATTTTATAATACTAATATATGATACTGAAAAAGGAAAGGATGACAATTCTATCAAATCGTTTTCCTCTGGTGATGAAAATAAATGAGCATCAAAGAAACGTAAACATGACCAAGCTGCAAATGGTAAATAAGTTATATTGTTACACGTTCTTTTAACGAAAATATTAATCTTTGAGTTCTATATGCTTAGATATGCTTGGATACATATACGATAACTGAGGTCCGTCTGCCTGCATCAAATAACCAATACTTCGATATTGATGTAAAAGTAAAGCCAGACAACAAAAGAAAAGTACACATCACGTGTGATAGTAATCACAATCATGTTTTTTCGCAGAAAAACGCAATTCAGTGGTTCAAGTATAGGTCAATGAATCTTGTCAATCAAATCTGGTCGAATATTTTTTAATCATGGCTTCTTTAAAGAAGCTCCAATTTGACTTTGACCTTCCCACAGAACAAATCGAAACTAAGAGACCCAACAGGTACATCTATAAAAAGTAAAACGAAAACCTTTTTACGTAAAAGAGCACGCAGTATTTTGTTGCAAGAAATTCAACATAGGTGACATTATGTGCGACAGCAACAAAAAATATCTTGTTGCAATCGCATGAAAAATGTTGGGGGTGGCGGGGGCATTTATTTGGCACACGAGAGTATGTTTAAAAGTATTTTTCTTTCATTTGTTTTTTGTTAGATCGTTTTTGATCAGAAACAAGAAGCCGCTTAGCTTGAAGACTTCAGGACAAAACACAACAATAACATATCTGGTTTCAAAAATACAAACTTGCCGAATTGCCAAATTACGGTCAAATCTAACAAAATAACTGGCAAATTCAAAATCAACATCTTCCATTTGTGCTTTGTACAAATTTTTATGAATATTAAAGAACTTTCGAAATTTGGTACAAATTTTGGCCCAAATTGTCCATTTTTGGTCCAATCAGACGAAATGAAATCAGCACCATTCAAATGTGACCCGTGCAAAGTTTTATAAAAATTGAAGAATTTTTGAAATTTGGTCCAATTTTGGCCTAAATTGCCCAATTTTACTCAAACCTGGCAAAATCTTTGTCAAATTCGAAATCAGCACCTTTCAAATGTGATCTGTGCAAATTTTTATGAAAATTGAAGAACTTTCGAAATTTGGTCCAAATTTGGCTTAAATTGCCCAATTTTAGTCAAACCTGGCAAAATCATTGTCAAATTCGAAATCAGCACCTTTCAATTGTGAGCCGTGCAAAATTTCATGAAAATTGAAGAATTTTTGTAATTTGGTCCAAATTTGGCCTAAATTGCCCAATTTTAGTCAAACCTGGCAAAATCATTGTCAAATTCGAATTCAGCACCTTTCAATTGTGACCCGTGCAAAATTTCATGAAAATTGAAAAATTTTTGAAATTTGGTCCAAATTTGGCCTAAATTGCCCAATTTTAGTCAAACCTGACAAAATTATTGTCAAATTTGAAATCAGCACCTTTCAATTGTGATCTGTGCAAAATTTTATGAAAATTGGTCAGCTGGAAGTCCGAATTTGACCAAGTTTGCGAATTCGGCAACGATGTCATGTAAACGCTGCACGAAAACGTTCTTAACTTGGAGTAGTAGTAGGAGGAAGAGGAGGAGGAGAAACACGGGTATTTTAAATACTTTACTCTACCATGGATGTCCTAAAGTCAAAAACGGCTTTTCAAGCAATGTTTTTATTTCGTTTATTCATGTACTGCGTTACCGTACGAGTTATCTTAAACGTAAATCGTCGTTTTTCCCATTTAGACAATGTTTACATTGACAAATTAAAAACACAAAACATTTTTCTAAAACCGATGAATAAATGAATGAAACGAATGGATAGGTAATGAACCTCACTTTATTAATCAACACTATCTCTGTGTTTAAAAAATGAAATTCATTCGGGCTTCTCCGCCTATCATCAATGTCAACTTTTAGTGGTGGCAAACAATACGCAAAAGCTTTCGTCACTTTTTTTCCGATGAATTTTGTAGGGGTATGATGGTATTGATAGAAATGCAATCACAGGCGCCTTCATAGTGAAAGCTACTCGCTTAGTTTATATAAATTGTCACAACTAATCTTTTTACAGATATCCAACAATATGACTGCACTACAAATAGTAACATCAAGTGTTTCTCGTTAGCGTCTCGTCAATTTGATGAGAGTATTTGCAATCGTCTCCGCGGTCACATTCACCTCGCTTAAATTTCTTACACAGAAACTCTTTATGATTAAGTTTAGCTTTTGTTACAGATCGCTTCCCTTGGAGAGTTTTTCTTTTTTCATCAAGGCTTGCAAATTGTTTCGAACTTTGCTTCGCCCTAAAACGGAATTCAAGGTTATTCACGGTTGTTCTCACCATAGATTGTCATCTTTAATGAAAAAGAAATCTGATCTGTCGCTTATATAGCTTTATTGTAACCATTTCTATTAGACAAAAACAATAAACAGCTAAGCTAAAGATAAGCTAAGATAAACAGCATACATTACCTGGCCTTGGGCCCCCAGTCCGCTTCAGGGTTAACAGGAAACCTCGACAGTTTTAGTTTCTTAGAATTCGGAATGGCTTCCGGTAGGACAGTAAAATCCGCATCGATGAGTGGTTCTTTTTGCAGAAGCCGCAAAGCTGGAGAACGCTCCTTCACTTTTTTTGAGTTCACAGGATGGAGTTTTACCCAGCATCTTAATATGTCCCAAAGAACTATAAAATGGAACAAGGTTGGCCTTAAACAAATAAATTGGGACTAAAATCAATACAATATCGTGAGAAAGGTGTACCAGCCACAGGAGCATCTGTCTTCATTCCAATCTCATTACAATGTGTGCTTGAAACTTTATAGCCAGCGTGGAGGAGGGCGGAACGAAACTGTGCATGTGATGGTGTGGTTGAATGGATGATATTGCAAAGATTATCCAACACGAAGTACAACGGGTTCTCATGTAGCTCTTCAAGCATCACTGAAAGAACGCCTAATGCGAAAGAATACATCTTGGAAATATGTCTCTCATCATTACGACAGGAAAGAATTGGAACTTTATCTACGATGAACAGAAGACATATAAAAAAGGTATATACCCATCATTCTATTAAAAGTGGCGTAACATTCCTTTTCTAGTTCAATTTCAGCTAACACCTCTCGAATGAATGCTTGATCATGCATCGGTTGAGACCATATGGGCCCACTAATCTTGAATATATGACCACATTCGTCACATTCTTTGCCTGTGATCGGACCAGTCGCAGGATTGTACTTCTTACTATTTCCAACTTCAACACTCTTACCAACTAAATATAATAGAAGACTTTCAGTGAAAGAGTGTGCAGGTGTATAGGTCATCTGAACAATACAACTCCTTTACATAACATAAAATTCAAAAGTTAAGTGAGAGGGATAGAGTTACAAGAAAAAAGAAATGTAACCTGGCTGCAAATGGAATGTTTCACAACCACAACAGTAGAACACATACGACTTTTTGCTAGCGGAACGTTTGACTTCCGATGCACTGGTGAAGATTCTCACGAACACACGAATATAAAAATCTGCACTAAGTGACACTACTGGCTGTATGTAACGCTTGTAACGACCGGCATGTGTATCTATACTAGCCAAAACAATCCTCAAAACCTGAAAACAAATAAACCAACATTGACTGTACAGTCTTTATCCGCTTAAGAAACACGACATGAAAATTATTTAGAATTTGACAAAAGTTCATTTTATTTAATATCAACATTCTGCAAACCAAAAGAATTATGCAACATTCAATACATATGCTTCAAACCAAAACGTTGACGTTACGCGGTGGTATACAATTATTAATTGACTTTGCCTTTTTCCCATGTCAAGGAGGATGCGGAATGTCCTATTCCGCTTCTATAAAGCATTACGTCATAGCAGCCTACTTTTACTTCTTTTCACTTAATAGGTATAATCAATGTTTCTCCTGTCTGTTATTGTTGTTAGTACATGGAGAGAAAGAGCCTGCTCCTTTTTAGCTCTTTATAATGCACTCAGGCAGGAAGAAGCAGATGCATCTTCATTTATGCGAATCTCCAATAATATTCATAATTAAGTCGTTAAGCAGCATTAACTATTTCAAATTAATTTTACCTACAACTAATTACACATAAATTGATGATCAAATCAACTAACATATTGACTGATAAATGAGATAGAAATTTCTTGATTTAGGATAAATAAGAAACTGAACAGACAATAATAGACAATACACACTTCACTGGACATTGTTGACAAGACAGAGAAAAGGCAATCTCAAGCAGAATTCAACAAAACATATCTCACACCCCTATTACGACTGCATCTGTTGCTGCAACATTTAAAAGGGAGTTGATTAAAATTATGTTTTCTGTTTTAGAAGGGTTATTTACAAACAAATTTCTTAGAAAATTCATTATAGAAACACTACCTTATTTTCGTGTGAAAAATATGCTTACAATTACCATCAGTAATATGATACTAATCAGACTGCTTGATTAAAATGAAATGACAAACTTTTTTCATCTCTTTGTTGTTTTTTCAATTTTAGGGATACGTGAAGTTGCAAAATTTTGGTATCAATCCTGAATTTGAAGCTTATGACTCAGGTTCTACATTTTTCTTACTTTTGAAAATATAGCTGTTCTACTAGGAATTTGGTTTGTTAAATTTTCTTTCTTCAGATAAAATGGAATCACTGCCTGTCAAACAACTAGATGCTGATCATAATCTGTCTGGAGATGTCCAGGAAATTTGTAAGTGTTGTTGTTATTATTATTGTTTTGCTACATTTAAATCTCTATTATCCTGAATTATATATATCTTTTATTTATTTAAAAATTGTATTACAATGCTATAAGCAACTACACCTTAAACAGATCCTGCTCAGACAACATTGCTCCTGCAGATAGTATGCATACCTATACTTACTTATATACTTGATTTACTTGATATTGTTTCCGTGAATCTTCACGCATCCAACTCGTTGAGTCCAATGCAGGTCTTCATATCTGGAAGGCTGTTTGAGTCAGCTTGCCAGACAACTGGACACACCCTGGAAAAAGAGGGTGATCAGGCACAGCATAACAATTCAATAATGTTACCTTGACCTTTCTTTTGTTTATATCATCCTAGAAACTTTTGTTTTACTTTTTTGTTATATATATATTATCTTATCTTTAATAATATATATACCATAATGTTTAATTTGAATTTTCAGGTTTTTGCTTTAACATCTTTAGATCAAAATGATGTTTTTCACTAATTCAGTTCACTTCTGCTGAGGTGTGCAGAAGCAATCCAGTATGAATGTTTATTTCATGAAATAATCAAGTCATTAATATTTCTGGATGATATTTCAACAGATCATGCAATGTGCACTCCGCATCTCCTCCTTGGAGAAAAGCACCTTTTGAATTTGGCGAGCTATCCTAATTGTGTGGATGGTATACTTTATTCAATATCTTTGATATTGGAGGCAAACGGGAAACTATTGCTCTATTTAAGGTATTTTATTTAAACATTCCATACACATTATCTTTGTATTATTTTGTATAAACAACGGTTTTGATACCTTGATAATTTTAGATGCATAGAGTTTGGTATTTTCCATGGATTTTTTCGCAGTAATTGGCGTAATCGTTTTTCGGATTTGATTGAAAAGCATAGCATCAAGGAGTGTATGGTGGTTAATGTATGAAACGATTGGGATGTTATTGCAACACAGAAGTACAGATTGGACTCTTCTAAATGTATGTTACATAAAAGTATCCTCTATTATTTTAAAAAGAGCTTTTAAAGGGAAATTAAGCCTTAAAATTTCTTTTCTGATTTTGAGCATGAAATACTTCATTCATCCTAGAGGAACACCTTTTTAAGTATAAAAGGTATTCCAAATGAAAAAAACTGCTAAAAAACAACTTAGTTAAATCGCCATTACAGCTTTCGTTATAAATATCATGACGTCACAGAGCGAATTTCATTTGCAGAAACATCAGACGTAGGCAGCACATGATGACATGTTTTTTACGCCTACGTTCTAAAGATACGAGAAACAGTAGAAAAACAACAAAGAAAACACGAAGATACTTATCGTTCACCAACATAACAATCTTAAACATAAAGAAACAGCAAAATGTAAAATAAATTTATGGTTAGCGATTCAAGAAAAACGAAAACAGTCATACTGAAGATTTCATTTTTTTATACATTTAAAATATACACATTTGTTCAAAAACTCACTTACGCACGTATACCTGCTATAAATCTAAAACAAAATACTTTTTAATAAAGGTTTTATATCACAAAGAACACAAGAACTTTTATCAACAAAAACAAAATATTGTAGTTTATGTAATCATTACAAAAACAGCGATCGCGCTGTGACGTCAAAATTTCCATCGCAGAGCACTGCAATGGCGTCCGTTGTTAGATACTAAATAACAAAAAACTGAGTATAATTATCATTTTAGATAATTTTTAATGATCACAGAAGATTAATGAGACCTTTCTGCAGCTAATATAAAAAGTTTTTGATAAAGGCTTAATTTCCCTTTAATGGCAGTATCAGATAATTTCTTCCTAATCTTTTTTAATTTTCAAATCGTTTCTGATGACTTTTAGCCATGAAACCTGTGAATAACTCCAAGATGTTTAAAAAACTTGTGACAACAAATAAAGGGTTAATTATCAATACTTTGCCAATAGCTTTTGCAGCATATCGAAAAGAATTTAAGGAATATGCACCTGGTTATGTTGTTTATTGTCAACGAATGGCTCGCTATGTTAAAGCAAGCAGTAAT
This sequence comes from Turritopsis dohrnii, assembly GCA_027922465.2. NCBI lineage: Eukaryota > Metazoa > Cnidaria > Hydrozoa > Anthoathecata > Oceaniidae > Turritopsis > Turritopsis dohrnii. The sequence goes on along the minus strand of BQMF02000549.1, from coordinate 245,775 downwards.
GCAGACAAAAAGTAAGATTGGTTGGGATGATTCAGTTGTGTATCATTTGCATACCTCATGTATACTTCGTGAAGCTAGAGTAAATTTTTTCTGTTTAGGTACTTCAAGGTTGAAGGTCTTGGTGATAAAATGAGATGAGAACATAGCATAAAGAATTTTATTTTTGAAAAATGCAATACACAGAGCCTTGAAATTAAATCCATAACTGAAGAATATGAAGATAAAGAGCAATTAGATTTAAACCGACAGTTCATTGTTCTTTCATCTTGTCCAAATGTTCACCGCTGGGTAACCAAAAAAAATCATGGTGTCAAAATGCATGAACACTTTCTCCCCTGTGGCAAATCTCCTCGAAATCAAATTATGAATGGTATTATTTGACTAAATTTAATAGTTTAATAGAGGATTCAATTATACATTTAAATAAAATACTAAAATACTATTTTTTACACTAGCTATACTATCACTTCAAACTGGTCAAGTTGATTTGGATGTTGTTGTTTCCATACAAGATTTTGTTAAATCCATTCTGAATCTTGTTATTGATGGAAAATACCATTTAGATGTGGGGTCAGCTCTGATAATGAAGCAAAGTAAGTTTGGAAAATCTGCTCGAAAAATACAACTGCAATCGAAAGATCTCTTAACTCTTGCCTGAGGTGGTGTACATTGCGAATACTTGTGCAAGAGTACATATTTTTTTGCCAAAATGAAGCTGAGTGATTTACATTGTCATTGAAGAAAAGTATTTTTTAGTTTGATTTATAGTTTTTTCCCCATATTTTACCTTTTATTATATTATTAGCAAAAAATCTAAAGATAGTTAGAGCTTGTAAAATGGCATGCTAGTTTTATTTATAGTTTTTTTATGAATCACATTTTGTTAACTTAATATTTAGTTCAATTGTTCCATAACAAAACTGTGGAGGCTGCAGGCAGAGGCTGGAATTTACTATTACAATATCAATGTTATTCGACATATTAGAACTATACTTTTGCACCAACATTTGGTTAAAAATCTGGATAAATATGAGAAAGTACACTTAATTACATCTAAATTACATAATTACATTTCACATAGCTGAAAGCATGGTGCCACCCACTCCTGAAAAGATGCATAAAAAGGTTAGGCGGCTGCTGAGTACTAATTTATGGCTATGTTTGGTTCTATACAAAATGTATGACATATTGCTCCAACCATTTATTTGGAATTTATAGATCAATAGAAGCATTTTTGCAAAAGATGTATGGGCCATAGTAGATGAAAGAAATGAGCAGGTAATTATATGGTATATGATAATAATTTTTTTCCATATCGATCGATACTGCGCCATTGGTTGATTCTTTCTGTTTTAACATTTTCGTTTCGTCACGAGATTTGAGATACTTCTTTAGGTCTTTTTTTATATTTCTTGGATGTGTAAGTGTAAACAGTTTTAGAAGATATTTGAACAATTGTGTTTAATATTTTTTACACTCGTCATTTTAACGATTACATCTTTTCTAGGACGATTTATGTAATGAAGATGATGGAAATAAAAAAGGCAATCTCAAAGGGAGAAGGGAATTGGTAAATTATTTATAAGTAGTTCATGAGATTTTATTTTTCTGGTAAAAGATAGGTAAACATATCTTTGGTAATTCCATGGGTTCTATTTCTATTGAATCAGAGCACCATAAAGAGGACTTTTAAACAAAGCATGGGTGTCACAAAAAAGAAGAGAGATGCTAGCATTAGTGTATCTACTAAAAGGAAAACTGAGGTGGGAATTATTAAGTTTATTATTATGTCTTTTAAGCAGATTATCAAATATATCCGTACATGTCCTTATATTTTCAAGAAGAAAGAAACAAGTCAGGGAAAGCGAGTCCAACGTGTATGATGCCAGACAAGGTGTTGTCCTATTAACCCTAGTGTTCAACCTCGTACCCAGGGTTTCTTGCCTTTTCGATATACGGACGGCGGCGAAAAAGACCCTGGCGAACGCCGATTAAAATTTCCCATATTTCTGGAAATTTTTAAATTTACGACGGCCCGAGTATAACAACCCGATTCTTTCAGATCAGGTTTGTTTATTACAATCGTGTAAATAAACAAGGGTTTTCTGTAAAACCACAACAAGTACAATGTTTGCTATATCTATACGAACGCATTAATGTGTTAGCTGCCCTTCCGACTGGCTTTGGAAAGTCATTGTTCTACCAATTATTATCAACTTTACCTGTTTTTACTACTGTGGTCTGTTCCCTCGATAAGATCAAATTAAAACATTGGAGAAAAGAGGAATCGTTGTAGGGGTGCTTCCATATCTTAGTTGTCATGAAAACGCTGTATCGTTATTTGAACAGAACTATGTAAACAGTGTTGGTGATGGTGGTCTTGGTGGTGAGATTGAAATTCCAGCAGTCAGAAATGGAGAGGTGGTGGAAGTGATGTTTACCCATCCAGAAGCACTTCTTAGTACTTACAGACAAAAACTCCTTAATTCACCTCCATTTCAAAAAAGAGTTGCTGCTTTATGTCATTGGTGAAGCTCATTGCATGAAAATATGGTATGCTAATTATTAGAAATGTGATACATACATTTGTTTTGCAAAATATCTTCATAAATTCAAATTAACTAAATATAATAATTTACAACTTTTCCAAGATATATAAACATATAAATTTCATATACGATCTGTTATATATTTTAAGGGCGAAGGCTTTCATGTTGACTACAAAGATTTGGTAGTACGACCAATATTAAATGATGTTGCAACACTATGTGTAACTGACACTGCAAATGACCAGCTGTTGTGGAAGATTAAAGAAAGTCTTGTGCTTCCCAGAGTGATAATTTAACAATAGTTAAAGCCCATCCAAATTGCACAAACGTCTATGATGGTAAAAGATTACTTACCTAAACAAGGGGAGAAAAGCTATGATGACATTTTAAGACCTATTTCAGTAGAGTTAAATAACCAAAGAGAACACTATCCAACAAAAAATAGTTTACATGAAATTAAAATACTGTGCACATACCTGCACGATTTTCAACATCATCATTGATAATCAGTATGTGGGAGACAGCCAGACTGTTTGTAATTTCATGCTGAAACAACTGTAAGCATGAAAGAAGACATAATAAGAAAACTGAAGAATGATAACTGCAGAATACATATTTCAGTATGAGTATATTTCCTAATCATTTTTCATATTTCACTCCAACTTCTTCATAAGGTTTCTTTTCTTATATATATTATGATTGTGCGGATACTGATAATACGAATACACGTTTCGTGATATAAGAAACATTTATAAGAAACATGAGACTGAAATCTGAGAAAAATTAAGAAACATGGTTAGGCTGAACTCTTGATGAACATATTTTCAACAACAGCGAATAAATCAAAAACGTTTCCTCAAATTTTTCCATGTTTTCCACTTCCATGTCATCTTCTTGTTTGGTCATTCTCTATGTCAATAAACTCATGTGTCTCTTATATAAAAAAATTATGTGTATATGTTTGTTTATATAATAAAACAAGACAACAAATCTTTTAACCCTTTGGCTCTATGTGGGGTCAAATTTGACCCCACTTGGAAAAATCGCCATAAAATATGATTCGGGTTTCGGATTTCCTTCAAATTTTGACTGAGAAGTCTCAAAGTAGCACGGAACTGAAAATCAAGCGATTTGATTGGTTTAGACTTTCCAAAACATTGAATATGAAGCTATGAAGTTTGTCTTTCACAGCAAATTGTAAAAAAACAAAATGGCTGAATGTAGTGACCAAAGAAGTGCTGTTAGACCAAAGAAATTGAGTCTTCAAGAGGTGTTAAATGCTGTATTGGACTCAGAAAGTGAACAAAGTGACTCTGACCTGGAAACTGACTTCAGGGAAAGCTCTTTAGAGGAAGAAAGTGATACCGACACCGATATTCAAGATGTCGTGCAGAATGATTTTGCAGAAAACAGAACAACCAATGATGATTTACCAATAGATATAGATGTAAGTAGTCATTCTTTTGGTTATTTCTTTAGTCCATAATTCAGTTAGTCTAAATAGGTTTATAAGGTTCTCTGTTATTTTGCTTTTGTAGGCTGGAGATACCACCAACGCTGTCCCTGACATTGACAACAATATCGAAAGTGAAAGTGAAATTCAAACCGAAACTGAGACTGCTGCTATTCAAGATCAAAGTGACAATACCACCCAAACTCATGACAATAATATTGGAAACAATAAGGAGAATGAACCTAGACATAGTCGAGGACGTGGGCAGGAACGGGGACGAGGACGAGCTCGTGGACGTGGTCGAGGGCGTGGACGTGCAAGTAGTAAAGGGAAGCAGGTTGGAGCTCAAGGTGGTAAACCTGGTAAGGCTGGAGAAAGTACCAAAAAGAACAAAGATGGTAATCCAGAATGGAAGACTCTTTCAGCTGATACTAACTTTGTAAACTCTAACGCCGATGTAGAATGTCTTGAATATAAGGGACCGAGCCGTTCAGCCAAAATACCAGAAACACCGTTAGAATTTCTTCAATTGTTCTTTACAGATGAAGTCTTTGATCAGCTTGCAGAGCAAACAAACTTATACTTTGAACAAGTAAAGAGTAACTCAAATAAAAATTTGGAATTTGAAAAAACCAACAGAGCGGAGATGAAAGCGTACTTAGGTGTTATTGTTGCTATGGGTATGGGAAAACTGCCATCATATGAGGACTACTGGGACAACGGTATGCTTCGCATGCCATGGTTTTCTGCAATCATGAGTCGCAACAGATTTCAACAATTATCTAAATATTTTCATCTTGCTGACAACAGTAAGGCCGTACCTAAGGACGATCCGAATTATATGAAGCTGTTCAAACTTGGCGGTTTGGAGAAAAAGGTTTCAAAAGCGTTTACTGAGAATTTTCACCCTGGCCAAGAAATAAGCATTGATGAGCAAATGATAGGGATGAAAAGCAGAGTGAGTTTCATCCAGTATATGCCCAAAAAACCAAAGAAGTTTGGTGTCAAAGTATGGGCATGTTGTGATGCCAATACATCTTATTGCTTGAAATTTCAAATATACACCGGTGCTTCTGACAATGGCGCAGAACATGGCTTAGCCACTCGTGTTGTTTTCGACTTGATTGAGCCCTACCTTGACAAAGGGTATCACTTATATGTTGACAACTTTTATACAAGTCTAAAACTGATTCAAGAGTTGGAAAAGAGAAAAACCTATGCGTGTGGAACAGTCCGTGTAAATCGTGGGGAATTCCCAAAAGCCTTCAAAGTTGCTAAACTTGATGTTGGAAAATCTACATATCTAAGGCTAAATAACATTTTGGCTGTTCATTGGAAGGACAAAAGGGACGTCTTTGTGATGTCTGCCATCCATGGTAACCAGGAGGAAATCATCCAACGCCACAAAGGTGAAATCAGTAAGCCAACGATGATTCAATCTTACAATATGAAGATGGGCGGAGTCGATAAGTGCGATCAGCGATTATCATACTATAGTGTAAATAGAAAATCCAAAAAGTGGTGGAAAAAAGTCTTTCTTCGTCTGTTTGAGATGGCTGTTGTGAATAGCTTGATCCTGTTCTACCACAAGCACCCACAACTGGAAAACAAAAAGTCATCTCACAAAAAATTCCGCACAATGCTGGTACATGAATTAGTGCAGCCACTTCTTGATGAGAGAGCCGAAAATTATATTGAAACAAAAGGTCGTCCAGCTCAGAAACCAACTTCAACCCCAAAGTCTAAATTTGATCCCAATATACGACTCACTGGAAAACATTTTAGGAAGACAAAGCACCCCAGATCAAGATGTTTTGTATGTGGTAACAGGAAAAACCCGAAAACCGGCAAGCGCACAGACAAAAAGACGAATGACTATTGCCCAAAATGCGAGAAATATGTATGTGAAGAGTGTTTTGAGGACTTTCACACAAAAAGTTACATCTAACTGACACATTTTGACTATTCTTATGATTTCTATGGCTTATACTGACTCTTCTGTTTGATTTTTACACATTTTCAATTTTCAGGCATTTTTTCTAGGATTTTCCGGTTTTTCCACTTTTAGTATTTTCAAAATAATTTCTGATATAGACGTGGTAGCTCAAAAAATTTTTTTTCATTTGATTGTCATTATAATTGGCCCTATTTGTGTGAAGTTTCAGGTTCATACCTCAAATAATGAATGCTACAGACAAGCTCAAAGTCAAATTTTAAGAAAAAAATTTTTTTTTCAGAAAATTTCGTTGCTAGGTAAGCTAAGCCTGTCGCTAGGGAGAAAAAATTTTTCAAATTTCTTTTTCATTTTTCTATTTTATATTTCATATGTTTTCAGAATATATATACTTTTATAGGGTTACCTTTAATAAAAAAAAAGTTATTCCCAAATATATTGACCTATGTATTACAAAGTTGAAAAAACGTAAAATAATTATGGTTGTCAAAGGGTTAAATAAAGCAAAAGTTTTTCGATATATTATCATCCACAGTGCTAAAAGTAAAATGTTTTAAATGAACATTTTACTGGAGATGATAATATCGAAAAGCTTTTTTGCTTTTATTTTATGATATATTTGCAAACTGGCATACATAATTTAAATATGTTTATAATTAAAAATTTTGTTACATGTAATTTATGTAATATATATTGTTGTATGGTTGTATGTTGTATAAAAGGTGGTATTAAAGTAATAAGATGTATTGAAAACTTTTAAGTAAAAACTTGTGTGTGATTAAGTGAGGATTAGATATTGTCACGTACTGTTGCAGAAAAATATGACATTTTTCAAATATTTTAAGTGAAAATGTTTGTCAGTTGCAGTCATATTTTTGTAATACAAAACATACATGTCATACTTCAAAATTTCAAAACATCTTGTTGTGTTTACATTCACATAATAATAATACTTATATATCATACTATCTTCACAGTCTAGATGTTCTTTGAGGAAAAACTTATCAAAATTCATAACAAAGATACTTTCTTTTCAGCCATTTATGAATATTTAGGATACAGATTCTGAAACAACCACACCTATATTACAAAAATACATGTATACTCAGGTTTATTCAATCAGATTTACCTGAGATTTTCACAATTTTATGCTTTGTGAAATATGTACAACAGTTTGTTATTATTGAATTTTGTAAGTTTAACAGATAAGACGAGTTGGAAGAAATAATAATTATCAACGACTTTCAAAAACAATAATTCGTGTTTGAAATACAAACATTTGTAGCTTACTGTTTGCCAGCAGCTGGCCAAAGTAACAAAAATTACCTTGTGCACGTTGCTAACTAAGTGTTTGCATGATTATTATTTATGTTACTAAAATAAATCAGTAATCCTTAGATTAGAGAGCGTTGGAGATGTCATAAAATGGCAAATCATTGCTCCTAAAAACACTTGCAATCTCTTCGCACCACTTTCGACCATGTTTTCGACATAGCTAAAAATTTCCGATTTCCCGAATGTTCTTAAAACAAACAAACGGCCTTTGCTTATACTTCGACCAATCAGATTGCAATTTTAATCGGCGTTCGCCAGGGTCTTCTTCGCCGCCGTCCGTATATCGAAAAGGCAAGAAACCCTGGGTACGAGGTTGCCTAGTGTTATTTCATCAATTACGTTTTCTTAGGAATGCAAGAAATCGGTTACGAAGAAGACGAAAGCGAGGAAAAAAGACAAAAAGACTGCAAAATTTATTTCTACTACGGGAACTGAGGAACATAATGTTTAAGAAGAGAAACCATTTTCCCCTTACGTTTGATAGCACCCATGTTAGAGCGCGTAACTTTTTTAAAACAAAAGCTAATAAAAAGTTGAAGTTTCCTCTCTCTACGTTTTGAGTGTATTGTTACACTGATAAAAGATTGGTTTTACCAGAGGTTGTGACTTCGAATCTGCTTCTGGTTGAACACAAGTTGTACGAGACGTTTATTGATACAGTGATACAGAGCAGGTGGACATGGGCGGCGAGCGACGCCGCCTTGGCAACTAGTCTATATATTAATAGCCGATTCTCTGTCTGTCTGTTTGTTTGTTTGTTTGTTTGTAAGTCACGCAAAATGGTAGATTAAGTTGTGAGCGAAATTATTTCTTTTTTTGTGTGCGACGTGAGTTCGAAGCAAATACATTGCAACCCCAATCGAACGTGACTTTTTTTGGCTGATGAACTAATAGGAATAACGTTTTGTTTTTATCATTATTGTTAGTTTTATATTCCACATTGACTTGGCTTTGAAAACAGTACATCAACTAAATACAAAGTCACTAACTGATTAAATATTTTGGACAAAAAGCAGCAGTGGCAGAACGTGGCAGCATATGTTCGGTTTGCCACTAACTCTTGCCTGACTGTCTGAGACGGGTGAACTTTCTTTTTGAGCAATCAAAATGTTTAAAAACCGATAGGTAAAAAAAGAGTATCATATCAAAACAAAATTTATTTTTTTTTTTTTGCTTTTCTTTTAATAAATTAATTTCTTCTTTTAATTGTTAAGCGTTCTGATCGAACGTTTTTTTATTCTATTTATTCATTTAGCACGTGCCTTTTTTCTCTCCTCCGTGTGAACTTTTTAAGAAGAGAAACCATTTTCCCCCTGTTTGATAGCACCCATGTTAGAGCGCGTAACGTTTTTAAAACAAAAGCTAATAAAAAGTTTTTTTCTCTCTACGTTTTGAGTACATTGTTGTACTGATCAACGATTGTTTTAAAAAATAAATAACACATGAAATTTAGGGTTTTTTGGAACCATTGTTTAAACTGATATTTGATATTTGATTTCGAATCTGCCTCTAGGATAACTGACGTTTTTTCGGGTCCGCGATACAGGCGATGGGGTGACAAAAAATTTGGGTCTAATTTTTTTGGGAGGGGTCTGTGACGTCATCAAAATCTTTGAAGAATGATATCTCTGTACCCAGCCGGCACAAAACGTTTTTAAAACCTCTTTTTTTGGTGTCTTTATGGTTTTACAAAAAACTGCTTTATTAAGTGGTGTCAAAAACGCATTTAAAACTGATTTTTAAAGCCGTGTTTTTAAAAACGTCTTTAATCGGTTTTATTTTCGTATCGATAACACTGCAATGTCTTCAGGTTTTCTCTGGGAGTTTTAAAGAGGCTTTTTATAGGTTTTCTTAAAGAGGTATTTTAAAGACCTCTTTAACACTAAAAGAAAACTGTTTGCTTTAAGGGGGTTGACAAAAATACTATGCGCGTTATAGTCAACACTATGATTAGCTTTGTTGTTAAAATATGTATTGGAATATCTATCTCATTGTTATTTCTATGTATAATTTTTAATTATGAATAAAAGATTTCATCAATATATTATATTGTTTGTTTGTTTTTTTTGTTATCATTTTTTCATTTTCCCCCGTCCTATATTTTTGCGCGTGTCTTGTAGCAGAAAAGTTCAAAGATATAGAATATAGAACGACCATACTAACGTTTCAATTCATTTACAAACATGTTCATATAAAAATGACGCTAAAAACATTAAAAGCTCAAAGAATTTTCAGTCTGCTAGAGCGCAAGGTAGAGACGAAACGAACAATAAAGTAAGTAGTTCTTATTATTCAAAACCAATGGTGCAAAACAATAACAAAGAACGTTTTTATTGAATCGAATCATGATAATTCTACATCGAATCTTTAAGCTATTTCTCAAATGTTGAGCAGTTCACATATACAAGTTACAGAAGAGAGGATGTTTTTGTTTTGTTTTTAAAGATTCAAGTTTAGCAAATGTCGAGTAACTGATGTTAACCTTAATGAATTCTTCTGAAATGTGGTCATAAGTTTTGAATCCCAGAATTTAATGTCGATAATACTGCTGGTTTTTAAAATCATAATATTCCAAAAGTAAGATGAAAACGACATTTTGTTTTTACAAATCCAAACTGATTTTGATTACTTTTCTTTACTTCTTATTTTTTTGTTTGGAATATTTCAAAGTAATCTACGAATTGACAAACGTATCTCCTACCAAGTAATAAGAGAGATAGTGTACTGCAAATTTGGTTTTTCTTTGTTTTAGGAGATGAGATCACGCAAAGACGTTATAGCTTCTTATCTGAAGAATGTGGAACGAAAAAAATCTCAAAGGAAAACATCAAAATTTACCTTGATTTGGAATTTATTGCAAGACAAATGGATTTTAACATTACCAATAAAGGATCGTTGGGTACAAATCTTTCAAAAGTATCCTTGTTTTCAGCATGTAACAATCAGTTTTCAGTTTTTATTTTTGCACTTTAAAAGTTGTATCTTTTTGCGGTGGATGAATTAAAAGAGGAGATTAATAACCTGGTCTATCAATTTTCACAAGTCTATTAAAAAATTGAAAACATTCTCTCCTGTTGATCCTAAATTCAAAGATGAATTCTTATTTTGCTCCAACCAAGAAATTGTGTCTTATATTTAAGAAATTCTGTTCTTGCCTAGATTTTCTATGTTAGAAAAAATGTCTTATTAAGACTTTTTTTTATTGATATTCTGACAAGAGTATAATTTGTTGAATCTAACTTTTTTTTCTTAAGCTAAGAAATGGAAACTTTGCAGTGTTCATTTCCCGATCATAGCAATTAATTTAAAAGTCGCTTTTCTATAATTACCAAAAGTAAAAAGCTAAGCCTCTTACAAGAATGAGATATATATGATGTATATATAAGATGTATATAAGATGTATGATATACGTTAATTTTATTTATTTATCTATTTATATTTATGGTTTGCTGATGAGATAATTGTATTCAATGTCGATAAGAATTAAAACTACCAACTGATACGCTGTTTTCATTTCAAATCTTCAATAAATCGGAAACATTGTCGGATTCCTCATCGGGCATATTTGCCTACCGTATTGCAGAGGTTTTTGTTCAGAAGTATTTTGAAAGGAGTTTTAGAAAGAATGCAAAAATACCGATTAAAGAGGTTTTAAAGATCTGAAAGAAAGACGTTTTTAAAACGTTTTCGAAAAGAAGTTTTTAAAACGCTTTCGAAAGAGGTTTTTAAGAGGAATTAGGAAGAGGTTTTAAAGAGGTTTCTCAAAAGAGGTTTCGAAAGCGGACATTTGAGATATAAAAAAAACCTCTTAAAAACTGCTTCAAAAACCTATTAAAAACCACTTTAAAACCACTTTTTGCCGGCTGGGAACGGTTGATCGTGGCGGAACGATCCCATACATCTTTTTAATCAGTTTTTCGAGCTCTACAACATGGTAACACTTTCGGTTGCCAATTCCTTAATTTTATTTTTCGTGAAGGCTACGCATGCTGAACATGGGCGGCAAGCGACGCCGCCTTGGCGGCTAGTCTATATATTAATAGCCGATTCTCCGTTTGTTTGTTTGTTTGTAAGTCACGCAAAATGGTAGATTGAGTTGTGAGCGAAGTTATTTCTTTTTTTGTGTGCCACGTGAGTTCGAAGCAAATTACATTGCAACCCCAATCGAACGTGACTTTTTTGGCTGATGAACTAATAGGAATAACGTGTTGTTTTTATTATTATTGTTAGTTTTATATTCCACGTTGACTTGGCTTTGAAAACAATACATCAACTAAATACAAAGAAACTAACTGATTAAACATTTTGGACAAAAAGCAGCAGTAGCAGAACGTGGCAGCATGTGCAGTTTACCAGTGTATCCTAACGTATCCTTGCCTGACTGTCTGAGACGGGTGAACTTTTTTTCGAGCAATCAAAATGTTTAAAAACCGATAGGTAAAAAAATCATGAAACAAAATATTTTTTTGCTTTTGTCTTAATAGTTGTCTTAATTTCTTTTAATCGATTTCTTTTAATCTATTTTAATCTGATCGAACGTTTTTTATTCACTTCATTCATTTAGCACGTGCATTTTTTTCTCCTCTCGTGTGTTCTTTTTAAGAGAAACCATTTTTTCACCTACTTCTGACAGCACCCATGTTAGAGCGCGTAAAACAAAAGCTAATAATAAGTTGAAGTTTTCTCTCTCTACGTTTTGAGTGTATTGTTACACTGATAAAAGATTGGTTTTACCAGAGGTTGTGACTTCGAATCTGCTTCTGGTTGAGCACAAGTTGTACGAGCCGTTTATTAGGAAATTTGACGTTTATTGATACAGTGATACAGAGCAGGTGGACATGGGCGGCGAGCGACGCCGCCTTGGCGGCTAGTATGCAATAATTTTCGATACAATATCAAGCTAAGGACAGTTATATAGGTGTTTTAACAGAAATTCAGGAAAGGTGAATTCTTGATGTTATTATACAACGTCCAGATTATCCTACCACGGTGTCCAGATTATTCTACCATGATGTACAATAAGAACCAAACTAAGATTCAAGCTCCCTCCATCCCCACCACTCCACCAACCAAATTGAAGAAAGGTGTATTCTTGACATAAATATACAACGTCCAGATTATCCTACCACGCCGTCCAGATTACCCTGCCATGATGTAAAATAACAACAAAACTTGAATTACTTTCTACCAGTTTTATACAAATGACGGTAGTCGTTCTGATTAGGTAAAAACAGGAACACTATTACGACTGTTTTTTCGCACAACATCGTTATAGATGATTTTTTAAAGATTCCATTTCTTTTTAAAATCTCAAAAATGCCTTGGGAAAAATGTTTATTTCTTCTTTGCACTGAGACTTTTACTTACGGTGCTTTAAGATTCTGAGAAAATGCTTAAGTGATCGCTCCGAATGGCGAAGGTCCCGGGTCAGATTAAAAGTAAACTATATACTTCTATTCGATCGAATGTACGAGTGGCTAGCTGATTCTAATCTGGAAGACCATCAAAATGTTCTTCAAATCCGGTATTGCTGCAGAAAATTGGATTTTTGTAATTGGTTCAATAAATTGATTCTAGTAGTGCATGCGACATTAATGTGAATGTGCAAGTATATTCAAGTCTTAATTTGAGAGGGAAAGTTAAGACAGGTTATGGTCAGTTTGCTACCATAATGTTTCAAAGTAAGGTCGGAAAGATTTCACACTAATTGTCGAAAAAGACCAACTTATGGCCAACTTATTTTTCTGCATAAAACATATAAACCCAGGAAATGAGGCATCAAATCTAATCACTCTGGTGATGACCATTTGATAGTATTGTCGAATATATAGTCTAGGAAAACATTCGTCATAATATATCTATGCAAAATGAAGCTTCTGGTGATACTCTTCGTTATAAAATCTAAGAACTGTTTTGTTGATCATCAATAATAACTCACTGTCGACCTCAGTCAGTTTAAACATTACATATGTAATATTCACATATTTACACATTTACAGTAGGTTTAACATTTATTGCATATATCAAATATCGCAAGCACGTTCATATAGTCCATATATCTTCAATGAATAAATTTCAGCAAACAAAATATCAATACCACTGTCAAATAACCACAAGAGTTTTTATTATATGTTTCCCCATAGGGCGAAATATATGTTAAAGCCGGAATTTTCCTTCTCCTCCTTCTTCTTCTCCTTCTCCGTTCATTTTTATAGCCGCGGTTCAGTATTGAATTTTCGCCTAGCCGCCAAAGTAGATAAGAATAGAGGCTAGTCTACAGTGAAGTAGTACGCCATTTTTTTCAGTCAGTGGAGATTGGCAGTAGAAAACTTTTGCTTTTTCCTGCCAGCTTTTAAAATGTTTCAAAAGATAAAAGGTTCAATAATGGAAATAAATCGTTTTAGTTCAGTGTTGTTATGAAAGGTTTTGAAAAAACCTTTGAATGAACGTGTAAAATACTGGGGAAAAATGTTTTGTTTTTGTGTTGATAACAATGTTATGATGCTTTGGTAGTTTTGCTTGGGACAGCAAAACATTGAAGCTGTAATTTCAGTGCAAAGGCGAAAATTCATTATCAATGCAGGCTGAAGATTTATTTTTATTTTACATCCTGATGCAACAGGATAAGTATACAGAATGTATAATGTATGTATAGCCCAACTGAACTGACACAGCACGTACATGATGTACAGCCATAAAAGAAACCTTTTATACATGGAGAACAAGCAGTTCAGCCAATTATGTTAATTCAAAGAGTACATTACAAAAACAGCAAGTAAAAACGTGATGTCGTATATGCAATAAGATGTTCAGATCAGAAAACCAATTACGTATAATATTTTTATACACAGGATTGAGACAGATAATAACTTGAAAGAATCTGGTTGAATGTGCTTCCCTGGACTGGATAGCCTGGATACTATGGATTAATTCCATGATCACGCATACTGTTTTGATACTGTATTATGATATTTTATTTTGTATATATATAAAAAGTATAATATATTGTCAACGTTCCTTACACAAACAACAAATATAAATCAAAACACAATCCAACACAACAATCAGTAAATTAAATCAAACCAGAACACGAGTTTCTATTTTCAGCTTCGTAGTGATTTGGTTTATGGATGTGTATTTTCACTACCAAAATCTGTTGGGTTTTTTTCATTTGGGATTTACGAAGACCATTTTTATTACACAATAAATAATGAGTGTGCACATATTTTTTTGACAGAGATGTTTATTCTGAATACTTGAATTTAATTATATAAATTGTCACTTAAGGCCATCTCTTTGGAAAATAACTTTTTGAAATGCTACACAGTACAAATTTTGATTGTTTTTAATAGTTATTGCTGTCTACCCCAAAGTATTTTCAATACTTAGACCGTAGTATTAAAATTAGGTTTGACAATTTTCTTTTCTTCTTTTGTAAACCTTGTATAATGTTGTAAAATAGTTTTATACGAGTTACGAAAAGCTGTGTTCTGTTGAATTGCATTGTTTGCCGTGAAATTACTGTATAAAGGATGTCAAGCTTCTGCAACAATGAAGATCATACGTTTATTATGATGAAATTTACCTTATACACATTGATGCAGCTGTTGATATTCAGTTATTTAAGGGGAAATATTAGTTGCATTTAGGTCTTCCAATTTTTAGCTTTGTCCATAATAACTTCTCATAACTCATAACTTTTTTTAACTCCTTAGCAAAAATTATAAGAGAAACGATATCATATGGCCATGAATATCTTCATTTCATAATAAGTTCTAATAAGTTCTTTTGTGGTATTAAATTGAATTCTACCCTGATTAGTATGGACAGCATTTTTATCTGCGTATCAGGTTCTTATGGTTATCAATGTACACACAATAATTGATAAAAGTTTCGCAACTTTGGGGAAATGGCATAGTCGCATTTTTGCGAATCTTGGTATTTATTGATATTGTTCTAATCTAACTGAAAATCGCATAATGAAAAATTCCTAATCATTTTGAAGCCTCTAAGGCTAGGTGTAACTTTTTGTTGATGGCGACCTTTTTCTTTTCATTCCACAAATGAATCATGTATTGCACCATAAACATGAAATGTTCTTGAGACATCTGCTTTGTGGTAGCCTTAATACATTGAAGGTACGAGTTGAACTGTTCACAAATGCTAGTATTGACTGATTGGAGTCCAGTAAACCCTTTACTGCTATAATTTGAAGAACAATTGTGAGCGAAGCCATGAAATATGTCATAAAAAACCGGGTATTCTTAAAATACCCGGATTCCCGATTCAAACAATATTCTTCTAAATTACATGAGAAGTCATAGAATACGACTTCAGGAGCCTTCTGTAAGTGGGTGTATAATGAGCACGCAGGATCATTCCCCTCCTCACTTCCATGGACAATATGACACTCGTAACAATGTCCGTGCATAGGACAAAACCACAAGAACAAAAAGATGGAGCCTTTTTTTGATACCATGGGGTACCTTTTCGAACAAGAGGATGTCGTTGCTGCATCATCGAATGACGAAGTGCTCTTAATGTCGATATCAAACTTTCGAGCGTGGCGAATTTGTTGACCAGTCTTGCCAAAGTAGTAAGCCCTCCCAAGTTTGGCTGGATTGTAAGAGCCGTCTATCAGATAATCAATTTCCGGTGGCACATCGAGATCGTGAAGCTCCTTGACTCGAGATAACAAAACATTCAAAAACTGCAGCACAATCGGATCAAAGGAACTACCATCAAAGAAAGTTGATGCAAACGTTCCCAGACAAGGGCTATATTTTCTGCATTCTAAGGTAAATTCCGCCACATGGACATTCAAATTTTCGCTGATTGTTAGTCCCTCCAAGCTGGGAAGCAATGCTAGTGGTAAGAGCGACTGGAGTGATGCATCAAAGCTAAGTAAGTGAAACAATCTCGCAGTGATTTGAAGCTGAACGTACGTTAACTCCTGAGAAATAAACTTTCGTAGTAATTCCTTGCCATACGAGGGAAAACCTTGCATTTGCAAGGTATTTCAAGTGCTTCCTAGATTCACGGATGGATCTTTCTATGTCTTTGCGGTTTGATGATTCAACAGATCCTTGAACAGGATATTTGAAGTACGTTCTATAGGGTCAATGGAGCAGTTTCTTTGGGATATACCTACTTTAGTGGCATCACAAGCCAACACTTTAGGAGAATTTCCGCACCAGTTACAAGGCGATCTGAAATCAATATTTTGATTTGACGCCCAGGAGAAAAATAATTTTAGAAAGGTTTTCGGTGATATAAACGGTAGTGGTGATTGTTGTTGTTCATAAAATATGTTTATAATCGTGCAATAGGCAGAAAAATTACACTTTGTGGAGCATATCATATGCACAAACTGTCAGCATACTTCTTCACCTACACAAACCATTGATGAAATGCGAAAAATATTTTCGTCAGTACCATTCCAGCGAATCACACATTTCCGGTTCGCACAAACCATGTTGTACACATGACAATTCAAGGTGAATACTTTCGTGTACAGAGTAGTGGCACAGTCAAATTCGTACAGGAAACGGTCATCAACCGTCTTTTGCCATTCAAGCTAAAAAAAAAATAAAATATACATTAGTCATAAATGGCACGATAATAATTTGAAAGTGATTGTTATAGTGATCAATATCACAATGAATGGATTTTGTATGTAAATGAAATCTATGTCCAGCATAAAATATTTTCACCAACCGATGATTCTTGCGCAGGATCCGAAAGTAGAAACTCTTCTACCTTTTCCTCATTGTGCAGCGATGGTGTAGTGGTTAGTACCTTTGAGTGCGACCGCTGTGACCCGTGTTCGAGTCCAGTCATAAAAGCAGCGTGTCAGCCCATTAGGAGCCATCGACTGACTGCACACTGGCCTTCAGGCAAGTTAGGGCAATGCTATACGTATCTCTGGCGGTAAGTCAACTAATAGTTGCAAGTCGGCGGGCGGAAGAACTAACCATTACGGATGGAAGCCTGAGCACTAAAAACTCCCGTTACTTACTTACTAATACTTACTTCACATCCACAACGATCAAATTCACAATTTGGGTAGAAGGATTCAAGGATTCAAGATGGCACCATGGCGTGCGGTCGTGCTCCTGCTTTTGCTGATCTTTTGTGTTCCAGTTACTGAAACTTGCAATGGAAAACTAATAGATGAATTTTTCAAGAAAAGAGGTATTAAGCTGTTACATCAGAACGTTCGTGGATTGTTAGTAAACTTTCATGCTGTTGAGAAATTTGTACATGATCACAAAGATATTGATATTTTTGCGGTATCAGAAACCCATATTAGTAACGAACTCGAAAGAAATTTGTTTGAAATTCCTAATTACACATTTATATCGAGGCATAGAGAAAAAGGGCTAGGAGGTGGAGTTGGATTTTTTATCAAACAAGGATTGAACTGGAAAAGGCGAAATGATCTGGAAAAAGTATCAACGGAATGTATATGGTTGGAAATTATTTTAAAAACACAAAGTCACTTCTTATCGGATGTTATTATCGACCACCAAACAGTTCAAAATACTTGTCAAACAATTTCAACAATGATTTCAATGAATCATTAACTGCTGCTCAAAAGGAACAAAGAGAGATCATCGTCCTCGGGGATTTCAATACGAATTATCTCAACTCAAATGATAACAGAGACTTGAAAGCAATTATCAACCTGAATGGCTTTGAACAAATTATAACGGAACCAACACGCCTTAGTGAAACATCAGAAACACTAATTGATTTAATAATTACAAACAATACAAAAAACATCAGCAAAGTTATTGTCACATCATTATCCATCGAAGACCATGAAATCATCGGTTGCGTGAGGAAGATAAACAATAAAAGGTACAACTCTAGAACAATAAAATCACGAGACTATAAAAATTACGATCCAGCTAAACTTGCTGTAAAGATAACTGACTGGCAATTGCTCTATAGCTGCAATAACGTCGAGGTAGCTGCAAATATTTTTACAAATAAATTGAAAGAAATTTTCGATCTACATGCACCCTACAAATCCAAAGTTATTAAAGGAATACCTGCTCCCTGGTTAAAACCGGACTTGCGAAAATTGATGGACCAACGGGATCAAGCATTACGTAAAGCGAGAAAAACGAGGTCAGAAGAAGATTTTCGAGTGTACAAAAAACTCAGAAACAAATGCAACGGAAAGCTGAAGGAAGCAAAGAGAAAATACCATCGAAACCTCATCAATGCCAACCATGGTAACCCGAGAAAAGTTTTCCTTATTAAATCAAAAACCAAAATATCTGTCCACCAAAGCGAAAATGAAAACCGAAAAACAGCGACAATTTTTTCCAACTACTTTGGAAATGTAGCAAAGGACCTCAAATCTAAGCTTACTTCGATGATAGATTATGTATGAAGAAAAATCCTAATACACAGAAAAACAAATGAAAAGTTCCGATTTTCGTATGTCTCTAAGATATTTGTCGAAAAACAACTGAAGACCCTTAATCGAAATAAATCAACGGGATTGGACGAGCTGCTACCGGGAATGATCAAAGACTGTGCCAAAGAGATATCGCAACCACTTGCCTTTATTATCAACTTATCAATCACTTCCAGCGAATTTCCAACTCTGTGGAAGAAAGGGAAAATAATACCAATACACAAAAGTGGGGATGCTAAACCAGAAAACTACCGACCCATCTCTATCTTGCCAATATTTTCAAAAATCATCAAGCGAGCTGTGCATAGCCAATTACTGGACTATTTGGACAAAAATAAACTTTTGTCTGACTGTCAATTTGGGTACCGAAATCACCGTTCAACGAAACTTGCTTCCACCATCCTGTTCGATGACATCCGAAAATTTATTGACAATGGACAATTGGTTGGAGCTGTTTATATCGATTTAAAAAAAGCTTTCGACACAATAGGACATGGTTCATTATTGCACAAATTACAGGAGTATGGTATAAATGGACAGGAATTAGAGTGGTTCAATAATTATTTATTCAACAGAAGTCAAACAGTTTCCATCGATAACGCAATGTCTGCCAAACAGCAATTATTAACTGGTGTACCACAAGGCTCAATCCTAGGGCCACTGCTATTTATCATTTTCTTTAATAACTTCCCAAGTTGTCTAAAACAAAATAAAGTATCTATGTATGCCGACGACACAGTGATTTATGCTAATGGAAAAGAAAAGGATAAAATTGAAAAGATGCTCAACCAGGATCTGGATGAGATTGCAAAATATTTTGACAATAATGAACTCATCATCAATTTGAAAAAGGGGAAGACAGAAACAATGATTTTTGGCACTGCTAAACGCTTGCAGAAAACCACCAAACAACTCGATATCAATTTCAAGGG
The DNA here is from genome assembly GCA_027922465.2 of Turritopsis dohrnii. Taxonomy (NCBI): domain Eukaryota; kingdom Metazoa; phylum Cnidaria; class Hydrozoa; order Anthoathecata; family Oceaniidae; genus Turritopsis; species Turritopsis dohrnii. Next base: position 226,121 of record BQMF02000549.1, on the reverse strand, counting down.
GCAAAGTATTAACAACACCTCTGAGTATAAGTACTTAGGAAATATTGTCGACCATCACCTAAACTTCAGTACCAACTTCGAAAAGATCTATAAGAAAGCCAGTGGCAGATTAAAACTACTGAAGAAGCTACGCAAATTCCTAACACAAGATGCGGCCTACAAAATTTACACAATGATGATTGTCCCATTACTAACTTACAGGGGACCAGTGAAGCTGCATTACACCAACACACAAATGAGTCGTTTTATCTCACTCGAACGAAGGGCAAAGCAAATAATTGGTCGAGATGTTCCAAATATTCTCAACACCATAAAAAAAGAAGCACTCGTCATTGTCAAGCGATCACTGGAAAAGGAAATATGTAGCAATTTTGAAGGATATTTCCAACTTCAACAACACCACAAAGTTACTCGAAACAATGGGCATCTTCTTGTAATTCCAAAGGTTAAACTTGAACTTGGCAAACAAGCATTCAAATATAGTGGAGCAAAGCTATTTAATGACTTACCATTATCTATACGAAAAGCAACTACTATAAATGCGTTTACTAAAGATCTGGAAGTGTTTTTGTTCAACGCCCCAATCAGGGCGTCCCACAAAAATCATACCCAGTGATTGATATGATTTTTTGTGATCGATACGTTGTCATATTATTTCCCACGTCCTACAGGTCTTAGCTTTCAATCACAGGGTTTGATTTTTGTTTTTAGGAAAGTATATTTTCACTTTTTATGAAAAATAAGTAAATATTATATTTTTAACGATGTTATATATTATATTTTTATTATATATTTATATATATATATATATATTTATATATATTTATATTTTTTTATATTTTTATTAATTTTTTTTTACACACACAGGTGAAACATTGGTAACAGTTGTAATTTAATTTTTACGTACTGAAGTTTTTAACCTGATAAAGAATCTTAATAATAACAAGACGCCAGAGGGCGCGAAGATCAGCGCACTAGACAAAGCAGGTCCTGTTTAAACGCCGGCTCAAATCTCTGAGGTGAAACTCTTAAAAAGAGCTTCGTTTCTAAATAATCTCAGGGTGGAATTGAATTTGATAAAACAAAGGAACTTATTCTGAATTGAAGTGAAGGTGTTCATGACCAAATGATAATGTTTCTCTTACAATTCTTGCCGAGGAGTAAGAAAGAAGACATCAACAACTGCATCAATATCTAAGGCAATTCCATCCTAATCAATGTACAATATTCTCGACAAGTTTCATACCCTTTACCCTTGCACCACAAAATTACGGGGAAAAATGTAATTCAACAGAACAGCTCCTTTTTGTAACTCGATAACATCTTACAAGATTATGGTTTACAAAAGTTCAAAAGAGAATCGCTCAAACCTAATTTTACTACTACAGTGCTTATATATCAAAACTATTTTGGGATAGACATATAAGCAAATATTTATCAACGGCAATCAAAAACCAATCTCTACTAACAAATATTATGTGTTACATTCCAAATTAGGAAAAAAGAGAGTTATTTTCAAAAAAATAAGGGCTTAGAATGATGATTTATAAAGTTAAATTCAAGATTAAACATACTTGATTCAAAAGATTTCGGTAGTGAAAATATACATTCATGACCAAATCACTATTATATACATTATAGGTGAAAGCAGACATTTGCGTTCTGGCTTGATTGACAACACAGGATGTGTAATATAGTTTTTAATTTACAGAATGTCATGTTGGAATGTATTTTGATTTAAGCTTGTTATGCAACAACTTTTGGTATTGCCATGTTTCATCTCCAAAGAAACTTCACAAAAATAGATTTCAAAAGGGCCTTCCCGAGAAGCAAGTAAGCAGATAAAATCTTCAAGTCCATTATAGAGAACAAATAATTATATGTATGTTCACAGGAAAATGACTCAATAAATAGCATTTTCATATTTTTTTGACAGATGTAATTATATATATATAGGTTATTATTACACTAAATTTAGAGTGTGTTTTACATGAGAACCCTATTGAACTCAAACGGTTTGTGATTTCTCAATACGGATAGAAATATTTTCCATGCATGATGAAATAAAATTTAGCACTTTCTGTATTTTTACTTCATATCTATCAGCAAAGCTTAATTAATATGCGCATGCTTATTGACACATTTTATGATCAAACAATGAAATGTGAAAACTTTCACACCTTTCCAAGCCGTACTGAAATTTCAAACCTATTTGAGAACTAAAATTTGAAATCACGGGTAAAATTTCAGTATGGCCGTTATCATGTAAACATTGTTGAAGGTTTGACCAGGAACCATACTGAAATAAGAACCCGTATTGAAACTCGTAACGGGAGGGTTGAAATTTCAAACCGGTTTGAGTTCAGTACCGCTCTCATGTAAACGCACTCTTCAAGTTATAGTGACAAATAATGCTTTTATGTAAGTTATGGGCATATTCAAACATTTCTAAGTTATGACAACCCAAAAAGCAATTTAATTAAATTAAGAAAGGTTGTGCGTAATTAGGAGAATTAACAGTACATTAATTTCTAAGAAATAAAACATCGTATATACATAAATACAGTATCAAAACAGCACGTATTATGTGATTATGGAATTTATTCATAAGTCGATATGTCTCTATTTAGATTAAATGATTAACACACTCAACCAGATTCTTTCATGTTATATACTTATCACTCAATTGTGTATTAAAAAATGACGCAATTGGTTTTCTGAACTTCTTGTTGTATAACACTACAACATCTATCATAATAACAACAAGTTTTTAAAAATCAGCAGAAGCTTTTCGGTATAACCATCCTTAGTGCTAGTTAAAATGTAATTACATCCATCATGTTTTTACTTTTTTATTGTTTTACTTTTTGAATTAAGATAACTAAATGTTCTTCACATAAAGGGCTCTCTCCATATCCCTTCTGATGCCACAGCTTCAATCTTTTACTGTTCCAAGAAATTAATTACCAATCATCGTAACACTGGTTGTTATCATCAACAAACAAAAAACATCGGTCGGTCGGTGACATTATAATTTTTGAGATATCTTTTTTTCTGTTTTTCACACGTTCATTTAAAACATTCTGGGAAAACACTGAACTAATTTATTTCCATCATTTAATATCTTATCTGTTGAATCATCTTAAAAGTTAGCAGAAAACAAAAAATTCTTCCACTGCATCTGCATTCTGCACTAACTGAGAAAAAATGGCGTACGACTTCACTGAAGATTAGCCTCTATTCTTATCTACCTTAACTACACCAAAGCTCAATGTGGAACGAGTGAAAGCCTTTATTCCAGTGTGAGGAGGAATCTAGGCTAGAACTGTGGACAAAAATTCTGGAATAATGGACGGACAAACGCTAATGAAAGATCAGCTGTTATCTGCGCTGATCAATAATAACTAGTTAGTAGCTAAAGCTAAAATGCCCCGCCTCAAGTTTCAGTCTGTCTCCAAAAAATCATAATTTTCATGGATTAGACAATGGAGCTCTTTTGTTTCATTTAACAAAGGATTTTGACGTTTGAAGTGTGTTTTAAATTATTTAGTAACTAGTAACTAGACGCCTCTCATGACTTGAATAATTTCCTCTTCAGCCATAGAATAAACTGTTTCACACTAATTTTCTAATTTTCATTCATATCTGAATGAACTTTTCCATTCTTTTCTTGTTTGAAATGATTATACAGAAAAGGTCCAACAATTTGCAAAATATAAATTTAAAATATAATATTTGGTAGAAGTGAACCAAAATCACTTGAGAAAAGTTATATAGATTGACGACTTCCACAATTGTATGCCTCAACACTATTCAGGCCTATTACAACCAAATGATTAAGTCAAACATGTCTAAAAATTGAAGGCATATGCCTATTTATGGCTAAATTAGAAAAAGTGACTGAAAAATTCGAAATAAACACTTTCCATTTCTTCTTTGAGCACTCTTTACAAAATTGGCACAAATTGGGAGCAAATTGCAAATTTGGTAACAAGCATTCAATATTATATATATAAATCTACTAGAATCAGCAAACTTACATTTCACCAGTTGAAGCTTATCAATAATACATTATGAACAAAAAGATGAAACTTTTAATTAACTTAGAGTGCGTTTACATGAGCGCCGTAGTGAACTCAAACCGATTTGAAATTTTCAGCTGTTTGAAATTGGGCCTTCTGTTTACATGAGAAATTTTGATACGGCCTTGGCGAGTTTTGTCGAGTAAAAATCGAAACAATAGATTTACTAGTTTCTAGCTCTCTCTACGGGTGTGATTTTACACGAGAGCCATAGTGAACGGTTTGAGATTTTACTACGGGTAGAAAAATTTTCTATACACAATGGAATAAATTTAGCACATTCTACATTTTTATTTCATTATGTGTCAGCAAAATTTAATTAATATGGGCATGCTTGTTAACACATTTTGTGATAAAACAATGAATGTGAAAACTTTCACATCTTTCCAAGCTGTATCAAAATTTCAAACTATATATATATTTGAGAAATAGGTTTGATATCACGGGTACAATTTCAGTACGGCTGTTATCATGTAAACGTCACTGAAGGTGTGACCAGGAACAGTACTGAAATAAGAACCCGTATTATCGAAACTCGTAACTGGAGGCTTGAAATTTCAAACTGGTTAGAGTTCAGTACGGTTTCATGTAAACGCACTCTTTATCGCGACCACTTTTCAATTTACTATAGCTTATCCACATTTCGTAGCCAGAAAAAAACTTTCCATTGTATTGCACATTATGTTTCAGTATGTAGACACAGTCTACATTCAATTCATTTCCAAATTTTAGAAATTTGTCCTTCTTTGGCAGTTCCAGTTGTATACGTTTTTTCGATATCTTCAAATAATGTCAGTGCTCTTTTGAAGACAGTTGATAAAAATACCAATGTTCTATCACCAAGCATTATGCATATTCTTTGTTAATATAGCGTTGTCAATATGTGCAAAAAACAACAAAACATTGTCTTTATAAGTTTTGCATCAGTTCTTTCATAAGTCGATAAAACTTTCTTTTGATTGAGCTAAGCACGTTTCATGCATTAATTGCCCCCGCAGCGAGCGTAAGCGAGCGAGGAGGCATAGTAGTTTCACGAGACAGGCGAATGGCAGTTCCGATTTTGTTCTTCATTAGGGAGATTCGTAAACTCGACGAGCCTGTTACACGAAAAAATCAATTACTTGTGAGAATTAATTTGAAACTTTTCTACTAAAACGGTCCTTCAGAGATTTAAAGCCTTTTGTTGTATCAAAAGAAACATCATTACTTTGCACGCTTATTTGAAGTGTTGATGTGAAGTTTCTAATGACTTTGTAGGGAAAAATTCACGAACAACTCTACTAAGTTGTATATAATTCCCTACAAATCTATTGAAAAATAGGTTTGTGTAAACGAAACATGATTTTTCCGAATCCCGCTAATCATCATCATCATCTTCCAACTTTCGTGTTAACGTTACACGTGGAATACAATAAATTAGCTGACTTTGCTTTTTTCCCGTTTCAAAGCATGGTACTGTAAGTGGAATGTTTTTTCGTATCTCTTTCCTAATTTATTATTATATTATACTATGTTATTTAGGAAGTTCGTATGCTAAAATTGCTTAGACATTTTTCATATTACTTTTGTGTTGTTTTAGTGAAGTGAACGACTAGGATTTTGAAGCACAGCTTGAAATCTGAAATTTTGCCAACAGCATTTTATTTTTGTATATTATGTTTTAGCTTTAAATAATCTTTCGTTCGATAAATTTTATTCAATGCACTGATTTTTGGCAGATCTTGCCTTAACAAGATTTTAATTGGATTTCTGTGTATGCAAGAAAGCCTACAAATTTTCATTCTTCGTGTTTTCCTTCCTGATGTGATCATGATCAATAAAACCTTCTTATATTTTTTTCTTGTTTTTTTATGTAAACTTTGGATATTTCTTGTTTCGAATCAAAGTTTGAAACGCAAATTTCTAATGGATTTTTCGCTTTAATTTTTTTTTTTGAAAAAGTATTCTTTTCTTTCTTTTGGCTCTTACAGAATTTCTTTAACAAATGTTTATCTTATTTTGATTATAAAATACGTAACCATGGTTTCAGTTCACACATTTCTTTTGTTTGTAGCCAATACTTTCTGATATTACTTGTTAAGCCTTAATTACACTTTTTGAAAGTCATAAATTAGCATCAGTGTGACATAGGACCAAGAGATAACAAAAAGCAACAAAGTTTTCTTTGTTTTTGTTTCCGTTGTATATCTTGCAATGTATAGCTTGCTGTGTGTACAAATTGGAATGCTTGAGCGCGGGGGCATTTTTAGCTAAAGCTACATACTAGTTAGAAAATTTTGTGCATGCATTGATTACATATTTCTCCAGTAATTTTGATATTACGATGCGATGCATCTTGATGATGGATGCTGAAAGTTTTTTAATCATAGGATAGTTTTACTTGTTATGAAACCTTCATTTTCTTCTTTCTCGAGCATATTTCCCCAAAACACAATCATTTCCTCTCTAAGAAGTCTTCTAACGATTAACATTAGGTATAAAAACGGGAAAATCTATATATTAATAGCCGATTCTCCGTTTGTCTGTCACGCAAAATGGTAGAATGAGTTGTGACAGTAATTATTTTATTTTATTTTGTGCGACGTCAGTGTGAAACCATTGTATTGACACCCTAATCGAATGCGACGTTTTGGGAAAATTATCTCAGTAACCAATAGGGATAACTGACGTTTTCTGTGGTCCGCGATACAGGCGATGGGGTGACGAAAGAATTTAGGCCAAATTTTTTTGGGGACGGGTGTGTGACGTCATCAAAATCTTTGATCGACGATATCTCTGTAACGGTTGGTCGTAGCAAAGCGATCCCATACATTTTTTGATCAGTTTTTTGAGCTCTACAACATGGGCGCACTTATCATTGCTAATTCTTTAATTTAATTTTGGGTGAACGCAACGCAGGCTGAACATGGGCGGTGAGCGACGCCGCCTTGGCGGCTAGTCTATATATTAATAGCCGATTCTCCGTTTGTTTGTTTGTTTGTAAGTCACGCAAAATGGTAGATTGAGTTGTGAGCGAAATTATTTTTTTTTTGTGTGCGACGTGAGTTCGAAGAAAATACATTGCAACCCCTAATCGAACGTGACTTTTTTTGCCTGATGAACCAATAGGAATAACGTTTTGTTTTTATTATTATTGTTAGTTTTATATTCCACGTTGACTTGGCTTTGAAAACAATACATCAACTAAATACAAAGAAACTAACTGATTAAACATTTTGGACAAAAAGCAGCAGTGGCAGAACGTGGCAGCATGTGCGGTTTACCAGTGTATCCTAACGTATCCTTGCCTGACTGTCTGAGACGGGTGAACTTTTTTTCGAGCAATTAAAATGTTTAAAGACCGAGAGGTAAAAAAAGAGTATCATGAAACAAATTTTTTTTTTTTTTTTGCTTTTGTCATAATAGTTGTCTTAATTTGTTTTAATCGATTTGTTTTAATCTATTTTAATCAGATCGAACGTTTTTTTATTCATTTTATTCATTTAGCACGTGCTTTTTTTTCTCTCCTCCCGTGTGATCTTTTTAAGAAGAGAAAGCGTTTCCACCTTACGTTTGATTGCACCCATGCGCGTAACTTTTTTAAAACAAAAGTTAATAAAAAGTTGAAGTTTTCTCTCTACTATACGTTTTGAGTGTATTGTTACACTGATAAAAGATTGGTTTTACCAGAGGTTGTGACTTCGAATCTGCTTCTGGTTGAACACAAGTTGTACGAGCCGTTTATAAGGAAATTTGACGTTTATTGATACAGTGATACAGAGCAGGTGGACATGGGCGGCGAGCGACGCCGCCTTGGCGGCTAGTATTCTTAAAATTCTTCTTTAAAGTTTCTTACGAAGCTCTTCTTCAACTTCTACATAACGAAATCGGTTCACGTGTCGCACATAAATATTTTAAGGACTATTTAATAAAACTTTTAAAGATTGAAATGGAAATATAAAAAATCCAAAAAAACTTCCAAAAGTAGTAAAAGGTTATAAAAGAATAAGAAGTTGATGAAATAATATTAAAAATAACCTTTTATGCATTATGTTTAGCTTGGGGAGTGCTGGTCTGTCATTATCTATTCTGAATAAATAAATGATCCGAAATGGAAACTTCCGAAATGGAAACTGACTTTCCGAAAACGGATTGTCTTAAAAAAAAGGAGAAAATTTGCCAACACTTCGCCTAGGTCGTGAAGCTACAGAGCCCCTTGCGGGGCAATAATAATAGTAATAATACTAAACGAATATTTCATCTTGGAATGCTTGACAGCACCAATGTAAACGCTTTTTACAGTTGCTTTGTAAATTGACATTTTGCAGATCTGTATTTACAGTTCTACCATAAGGTGAATGAAACAGCCACATGCCGGTATCAGGATTAAATCCATTAATAACCTAAAGTCAATGTACGCAAGTATTAATGGCTTAAAACACATCCCAATGTGTAACAATGGAATAGTCAATCACAAGAAAGAATATATTTCTAAAATTATTGTTAAACATAAATAATATCAATACCTGTGGCAAATTTTCGCCTACTGACTCATTATCTTCAGAACCCTGTAGTAGATATTCATCTTCATTACCATCATCATCTCCGTAATCACCATTATCGTTGTTCGACTCCACAGGAATGTTTTCACACACATTATTCAAAAGACTGTGTTTCGATTTGTTTTGAAGAGCGTATTGTTTAAAGGTTTCCAAGTGCTGTCAAATATCTTCGCAATCAAAAAAGTTGATCAATTTTCGCTTCTTCGAAAAGTGTGACTGACAAGACCGGAGCAGCAATAAACAAAGACATCATTGTTTATATTAGATTTGAACAGATGGACAAACTCAACGCCATCAGAAGAACTACGAATAGAAAACTTTTCCACATCTCTATTTGATGAGTGCAAGGGAATCACTGGCATACGGACTGCCCTCATCCCATCATTAATTGTGTTTTGCAATTTGCTTTTCAGACTGTAGGAAACTGTTGCCTGCTTGGTAGGCGTGATCCATTTGATTGTAAGTTATTGGGAACTAAACAAAAAATATAAAAGTAAGAACAAGTTATTTCATGAACAGAAACAAAATTTTATCTGCAAAAACTGTATTACCTCACTAAGTATTTCAGTAATAATACGGCAATGGCAACAATTGATACCATCCCATTCATTTTGTCCGAAGGCTGTTTGAACAGTTGCCATTAATACTTTATAACTTTCACAGGTGCAAGAAAGGGTGTTATGATCATCAATCAAGGTACAGGTTACAGCAACATAATCATTAAACTAAAAGAAAACAACAATGATTTTCTATTAGAGCTCTCATTGAGTACAGACGTGTTTCTAACTCTCGTTTAAAATTACTATTATAAACTTGTTATATATTACTTAACCCAAAATTTATACTAAAAATGCCTCCGAAATCTGAAAAGCAAGAACGTTTTACCTTCAATCAAGTGAAGGAAATTATGAGCATGCAAAGAGACACGATGATGGAGTTTTTAAAAAGTGAAGTGGAAAGAATGGAGAAGAAGATAGAAAAGGTTTATGAAGAGAATGCTATGTTAAAAAAAAGAAGTAGCAGATTTAAAGATGTCAGTACAATTCCAAAGCGACTTGGTGGAAGAATTGAAGAAGGCACATAGTATGAGTAAAACGGATGAGCAAGTAAAAGATAAACTGAGTGAGCTTGAAGATCGAAGTAGGAGGAATAACCTAAGAGTTAGTGGCTTAGATGAAGATGAAAATGAAACTTGGGAACAATCAGAGATAAAAGTAAAGAAGCTTTTCAAAGAAGAATTGGACATTAAAAATGTGGAAATCGAACGAGCACATAGAAGTGGACGGAAAAAATATGACGATGGGACAACCAAACGGCGACCGATTGTAATCAAATTTTTGAATTATAAGGAAAAAGTGAAAGTTCTCGACGAATTTAAAAAGCGGGAATTATGGGAGAAGAAAATATATATCAACGAAGACTTTTCTGAAAGAACAATGGCTACAAGAAAAGAGTTATTCAAACAAGTGAAAGAGTTACGTGAGAAAGGTAAAAAAAATGCTAAGGTAGTTTATAATAGAACAAGAAGCCGCTTGGCTTGAAGACTTCGGGACGTAACACAACGATACATATATCTGGTTTCAAAAATACAAACTTGCCGAATTGCCAAATTACGGTCAAATCTAACAAAATGACTGGCAAATTCAAAATCAACATCTTCCATTTGTGCTTTGTACAAATTTTTATGAATATTAAAGAACTTTCGAAATTTGGTACAAATTTTGGCCCAAATTGTCCATATTTGGTCAAATCAGACAAAATGACTGTCAAATTTGAAATCACCATCATTCAATTGTGCTCTGTGCAAAAGTTCATGAAAATTGAAAAACTTTTGAAATGTCGCCCAAATTGTCCAATTTTAGTCAAATGTGACCAAAATCATTGTCAAAATCGAAATCAGCACCTTTCAAATGTGATCCGTGCAAACTTTTATGAAAATTGAAGAACTTTAGAAATTTGATCCAAATTTGGCCTAAATTTCCCAATTTTAGTCAAACCTGGCAAAACCATTGTTAAATTCGAAATCAGCACCTTTCAATTGTGACCTGTGCAAAATTTCATCAAAATTGAAGAACTTTCGAAATTTGGTCCAAATTTGGCCTAAATTGCCCAATTTTAATCAAACCTGGCAAAGTCATTGTCAAATTCGAAATCAGCACCTTTCAATTGTGCTTGTGCAAAATTTCATGAAAATTGGCCTACTGGAAGTCCGAATTTGACGAAATTTGCGAATTCGGCAACGATGTCATGTAAACGCTGCACAAAAACGTTCATAACTTGGGGAGTAGTAGTAGTAGTAGTAGGAGGAGGAGAAACCACGGGTATTTTAAAGACTTTACTCCACCACGGGTGTCCTAAAGTCAATTATTATTTCTAACGTAAAAAATGCTGCAAATGATCAAGAATGAGTATAAGTTATTCACACATTAATCAGAATAATAACCAAATCACTAACCAAAATGGAACAAAGAAACGATTTTGAAATGTCTTTTAATCCATTTGCTCAAAGAGATTCAATACTCCTTACATCTTCTCGGATCAAGTTAAAAACGAATTACGCGAACTAACAGACAACTTATCTATCGCACACTCCAACATAAGAAGTATAAATAAAAATTTTGAAAACTTTCGTGAACTTCTGGAAGAATGCGATTTTTATTTTAATACAAGATTCGCAAAAATGCGACTATATATTTCCCCAAAGTTGCGAAACTTTTATCAATTATTGTGTGTACATTGATAACCATAAGAAAAGTGGTATAACTACCATCAACCTGATACGCAGATAAAAATGCTGTCCATACTAATCAGGGTAGAATTCAATTTAATACCACAAAAGAACTTATTTTGAACATATGAAATGAAGATGTTCATGGTCATATATGGTTTCTCTTATAATTTTTGCTGAGGAGTTAAAAAAGTTATAAGTTATGAGAAGTTATTATGGACAAAGCTTAAAATTGGAAGACCTAAATGCAACTAATATTTCCCCTTAAACAACTGAATATCAACAACTGCATTAATGTGAAAAGGTAAATTCATCTAATAAACGTATGATCTTCATTGCTGCAGAAGCTTGACATCCTTTACAATATCACGACAAACAATGTAATTCAACAGAACACAGCTTTTCGTAACTCGTATAAAACTATTTTACAACATTATACAAGGTTTACAAAAGAAGAAAAGAAAATTGTCAAACCTAATTTTAATACTACAGTCTAAGTATTAAAAATACTTTGGGGGTAGACAGCAAATAACTATTAAAAACAATCAAAATTTGTACTGTGTAGCATTTCAAATTAGGACAAGAGTTTTTTTCCAAAAAGAGATGGTCTTACCCAGTAAACACAAAAAGGTCTCTAAGACGTCTTTAAGACGTCTTTTAACATACCCAAGAGACGTCTTTGAAACGTCTTAGACTGGTTAAAATGTGTTAACGCTTTGAGACGAGTCACAGAACGTCTTTAAGACGTCTTTAAGACGAGCTGAAAAGACGTTTTTAGGTCGTTTTTGAGACGTCTATTTCGACGTCTTAAAGACGTCTTTGAGACCTCTATTTCGACGTCTTAAAGTCGTCTTTAAGACGTATTTAAATCGTCTTTTAACATACCCAAGAGACGTCTTTGAAACGTCTTGGACTGGTTGAAATATGTAACGCTTTGAGACGAGTTACAGAACGTCTTTAAGACGTCTTTAAGACGTTTTTAGGTCGTCTTTGAGACGTCTATTTCGACGTCTTAAAGACGTCTTTGAGACCTCTATTTCGACGTCTTAGAGTTGTCTTAAAGACGTCTTTGAGACCTCTATTTCGACGTCTTAAAGTCGTCTTTAACACGTCTTAGAGTTGTCTTAAAGACGTCTTTGAGACCTCTGTTTCGACATCTTAAAGTCGTTTTTAACACGTCTATTTCGAAACTTAAGGGACGTCTTTAAATCTTCTCCTGGCTGTAATCTTAAAACGCATGTGATTTTAAAGGTTTTTGCTTGTTAAAACATAAACAACGAAAGTATTCCTTTTTCCATAAATATTTTCTCCAATACAAAGTCTTACAAAACATATAAAGTTTTCCTTTAAAAAATGCAATACAACTCTTTATAAAATATCTACATGAAATTTCCAATACAAACTTTTAAATACACGCTTTTCATCTTCCCCTTTGCAATTTTTCTTGTGACTACGAAAACCTTTTATTAACCTTTTATTGTCGTAGCGTATCATATTGTGTTTGTTGATTGGTTCTTGAGATATTTATTTATAATTATCCTTTTGTTTAAATAATTTTTGATATGCGTATTGCGTTAAAAAAGTTGACTTTATTTTAACTTTTCACGTGTCGTACCGTAGCGTATCAAGATCAATCAATCTGGCCAATCAGATGTCAGATTTTAATACGATACGCTTATCAGTTTTTTCTATTGGAAAACGGGCTTTATATGATTCGGAGCATTGAATTTTTTAGAGCACTCGCGCGCTTTGTTTTTGTACTTCATTGTTCAACTTGTCTATACAAAATAATTCAATGAGTTTTCGAAATCATCGACTCAAAACAGGTGTTAAATAAATATCGACTATGTTTTCCCAAAAAAAGTTGTCTTTGCTTTTTGATAATAATTTGCTGAAAGCATTGAAAGCAGAATGAGAAATGGAACTAAAATTGAAATCAGATACCCGGGTGTGTTCCCATTAAATTATCATGAACATTAATTAACGAAAAAGGTACAACACGTAGGCCCGAATTGAACCATTTCACCAATGCATATAAAAGGACCGTGTAATCTAATATCAGCAATCGCCATTATGTCGTCAAGGACCAGTTATGACTTTAAAGAAGCGTTTTACATAGACTTAAGAAAGGCTTTATTTTGTCTCGGCAAGGACGTCTTTGAGACGTATTATGAAAAACGTCTTAATAAAGACAAGTTGAAGACGTCTTAGAAACGTGTTTTAAAAGACATCTTATCTACGTCTCGACAAAGACGTCTTTCGCACGTATTATCAAAGACGTCTAAGTAAAGACAAGTTGAGGACGTCTTAGAAACGTGTTTTAAAAGACGTCTTATCTACGTCTCGACAAAGACGTCTGTAACACGTATTAACAAAGACGTCTAAATAAAGACAAGTTGAGGACGTCTTAGAAACGTGTTTTAAAAGACGTCTTATCTACGTCTCGACAAAGACGTCTTTCGCACGTATTATCAAAGACGTCTAAGTAAAGACAAGTTGAGGACGTCTTAGAAACGTGTTTTAAAAGACGTCTTATCTACGTCTCGACAAAGACGTCTGTAACACGTATTAACAAAGACGTCTAAATAAAGACAAGTTGAGGACGTCTTAGAAACGTGTTTTAAAAGACGTCTTATCTACGTCTCGACAAAGACGTCTGTAACACGTATTAACAAAGACGTCTAAATAAAGACAAGTTGAGGACGTCTTAGAAACGTGTTTTAAAAGACGTCTTATCTACGTCTCGACAAAGACGTCTTTCGCACGTATTATCAAAGACGTCTAAGTAAAGACAAGTTGAGGACGTCTTAGAAACGTGTTTTAAAAGACGTCTTATCTACGTCTCGACAAAGACGTCTGTAACACGTATTAACAAAGACGTCTAAATAAAGACAAGTTGAGGACGTCTTAGAAACGTGTTTTAAAAGACGTCTTATCTACGTCTCGACAAAGACGTCTGTAACACGTATTAACAAAGACGTCTAAATAAAGACAAGTTGAGGACGTCTTAGAAACGTGTTTTAAAAGACGTCTTATCTACGTCTCGACAAAGACGTCTTTCGCACGTATTATCAAAGACGTCTAAGTAAAGACAAGTTGAGGACGTCTTAGAAACGTGTTTTAAAAGACGTCTTATCTACGTCTCGGCAAAGACGTCTGTAACACGTATTAACAAAGACGTCTAAATAAAGACAAGTTGAGGACGTCTTAGAAACGTGTTTTAAAAGACGTTTTATAACAGACCAGCTAAAGACGTCTTCACTCGTCTCAGATACGTCCGTACCAGTTTGAGACGTCTTAAAAACGTCTTGTGTTTACTGGGTATTTACATATAAGTGACAATTTATATAATTAAATTCAAGTATTCAGAATAAACATCTCAGTCACAAAAATATGTGCACACTTATTATTTATTATGTGATAAAAATGACCTTCGTAAACCCCAAATGAAAAAAACAAACAGATTTTGGTAGTGAAAATACACATCCATAACCAAATCACTACGAAGCTGAAAATAGAAATTTGTGTTCCGGTTTGATTTAATTTACAGATTGTTATGTTGGATTGTGCTTCGATTTATGTTTGTTGTTTGTGTGAAGAGAGTTGGCAGTATATATATATAATGCTTTTTACAAAATAAAATATCATAATACAGTATCAAAACAGTATACGTGATCATGGAATTAATCCATAGTATCCAGCCTATCCAGGCCAGGGAAACCTATTCAACCAGATTCTTTCAAGTAATTATCTGTCTCTATCCTGTGTATAAAATTATTGTACGTAATTGGTTTTCTGAACATTATTATTATTATTTCTGAATTTTTATACAGGATACTATGTATAATTAAAAATAATATGTACATATTTACACTTCAATATTTTAGCATACTGCTATCAATGTGGGTCCTGTTTAATCATAATACAATAATAAATAATATAATGTATTAAAAGGTAAAAAAAGTAAAATGGAAACTTTATTGAAACAAAAAGTTAAAAACAATTAAAAATATTCTTGAAGACGTTGGTTAAAATTATCGTAATTATCGAGTTTTGTAAGTTCTAGGGGAAGTTCGTTATTTAATTTTGCCCCGTAAAATTATAGCAATTTTCGTTCATATTCGAGTTTCACTCGTGGTAATATAAGGATGTATAATGTACAAAATGCGCAGTGATCTTACCTATTCTGATGGCGACAAAGAAATTTTAACAATAGAACTTATCCACGAAAACTTCAAAAATATACTTATAACATGTTGTTACGGACCGCCAAATGGTGACACAACATCATTCGGTGAATATATTGAGAAAATTTATAACTCATCTAAGGGCTCGGTTACACGTAGGTGGGTTGAAAACTTCCCCGGGGCGAAACTTCAGCCCGGGGTATATTTATGTTACGATACACGCAGGTTAAAAACCGGGGTGAAATTCAGTATGAAAAGGTGAGTTGCGCACATTTTAAACCTGGTTTGAAAGCAATTTTGTGCATACACGTCAAAATCATGCTCAAGTCGCCCCGAGGTGAATTTCGCCCCCTGTCTTATAAACAGGGGTGAAATAAGCCCTGAGGTTGTGTTTCACCCCGGCTATAACGTGTATACAGACAAAGTGATTTCTTCACAGTCAAGGTTGAACTCACCCCGGGGTAAAATTTGCCCCAGGGCGAAATTGTACGTGTAACCTACCCCTAACAAAGAAGAAAAAATATTATTTGCTATCGGAGATTTTAACTTGAATTGTTTGAACTACAATCAAAATAAAACTGTCACAGAATTTTATAACGATGCCTTTGCTTATGGCATAGTGCCTTTAATTAACAAACCTACGAGAATAACAAGTACAACTGCAACACTTATTGATAATATCTTAACCAACTGTTTTTATGAACAACTTCTTACGACAGGCATAATAAAATCAGATATCTCAGACCATTTTCCAATATTTGTTTCGCTCAATAAACATACTCGATCGAAAGAAAAACTCATAGTCAAAAGGCGTATTTTTAATGCATCTTCCAAAATCCAATTCAAGGCTAACTTGCAAAAAATTGACTGGAACTTTCTTGAAGAACAATCTCATAATAGTAATGAAACATATGAAAGCTTTTTAAAGATATTTACTGAACTTTATAATAAGTATTTTTCCCATTAAAGAGATTTCTTATAAACAGAAGGATTTAAAATCGCCCTGGATCACGGATGGTATAAAACAATCTTCTAAGACAAAGCAAAAATTATATGTAAAATATCTTAAGAGTAAAACAGTATACTCGGAAAATGAATACAAATCCTATAAAAATCTCTTTGAAAAAATTAAAAAGAAAGCAAAAAGTATCTATTATAGAACAAAAATTGAAAAGTACAAAAATGACTCCAAAATGACTTGGCAAATAATGAAAGAAATAACCGGAAAATGTAAAACAACTTCAAAATCACTACCAAAAATGCTCAAAACTGACAGAGGAATGTTGTATGACGAAACGTTAAAAGCTGAAGAATTTAATACTTTCTATGCCAATATAGGTTCAATTCTAGCAGAGAAAATTCCAAATACAAACACTAATTTCGAAGAATACCTGAACAAAAACGACGTAATAATTAACGATGAAGAAATTACATTCCATGAGTTTGAAGTCGCATTTAATAACTTAAGTAGAAATAAAGCAGCTGGAATCGATGATATAACAAGTAATGTAGTCCTAGGCGTTTACGATGAAATCAAAATACCCTTGTATAAGATATTTAAAAAATGCTTAAACGAAGGAATTTTTCCAGATCAACTAAAAGTTGCAAAAGTCACACCAGTATTTAAAGCAGGTGACCCCTCAATTATGGGTAATTATAGACCAATATCTGTACTTCCAGTTTTTTCAAAGATTCTAGAAAGAATATTATACAATCGAATCTATAATCACTTGATTTCAAAGAAATTAATTTTCCCCAAACAATTTGAATTTCAAAAAAAAAGTATCTACAGAACATGCAATTCTCCAGCTAGTCAACGAAATCACTGAATCTTTCAATGATGGCAAATTTACGCTCGAGATATTCATTGATTTATCGAAAGCTTTCGACACCGTTGATCATATGATTTTACTTCGGAAACTCAAGCACTATGGCATTAGGAGTAACACATACAATATTCTTGAAAATTATCTAACCAACAGAAAGCAACATGTGAGTTTTGGCAGCAAAGGTCTTTCCAAACCACTATATATAACCTGCGGGGTACCACAAGGCTCAATACTAGGTCCTCTACTTTTTTTAATCTATGTTAACGATTTTGTGAACTGTTCATCAAAAATTAAACCAGTAATATTTGCAGATGATACAAACTTATTTCTATCAAACAATGACATAAAAAAAGTCTTTAGTGATATGAATGAAGAATTACAAAAAGTGACCATATGGTTTCAGGCAAACAAACTGTCGTTAAACGTTAAGAAAACTAAATTTTCACTATTCCATTCATATAGAAAAAAACTTCTTATTCCAAATGAACTTCCCAAACTATCATTAGGTGACACTGAATTAAAAAGAGACACGGTCACAAAATTTCTTGGTGTGTTAATTAATGAAAATTTAAATTGGTCAGACCACATTCAATATATCAACCCTAAAGTATCAAAGGGGATTAGAGTATTATATAAAGCAAAACAAATTTTGAGCAAACATCTACTTAAACAACTATACTATGCTTTTGTACATAGCTATTTGAACTATGCCAACATAATATGGGCTAGTACACAAAAAAGTAAGTTAATTTCTCTTGCTCGTCGTCAGAAACATGCCATAAGAGTTATAAACAACAAAGATTGCAATGCGCATACTAAACCTCTCTTTGAAGAATGTGCCATATTAACGGTTTATGAATTAAATATTTTTCAAACCCTAACATTTATGTTTAAGTGTAAAATGGAAATCGCTCCACCTGTCTTCTATGACCTTTATACACCTAAAGCCAAGAACAAATATACAACTCGAATGAACAAAATGCTAGTCAAACCAAATTTTAAAAATAAACTTAGTCAATTCTGCATCAGATATCGTGGACCACACTTGTGGAATCTTTTTGTTACTCCTTCATGTTCTCTATCAGACCGTAAATCGTTACCTACCTTCAAAAATCTATTAAAACAAGATATAAAGAAATTTGTAAACATATTACAGTACTTCTAACTCTAACTCAACCATAGTTTCCTTTTCCTACCTTTGGATCTCATCTTGTCTATTAGATCTCACTATATCTTATAAAATCCGAACATTACAAATCCGTGTCAAAACGTCTAAGACATGAAACAGTGACTGTAGCTACCAAATCGGTTCTCGACGATAAGATCTTTATGATCTTCTACGAGTTTCCCGTGTTATTTGGAAACAACTGGTCCTAGTTTATAGTTATTTTAGTCCATTGTACTTTTATTCACGTTGTGTATATGATTTGTGTATATGATTTCGTATTAACCGCACCTTACATAATATAGCGTTGTTATATAAACTAGAGATGAACCATGTATGTTTCTTATAACAGAAAATAAAGTATCCTATCCTATCCTATGATTTAAGAAACAATTTCTTGGAAAATTCAGCATCTATAACAATCAAAAGAGCAATGACATATAAGGTGTACGAATAACAGACATGCCTTGAAATATCCCTTTTTAGAATGATAATCGTTCAGCACCACTACTTGTTTAGAATCTGTGTGCAAACGCCAAAGAATGGCAACATCTGACAACAAACTTTTCTTAAAATTTCCATATATCCGTTCCATCATTTCAGTCTCGTTCGGCAAATCTTCAAATTCTTTAGTGATCCAAGAGATCTTTCGATTGCAGTTGTATTTTTCGAGCAGATTTTCCAAACTTACTTTGCTTCATTATCAGAGCTGACCCCACATCTAAATGGTATTTTCCATCAATAACAAGATTCAGAATGGATTTAACAAAATCTTGTATGGAAACAACAACATCCAAATCAACTCGACCAGTTTGAAGTGATAGTATAGCTAGTGTAAAAAAATAGTATTTTAGTATTTTACTTAAATGTATAATTGAACCCTCTATTAAACTATTAAATTTAGTCAAATAATATCATTCATAATTTGATTTCGAGGAGATTTGCCACAGGGGAGAAAGTGTTCATGCATTTTGACACCATGATTTTTTTTGGTTACCCAGCGGTGAACATTTGGACAAGAAGAAAGAACAATGAACTGTAGGTTTAAATGTAATTGCTCTTTATCTTCATATTCTTCAGCTATGGATTTAATTTCAAGGCTCTGTGTATTGCATTTTTCAAAAATAAAATTCTTTATGCTATGTTCCCATCTCATTTTATCACCAAGACCTTCAACCTTGAAGTACCTAAACAGAAAAAATTTACTCTAGCTTCACGAAGTATACATGAGGTATGCAAATGATACACAGCTGAATCATCCCAACCAATCTTACTTTTTGTCTGCATTACTGCTTGCTTTAACATAGCGAGCGATTCGTTAACAATAAACAACATAACCAGGTGCATATTCCTTAAATTCTTTTCGATATGCTGCAAAAGCTATTGGCAAGGTATTGATAACTAACCCTTTATTTGTTGTCATAAGTTTGTTAAACATCTTGGAGTTATTCACAGGTTTCATGGCTAAAAACATAGTTACTCGGAATAAACCCTGGTTAGGAAACTCCCGTGGCTTTCGCCCTGTTCGGCAAAATATGTTTTGATCTTATTTTGTTGCAATCACGTGACATTGATGGTGCACTTAAAAATTTTCTAACGTGATGGCTGGTGCTGTGGTGAATGATTATCTTTTTGGTGATGACTTAGAGGCAGTTATGAACGCATTAGAGGAGGATGTAGATTTACAAGAGGAATTTTTAAATACAGCAAACAATGTAAGTGATTAGTTGTACCTAAGATGATGGAACTCAACTTAAACTGGCTCAAAAAATTATCTACTGCATTCTTTTATATTATTATTTTTCTGACTTTGTTTTAGATTGAAGATGGAAAGTTTGTGTGTAATATTTGTGAAAAAGTATGTAAAAGCAAAGGATGGCTTACTCGGCATATGAAAAATCATTCAGCTACTGTGAAAAATGAAAGAGTCGTACAATGTTTAACACAAGAACATATTTTTAATATATTATCAGAAGAAAAGGTGAAAGTCGAAAATAACAGCTGCTATAATACTGATTTATGTACGAAACTTAAAGAAACGAAAATTGAAGGAGATGATATGTGGTTAATAGCATTAGACTTGTGGTCTGCATTCCAAAAACCGTATGAAAAATTGTTAAAAAACAAAGATGCGGAAAACTTTTATAGCTTTTGCTATTCAAACATTGTTGCTAAAGCACAAGAATTTTTATCCATCTACCCAGACAGATTGTTGCATCTATCAAAAGGAGATACAGAATGTAAGACATCTGAATCAACATCCGATTTATCTGAAAAAGAGACACATGGCTTGTATTACATCACAGGATATATAATGCATGAAATTTATAAAAAAATGAAAAACTCCCCCAAATGGAATACTAGCACAAATCAACAAATAATGTCACTATTAAATGCAACCAAATTACATCCTGAGGAAACAAAAGAAAACTTTACTTTTATGTCTAATCTTGACAGAGGTGGGCTTTGGTTTATAACTGAAGATTTGCAAAAACTAATGCACTTGACAGAGAAAAAAATACAACCTCTCTCATAGATCATGTAATTGATTACAGAAGTATTTGTAAAAGCATTTTTGATGATTCTTTTATTCAGAAGAAATGGGAAGATATATGCACAAAATCTGAAGTCGAAATGGCAAAACATATCTCAAAAGATGTACTTTATAGTGTTATCAATTTATTTGTCGGGATACGCTCATTTACACATGCCAAAAACATCGTACAAAAGTTTAAAAGAACACAACAAACTGCAAAGGACAAAGCTCTCAGGAAAAACATTAAACGTTCATGTGTTGAAAAAAAATAACAAATTTTGATAATGATATGTAATGTTATAATCTATTTACCAACTTCAGATCACCCACATATTACAGTGAAAATCTTGCAAAATTTGTTTGGATTTTTCCTCATTTTTCAATGTTTTTATCTTTCATTTCTGAGAAGTTTGGTTATCTGGAATAGGTGTAAGTAAAAGTAAAGATTATACAGTAATGGATTTTGTTCATATTTTATTCAACGAGCTTTACGCTTTGGTAATATGGTATTATCAATCTCAACCCAACTTTTTCGTTTATCATATCTTCCTCTTGTATTACCACTGCTGCACGAAATACTTTTTTGTATGCGAATTGACTTATATCATTATATCCAAACATCTGTAAGTCTGGATTATCTGAACATCGGCCTATTTGTCGCTGATTGCCAAAATACTCCTCAACTGGATCCTGGCAAAATCTCTCAGTGAGGACAAATTCCACACCATTACTCAACATGAATTTTATCACTTCAATGATTGCATGTGTTGTAATTTTGAAACCTTCAAAGGTTTGCCATGATAAGAACATCTTACTTTGATCATTCAACGTGAAATCACCAGGACGGTTATCAATATTTTGCTTCCAAGTATAAAGATAATTAAGGAAAACATTGCGTAACCATTCAAAACGTTCATCATTCAATGATGAAAATGGGGCTAACATGGGCTTACGCTTTCGAATGTGTTCATTCATTCCCCGCACATTCATGCAATCAAAAAAATTATCAATCATTTGACAATATCTTGCGGTTTCCACTGAATCATCTCCTCCATAATGGTTTAATGCTTTAGCCATTGTAGTACTCAAAACCTGCGCTGCTAAATTCACTCTCATGACTGAGTAGGGGGTGAGGTTAGTGTGATCAGAAGTGATTCTAGGTAAGACTTTCAAGGGACTTTCAGCATCCATAACATACAAACTAGCTACATGCTTCCACAAAAGATATTTGCCATTATTCCACATACATCTGGTTTTGCGTCCACTCCCTGAATGATATAAACAATTCCTAGCAGTCTTTATCAGATGTGGTGGGTCACTGATAAAATAAATGAATCGGTCTTTGGAGTACAAATTTATAGTTCGATAGCAAACATCAGACATACTGCCACCATCCAAATCTTTATGCATGCGATAGAATCTCCTATTAGGAGATGCACCATCCGAGGTTGCGGCTATCACTTTTAGGTTGCATGTTATTTCCAATACAAAAATCCCTTCCCAAAACAATGGGAAAATCTGAGCTGAAGTTATACCATTTGTAGCAAAGTAAGCAAAAGAAAATTTCAAGTTACTAGTTAACCCCTGTATTAGAAATACCAGACAATGTGAAGCTAGTTTGTCCTGTCTTTCTAGGGTAGCAAAATTAACAGTTGGATTTCCAAGATCTGTGAATCCAATCAACTCACCAGTAACTTTGTCGAATACAAGATTTGACCTTATTTTCATCTCATCAAATAACAAGACAACATAACGCTGGGTTTCGGTAAAAGACTCAGTCAATTTAACCAGCTCACCAATGACAGCTTTGTTGAATTCTGGTTTGGGTTTGACAAAATTTCGATAATCACGAAGTGTTCTTTGACTCGGTAAAACAAGGACACCACTGTTTCTTAGTTCCTCATAACAAGAAGGAGACTTGGCAGCCAATGATAGACAGAACCTTATGATCATTGGATGAAAACGCACACCTTTAGTATTAGATGAAAATAGCTTTTGCTGTTGTTGCCAAAACAGATTCATGAAATCAGTTATATTTGCCTTATCTGCATTACTAAAAATCTTGATGAGATCTTCACTCATTTGATGATCTACTGAAAGGCTTGAATTTTGTAACTCAACTGTCATTTCATCGATTCTTTTCTGCAGTTGCTTACAGTGTAATCTTTTCTCTTGCAAAGCTAATCCCAGCCTTTCTCTTGAAGTTTGAGATACTGGAGCCTTTGGTTTAGCTGGTATCAGTACACGCTTTGACTTGGCAGATGAAATCTTCATATACGATTTGTTAATACCTTGACACGATTCACAAACGTCTATTTCACCAAGTAATATTTCACAGTCTGAGTGTCTGTACATTTCCAAACAACTAAATGGTACATTTTCATCTAAAAGTGGGTCATGCACTCAATGATATTGACATTCCGAATTGATCGTTTATACTTTCGGTACAGAATGTGAGTTTCAGGAAGAAACCAAGCAAACATTGAAATTGTAAATCCCATACTATCATCTACAACTACTTCAAACTGTGGCAAACTCAAAGAATCAGAAGAATACAATTGAATTAAAATTCTATCTTCTAATCTAGTTAATTTCCATGCCTGTAGTGTTTTCAATTTCTGAACTCTACTACAAAATTCTCCAAAATCAACATATACAAGTGATTCCTTGACAGCATCAACATGAAGTTTATCATTAACAATACTTCTGTATGGTCTGTTAGGTCTAGGCTTTGTGGTAATACTTTTCTTATACATGTTCAAAGAAGGCAATGCTCCAAAAACTGGTTTCGTTTTCACCATTTTCTCTGAATAAACTAAATTTAAAACTACATACAGTATACTGGGAAAAGTGGGTCAACTGTTTAACAGTAATGACTGCATTTGTTTACTTTCACCTTATGTATATATAATGTGAAATTTATAAGCAAAGCAATATACATTCTAATTAATCTGAAATACCTACATGACTCTATATCTTTTGCCAAGAAATGTTTTTCGCAGGTATAAACAGAATCATTTTCAATTTGCTTCTTGAAGGCTTTATCCACAGTTCGTGTCTTTGTAATTACAGACAACCATGTCTCTCTCCATTTTTTGTATTCTTCGTTCTTAGCTGCAGGTAATTTAAAAATACCAATTCCTTTTGTTCTTCTGCAGCTCCCACAACCAAACACAGAACAATTCACTCCTGGCATGTTTAGTGTGTATGGGAACCATTTTCTTTTCTGTGTGCACCATTAATATCACGTGATCATAAATAATGCGGATCAAAACATTGAACGATAGTGGCGCGAGTTTCCTAACCAGGGTTTATTCCGAGTAACTATGCTAAAAGTCATCAGAAACGATTTGAAAATTAAAAACATTAGGAAGAAATTATCTGATACTGCCATTAAAAGCTCTTTTTAAAATAATAGAGGATACTTTTATGTAACATACATTTAGAAGAGTCCAATCTATACTTCTGTGCTGCAATAATATCCCAATCATTGTATATATTAACCACTATACACTCCTTGATGCTATGCTTTTCAATCAAATCCGAAAAACGATTACGCCAATTACTGCGAAAAAATCCATGGAAAATACCAAACTCTATGCATCTAAAATTATCAAGGTATCAAAACCGTTGTTTATACAAAATAATACAAAGATAATGTGTATGGAATGTTTAAATAAAATACCTTAAATAGAGCAATAGTTTCCCGTTTGCCTCCAATATCAAAGATATTGAATAAAGTATACCATCCACACAATTAGGATAGCTCGCCAAATTCAAAAGGTGCTTTTCTCCAAGGAGGAGATGTGGAGTGCACATTGCATGATCTGTTGAAATATCATCCAGAAATATTAATGACTTGATTATTTCATGAAATAAACATTCATACTGGATTGCTTCTGCACACCTCAGCAGAAGTGAACTGAATTTGTGAAAAACATCATTTTGATCTAAAGATGTTAAAGCAAAAACCTGAAAATTCAAATTAAACATTATGGTATATATATTATTAAAGATAAGATAATATATATATAACAAAAAAGTAAAACAAAAGTTTCTAGGATGATATAAACAAAAGAAAGGTCAAGGTAGCATTAATGAATTGTTATGCTGTGCCTGATCACCCTCTTTTTCCAGGGTGTGTCCAGTTGTCTGGCAAGCTGACTCAAACAGCCTTCCAGATATGAAGACCTGCATTGGACTCAACGAGTTGGATGCGTGAAGATTCACGGAAACAATATCAAGTAAATCAAGTATATAAGTAAGTATAGGTATGCATACTATCTGCAGGAGCAATGTTGTCTGAGCAGGATCTGTTTAAAGTGTAGTTGCCTATAGCATTGTAATACAATTTTTAAATAAATAAAAGATATATATAATTCAGGATAATAGAGATTTAAATGTAGCAAAACAATAATAATAACAACAACACTTACAAATTTCCTGGACATCTCCAGACAGATTATGATCAGCATCTAGTTGTTTGACAGGCAGTGATTCCATTTTATCTGAAGAAAGAAAATTTAACAAACCAAATTCCTAGTAGAACAGCTATATTTTCAAAAGTAAGAAAAATGTAGAACCTGAGTCATAAGCTTCAAATTCAGGATTGATACCAAAATTTTGCAACTTCACGTATCCCTAAAATTGAAAAAACAACAAAGAGATGAAAAAAGTTTGTCATTTCATTTTAATCAAGCAGTCTGATTTGTATCATATTACTGATGGTAATTGTAAACATATTTTTCACACGAAAATAAGGTAGTGTTTCTATAATGAATTTTCTAAGAAATTTGTTTGTAAATAACCCTTCTAAAACAGAAAACATAATTTTAATCAACTCCCTTTTAAATGTTGCAGCAACAGATGCAGTCGTAATAGGGGTGTGAGATATGTTTTGTTGAATTCTGCTTGAGATTGCCTTTTCTCTGTCTTGTCAACAATGTCCAGTGAAGTGTGTATTGTCTATTATTGTCTGTTCAGTTTCTTATTTATCCTAAATCAAGAAATTTCTATCTCATTTATCAGTCAATATGTTAGTTGATTTGATCATCAATTTATGTGTAATTAGTTGTAGGTAAAATTAATTTGAAATAGTTAATGCTGCTTAACGACTTAATTATGAATATTATTGGAGATTCGCATAAATGAAGATGCATCTGCTTCTTCCTGCCTGAGTGCATTATAAAGAGCTAAAAAGGAGCAGTCTCTTTCTCTCCATGTACTAACAACAATAACAGACAGGAGAAACATTGATTATACCTATTAAGTGAAAAGAAGTAAACTGTAAAAGCATGTAAACACCAGGGACAAAACTCAAAAGGAAGCTACATCTGAACAACGTGTATTCGCTACTTTGCATGCAATAGCGAGTTTAAACAAACTTTTTTCGATTTTTTAAAGATATACAATCAAGATTGGTTAACCGTGGATGTTTTAAATTTTTACAGAGTCGATTTCGTTAGAATCTTGCTACTTATAAATTTTGGAAATTTGTGATCGTCACAATTGAAGATAAATTTTACCGTGATTTATTGGCCTACAAACGCAACGATCAACTAACTAAATACTGCAGGGGATTGAAGAGTAGGAGTAGATTGGGCTCTGTTTGATCCTGCATATTTAGAAAAATGTCAGAAAATCAAACGGCGTCATCTTCCCACAACAACAACGGGAGATTAAACGATCAAAATAACTTGTAATGTATCGACTGTACACGTATATTTAGAAGCTTATCTGGTCTAAAAAATCATCAGAGAGCATGTAAATCAAGAGATAACAACATCAATATTGTAAACAAAGAACCTATGCTACCTGAACAACTTGCAATTGATGTAAGTAGACAAGCTGATAATTTTTTAAGAAGAGCGTAAACGATGCGTACCTTATTCGTATTAATTTTTGCAGGATAAAATCTTGCGATATAAATGTTTGCGATACTTATTTTTGCGAATTTCGGCCTTTTTCGCAAAAATTAATCCCGCAAAATATTTCAAAGATAGACATTCGCAAAAATTAATCCTGCAAAATCTTTTTACTCTGGGCATTCGCAAAAATTAATCTCGCAAAAAAAATTCAACAAATCCTATTTTTCAATTCTTTTTTCTTATGTAATACTGAAATGACAAGAAAATTCCAAGAAAAGTTTTGTCCATGTTCATAATTCATTCATCGTCACTTAATTCTACAACAGTTTTAGAAGCATAAACGTTTTTCGTACTTGAAACTGTTCTACGTTTCTTTGATGAAGAATTATTGGTTGTCTCGTTGGTGTTCTTCCGTTTTTTTGTTTCTCTATTATCTGAATTGTTAATCTCCATTGTTTTGCTAGAGTCACTTTCCAGAAAAGATCCTGCGATATTTGTCTCCTCTCGTTGATAATACAGTGTATCAACATATTGTTCATAAATTCTAATAAGTTCACGATTCTTCAAAGTCGATGGCATATGTATTTCTACGCGGCAAAGTATTTCCAAACCACCTTGAACCAACGGCGATACACAATAGTTGGTTGAAGTTGGAACAGCATATACTTGGGCCCCTCTATCAAGGATATACTTGGTAACTCTTGAATTTTCCATTGGCAAATGCCCGATTGTCATTCCAGATTCGGGGATTGTTACTCTTATTGAAAAAAAATCATAAGGATTATTCTTTTCATGAGAGCAGACCAATCTTTGTTCCGATTGGGGCTGCCAATAACGGCGGTAGTAATGGTAACCACGTACAGCAGAGGAATAATCAAACAAGTTAACAATGGTCATTTCAAAAAAGTATTGCTATTGTAACGTTTTCGTCTCTCCAATTCAAGTGGAAACAAGAGCCAGATGGCGCAAAACGGTAGCAGCAAAAGTACTTGCGACAGAAATACTTTCGAAATTTCGGCCATTTCTTGAGATATCTTACCGGTGGAAAACAGGCATAAACGATAATAATGTTTAAAATTACTAACTACTAAATAGGGTCTAATCGTCTAATCGTAACACGCCAGCAACTTAATTAGAAGACAAAAGAATTATACATGCTTGAGCTGTTTATAACTTATAGTACATTTTTTTTATAAGAGCTTATGTAGAAAAAAAACGCGTTTCTTCGAGAAAAAAATGTATGTTTTGAATTATAATTTCTTGAAACCAAAAATGAATTCGAACAGATAACTGCCTTTTTTAACTCGATTTTTGAAAACCTTGATGTTCAAAGACAGTACAGATAACTAACAAACGTAGAAAGTACTAAGAAAGTCTGATCTGAGCTTCTGACACGAAAAACATATCTATTTTCAAGTGCCAAAGTACATTGATTCAGTACCATAAGTAACTAAAAGTCCCAGTTTTCTGTAGACTTTTTTGATTAATATCAATTTTCTCATCAATTAAGTGATAAAATATCAAAGAAACGTACTTTAAATGCATGTGATGTGAAACCTTCGAAAATTCAAAAGTCTGCGTTCGTTCATTAGAATTTATATTGAGTTTTTAGTGGGGGACTCGCAGACTCTGAATCGCAGACTAACTGCCATTTCGGCGGAGGAGGAGGAAGAGGAGTAGTAGTCCAAGGGTGTTTTAATACGGTATTCGCTTTCGCTGCTACCGTAATAAACAACAAAAGAATTCAAGTAAGTGCTTTTTATATATTTCCCCGTAGGGCGAAATATATGTTAAAACCGGCATTTCCTTCTTCTCCTTCTTTTCGTTCACTTTTATAGCCGCGGTTCAGTATTGAATTTTCACCTAGCCGCCAAAGTAGATAAGAATAGAGGCTAGTCTACAGTGAAGTAGTGCGCCATTTTTTTTCAGTCAGTGCAGATTGTCAGTAGAAGACTTTGCTTTTCCTGCCAGCTTTTAAAATGATTCAAAAGATAAAAGGTTGTTAAATGATGGAAATAATTGAATTTATTAGATATAACTAGGGTCTTATCTCAATAAGTAAATACAAGTCACGTGACTTCAGTATAAAAAGGGGAAATGGCGCGAAAAGAGTCACATGTCAATTAGCTTCGAACCGGTAAAGTTAAACTTCCTTTAAATTTATCAAATTCGTATCATGGCTGCTAGCAACCCATCTATCGAAATTTCTGATCCTGCTACTGATGACCAACCAATGGATACTGAAACCAACGGTGGAATAGATCAACTCAAGGCTTACTTCGATCTTAAATTTAGTGAGCAAAATGCTATGCTGGAAGAAAGAATTTCCCACGATACAAAACTGCTGGAAAAAAGACTGAAAGGAAAAAAGAGTCAGGAAGCCCCAACCTTCAAATATCGGGGCAATAAGGTACAATATAATTTTAATACAAATCTTATAGAAAGTCTTGAAAGTCTTAAATCTCTTGTCGAAGAGGGATCTATAACACGATCCTGTAAACGCATCGATAACATGGTGGCTGATCTTCGAAAACGTAACAAATGCATTCGCTTCGCCGATAAATCTCCAGCTGGCTGGTCAGCAGTGGACGAATATCTGTCAGATGATCTTGCCAGTAATTCTGATGACGACAAGAGGATGAAAGCTGCTGAAAACAGAGCACTCGCCAAGAGGAAATCTGTAAAACGGAAACGTCAGTTCAACATTCAATCGCCACGCCATTTCCAGCCATCATCCACGTTTACCAGCCCATCGCAAAGTCTACAGAATTCTTTTCGTTCCCAAGATTCACCGCAGTTCACCGGGAGGCCTGGTTTCGGATCGCAAGCCAACCAACAGCTACGTCGGGGATTCCATCAAACATCGCTTTGCTTCGCATGTGGAAAACCAGGACACTGGCGAAAAAACTGTCCGGATACCAAGCAGTACTGAAAAGGACTCTCTAAAAGTTAAGTATGATAAAACTTCATTTTTGTGTTCTGATTATTGTGAAAGTTTAGATAATAAGCAAATCAGTGACGATATTATAGTCAAGGGCAGCCTTAAGGAACACATCAAATACTGGAAGAGAATCGACACAAACAGCACTGTCTTGGATATTATAAACACGGGCTATAAGATACCTTTTGTAACTACCCCCCAAAAGGCTGTTTTTACAAACAATTATTCTGCTTTTGAAAACGAAGAATTTGTTAATACATCTATCCAAGAACTTTTAAAAACAGGAAGGATTGTTGAATCTTCCGCAATACCTCATGTAGTGAATCCACTGAGTGTTAATATAAGAAATAATAAGAAAAGACTAATACTAGACCTAAGACATGTGAATAAACACGTGTTCAAACAAAATATAACTTTTGATGACTGGAAAATTTTTTCTGAATTTCTACAAAAAGACAGTTTCATGTTTAAGTTTGATATCAAACAGGGCTACCATCACATCGATGTTTTCGAAGAACATCAAAAATACCTCGGATTCTCATGGGTAGTAAATGGCGAGATAAAATATTTTGTTTTCACAGTTCTTCCTTTTGGCCTTACTTCTGCACCTTTTTTATTTACCAAAATTATGAGGGTACTGATTTCTCACTGGAGACAAAACTCGATAAAAATCGCATGTTTCATTGACGATGGGGCAGGTGCTTCAAATGACTTCAACCAAGCAAAACTTCAGTCTGATTTCGTTAAAATGTCTTTACTGCAATCCGGCTTTATTGTCAACGATGCAAAGTCTGTCTGGTGTCCCACACAAAAATTGATTTGGCTAGGAATACATGTAAATACAGAAAATAACTCTTTTACCATCCCTGCTGAACGACTTGATTCAGTGTTTCGTACTCTACAAACGATTTTAAATTCTTTACCGTACACTACAGCTAGAATTCTAGCACGCTTCTGCGGACAGTTAATATCAATGAAATTTGTCTTGGGTGATATTGTACAATTAAAGACAAGGCGACTGTACAGCACGATTGAATCGAGAGTATCATGGGACACCAGAATTAACTTATCTGACCATAATGACGTTTTGCTTGAACTATTCTATTGGAAAAATAATCTTTTGTCACATAATAAGAGGCAATTAGTTCCATACGAGATTCCACGGGTTCTAGTTTTTTCCGATGCTAGTAAAACTGGATTAGCGGCTCTCCTCCTGAAAGATAATAATAGCAATGATAGGTCCGTAATTTCGTTTAAACAATTTTCTTCTTCGGAAGTTTCGAAGCACTCTACTTGGCGTGAACTTTATGCCATTTGTTTTGCCCTAGAATCCTTTTCTACTTTCCTGAGAGGAAAACCGGTTCTATGGAACACCGACAACCATGCGTGTACAATTATTTCGAAATCCGGAAGTATGAAACCTGATTTACAGCTTATCGCTGAAAAGATTTTTGCCATTTGCCAACAACATTCTATTGACTTCAAAATTCAATGGATCCCTAGAGGAGATATTTCTTTTGTAGACGAACTGAGCCGCTACCAAGATACAGATAGCTGGGAGATAACAACAAACTTTTTTAATATTTTGAATTCGCTTTGGGGGCCCTTTACTATAGACAGATTTGCAGATCAGGATAATAGAAAAATCACAAGATTTAATTCAAAATTTTACTGCCCTGGAACCGAACACGTCGATGCCCTATCTGTTTCCTGGAAGAATGAAAACAATTTATTAGTTCCTCCAGTTTCTCTGATCCCAAAAGTATTAAAACATATTACAAAATGCAAAGCTTCAGGAACACTCGTAGCTCCATATTGGAAGTCAGCCTCATTCTGGCCTTTAATTTCCACGTCATTAAATTCCTTTGAAAGTTACGTAACAGATTTTAGAATTTTCGATAACAATAATAATTTTTGTGTTTCCCAAGGTAAATGCAAAAACTGTTATATCGGCTCCCCAAATTGTAACACTAAAATCATTGCTTTCAAAATTGAGTTCTAGAGTATCTATAGTACCAAACATTCAACCACCGGGCAACCTACCGTAGAAGATACATATGATAGAAATGGCAAAGAGCAGACAACCACCGGGTAAACTGCGGAATAACGACAGGTAATCAAAAGCAGGTAACCACTGGGTAAACTGCGGAATGAAGACAGGTAATTAATAGCAGGTAACCACTGGGTAAACTGCGGAATGAAGATAGATAATTAATAGCAGGTAACCACTGGGTAAATTGCGGAATGAAGACAGGTAATTAAAAGCAGTTAACCACCGGGTAATTAAAAGCAGACAACCACTGGGTAAATTGCGGAATGAAGACAGGTAATTAAAAGCAGGTAGCCACTGGGTAAACTGCCGTATGAAGACAGGTAACTAAAAGTAGGTAACCACCTGGTAAACTGCCGAATGAAGACAGGTAATTAAAAGTAGGTAACCACTGGGTAAACTATTTTTCTTCTCAATTTTCTTATTCTGTCTTTTAATTATAGATCTCTTTAAGGAACGTTTTAAATCAAAGCTTGAAAATGAATCTTTGCAGCCATTGTTTCAAGTGCTACCTGAATATCTTGTCCAACACAGAGCTAATAACACCATTATAAAGTATTCTAGCAGCTTTTCTATTTGGAAAAGTTGGTGTAAAAAATTTGTTGTTTTCGAATTGCCGGCATCTGCCCTCACCGTGGCATTATTCATTCTCAACCTCATCCAACTGGACAGTTCCTTTCCAAAAATCGAAGGGGTGTTCTATTCGATCAAGTTCTACCATAAAACGCTAGGCTACACTGACCCATGTAAAAATGTTCTTGTAGTTAACATGCTAGAGGCAGCAAAGCGTATCTGTCAACACGTCGTGAAGAAGAAAAAACCAATCACGGTGACCCATCTTCATCTGCTGTACGAAAAACTCATTAGCAAGGATACTAATCTGAGTAAAATAAGGACGATGAATATCTGTTTGCTGGGTTTCTGCGGATTTCTCCGGTATAGTGAAATAAGTAACCTAAAAAGATCCGACATTGTCTTTTCCAACCAGTATATGAAAGTGTTTCTTGAAAAAAGCAAAACTGACATCTACAGAGATGGTAAGTGGATTTATATTAGCGGACATGACTCGCGGATCTGCCCCGTTCTGAACCTGAAAACCTACTTAGAACACGCCGGGTTATCAGACAGCAATTCTGACTTGTACTTATTCAGAGCTATATCTGTGTCTTCGAAAAACAAATTTGGTTTATTGCGGAATCAGAACATTCCTCTAAGTTACACAAGAATGCGTGAGATTCTTTTAGATTCGTTGGAATCCATCGGTCTGGACAAGAAGCACTTCGGACTTCACAGTCTACGTTCAGGTGGAGCCACAGCTGCAACAAATGCTGATGTGCCAGACCGTTTGGTTAAAAGACATGGAAGATGGCAATCCGAAAAATCCAAAGAGGGTTACATTGAAGATGATGCCCAACACCTGCTAGCTGTGTCGAAATCCTTAGGTTTATAGGATTCTTTATAAAATGTTTCTTCTCTCTCTTCCTTCTCCATGGTTTGTGTCCCTAACTTTTTTCCACATGCTAAGATGACACCACTACTACAAGATAATCTTTGTTTCTTGTCCCCAGATATAGCAAATAAATGAGGTTATTTTCGGTTGAGCAAAGCGAATTAGAAAATAATTGAATTTATTAGATATAACTAGGGTCTTATCTCAATAAGTAAATACAAGTCACGTGACTTCAGTATAAAAAGGGGAAATGGCGCGAAAAGAGTCACATGTCAATTAGCTTCGAACCGGTAAAGTTAAACTTCCTTTACAGATTTTGTATTATAAGAAATTGAATGTCGATATTCAGCATATATGTAACTATATATAACTATCGAAATTTATTATTATATACATGTATATTTTTGTTTTGCTCGTAACCTTGGCGAGCTAGTAACTGCAGCATGGTTCCAAGAGTACGTTTCCTCCCACGAGGGGGTTTTTCGTATCCGGCGCAGTTGCGATTGTTGTTAGTGAAAGTCAAATGTTGTACTTATATTCAAAGAGCTCCATTTTCTACTCAGATCACAGGAATGTGCATAAAGGAGTAACATCATTAGCCTTCTGAATTTGGTAGATGCCGTAGTCCAAACCATGTCACTGTAATCTGTTAATAGAAATACTGAAATGAGATGAACGTATTTTGAAGTTTATTCCAATATTTGCTTGTATATATAGCTGCAAAAGAGAAAGTTGTAATTATGAAAACGAGGTTTGTTGCAATTCTGTAACGGTTCACCATGCTAAGATGACACCACTACTACAAGATAATCTTTGTTTCTTGTCCCCAGATATAGCAAATAAATGAGGTTATTTTCGGTTGAGCAAAGCGAATTAGAAAATAATCGTTTTAGTTCAGTGTTGTTATGAAAGGTTTTGTAAAAACTTTTTAATGAACGTGTAAAATACAGAAAAAAATTGTTTTGTTTTTTGTTGATAACAATAATGCTATGGATGATTGGTTGGTAGTTAAATGTTTGGAACAGCAAAACATTGAAGCTGTGATTTCAGTGCAAAGACGAAAATTCATTATCAATACAGGCTGAAGATTTATTTTTATTTTACATCCTGATTTGACAGGATAATGTATACAGAATGTATAGCCAAACTGAACTGACACAGCACGCACATGATGTACAGCCACCACAAGGGAAACCTTTTATACGTGGAGAACAAGTAGTTCAACCAATTATGTTAATTCAAAGAGTACATTACAAAAACAGCAAGTAAAAACGTGATGTCGTATATGCAATAAGATGTTCCAGAAAACAAATTACGTATATACAATATTTTTATACACAGGATTGAGACAGATAATAACTTGAAAGAACCTGGTTGAATGTGCTTCCCTGGCCTGGATAGGCTGGATACTATGGATTAATTCCATGATCACGCATACTGTTTTGATACTGTATTATGATATTTTATTTTGTAAAAAGTATATACCGTAATGCTTCGATTAGACGCCCGGGGCGTTTATTAAATTTTTTGAATTTTTAGGGGGGCGTCTATTCGAGGGAGGCGTTTAAAAGAGGGGGGCGTCTATTGAATTTTTGTGAAGCTCTTCTTTTTCGTAAATATAAACTAAATATAAACATCGATAAAAAATATACAAAATTAAACTTCAAGATCATCGTCAATAAAGACAAAGTTTCCGACTGTTAGTTTAAAATTTAAAAAGAAAGGCGTCTATCGCAAATTTCCATATTTTTATACAAAATGAAAACATTGAGGCTGAAACAATGCAATGTAGTAGTTCTACATGCCGTAATTAGTGTGTCTCTAATAAACGCTCCTCTCTAGAGAGGGGCGTCTATTCGAGGGGGGCGTCTAATAGAGGGGGGCGTTTATTTAAAAATCTCCTGAAAAGGAGGGGCGTCTATTCGAGGGGGGCGTTCAAAAGAAGGGGGGGCGTTTAATCGATGCATTACGGTATATAATATTTATACTGTCAACTTTCCTTACACAAACAACAAACATAAATCAAAACACAATCCAACATAACAATCTGTAAATTAAATCAAAGCAGAACTCAAATTTCTTTTTTTAGCTTCGTAGTGATTTGGTTATGGATGTGTATTTTCACTACCAAAATCTGTTTGTTTTTGTCATTTGAGATTTACGAAAGTCATTTTTATCACATAGTAAATAATGAGTGTCCACATATTTTTGTGACTGAGATGTTTATTCTGAATACTTGAATTTAATTTTATAAATTGTCACTTTTAAGACCATCTCTTTTTGGAAAATAACTCTTGTCCTAATTTGAAATGCTACACAGTACAAATTTGGATTGTTTTTGATAGTTATTTGCTGTCTACCCCAAAGTATTTTTAATACTTAGACTGTAGTATTAAAATTAGGTTTGACAATTTTCTTTTCTTCTTTTGTAAACTTGTAAACACATTTCATTGTATGATGTTG
Organism: Turritopsis dohrnii; assembly: GCA_027922465.2. Taxonomy (NCBI): domain Eukaryota; kingdom Metazoa; phylum Cnidaria; class Hydrozoa; order Anthoathecata; family Oceaniidae; genus Turritopsis; species Turritopsis dohrnii. The sequence continues at coordinate 190,282 of BQMF02000549.1, read as the reverse complement.
TAAAATCAGGGGTCCCACTCGGCATGTTTTCATGTTTTTTCATGTTTTTCCTTATTTTAGCATTTTTCATGTTTTTTGGTATGTTTTCCAGACAAATGCCATGTTTTTTCAGTGAAGACCATGACATTTTTTATTTTTAGTACTTTTGAGGTTGGGGTTGATAGTGAAGTGGAGATAATTTTGTGTTATGATTTTGTATATGTCAATTTTGAAAAAATAAAACATGAGAAGCCATTTTTGAATTCTTCAGAGAGCATGACTTTCCTTGAAGCTTTTATTTTCCATGATTCCAATTGTTTGTATTACCTTTTTACCATTTTATTTGTTAAGATTTATTATGTTCGCATTTATTGATTTACTACTTTTCTAATGCGTTGTACGAAATTTTAGCATTTTTTTCATGTTTTATGCTAAAAAGAGCACGTTTTTAGCAAGTTTTTTTCAAATTTACAGCATTTTTTCATGCATGTTTTCTCAGAAACTTGAGTGGGACCCCTGTAAAATAGTTTAATACGAGTTATGAAAAGCTGTGTTCTGTCGAATTACATTGTTTGCCATGATATTACTGTGTAAAAGGATGTCAAGCTTCTGCAGCAATGAAGATCATACGTTTATTATGATGAATTAACCTTATACATATTGATGCAGTTGTTGATATTCAGTTGTTTAAGGGGAAATATTAGTTGCATTTAGGTCTTCCAATTTTAAGCTTTGTCCATAATAACTTCTCATAACTCATAACTTTTTTAACTCCTCAGCAAAAATTATAAGAGAAACCATGTCACATGACCATGAATATCTTCATTTCATAATAAGTTCGAAATAACTTCCTTTGTGGTATTAAATTGAATTCTACCCTGATTAGTATGGACAGCATTTTTATTTGCGTTGATGGTAGTTATACCACTTTTCTTATGGTCTTCTATGTACACACAATAATTGATAAAAGTTTTACAACTTTGGGGAAATATATAGTCGCATTTTTGCGAATCTTGTTTTCTTTTCATTCAAAATTGAAAAATCATGTGCGAAGAAGAGTCGTTAAAATATTTGATCAAAAACTTTTGTTCGATTTTGATTGTTATCTGGTTTCAAACGTGTGGGGGAGAGCCACTAATGTTTGTGTCTGTCTCAAAGCCATTCAATTTCTTTTGAACTGAAAATGGATACGAGAGAGGAAAGAGAAATTACCGGTAGGTTTGATGTTGATCATAAGAATTGTGACCACCTGAAAAAAATGAAAAAAAAACATAAAAAAGAAAATCTGGTGACATGCGATGGGGAAAATAACAAGGAACCAAAGTTTGTTTGTTTTTACTTCGTTCATCATGAAGGCTTTGTTTGTTTTCATCGAACGTCATCGAACGCATCAAAATAAACATTCGAAATGGCGTTAGAATCTGTTAAAATAAAATTAACGCTCTATTTAAATTTAGTAAAGTACATCTACATTATAGAAAGAAACTGAAACCAAGATTTTTTTACTATTTTGTTGTTTTACTTTGTGCCAGTATGCTTTTTAGGGTTTGCTGGCAACTTGCAAAAGCTTCGCAACCTTTTTACAAATTGTTTATTATCTTTGCCTTTAGCAAAGGATTCAGATGTTCTTCCAACAGAGCAAGAATCATCTCTTGGCTTACTCGAATATCAAGCTGCAGTATCTTCAGTTAAAGACCTTGCGAAAAAAAAGCGACAACATATCAGACTCACCGACAAAGAACGCTATGATATCGGAAGATACAGCTCCATCCACGGTGCAACTGCTGCAGTTAGAAAGTTTAAAAAATCCCATCCCCATCTTAAACTGGGAGAAAGCACAGCAAGAAGTCTTAAAAAAAAAGTAGGAAGAATTGTTGAAGTCAAACAGTGAAAAAACGGAATTGACAAAGTTGAAACGTGGTCGACCCTTAATGCTTGGTTCAATCGATGAAAAAGTTAAGAACTTCTTGTTGATTTTGAGACGGAAGGGAGGAGTTGTGAATTCTGTTGTTGCAATTGCTGTTGCGCAAGCACTAATTCAGAAGAGCTCAGATGAACACTTAAAATGTATCGATTTAGTTTCATCAAGTTGGACACAAAGCCTTTTTCGAAGGATGGGTTTTGTCAGGCGAATGCGCACCACAGACAAGCCAGAAATCCCTGATCAAGTTGTGAAAGAGGTCAAGTTGCTCTTTCAACACCAAATAGTTAGTATCGTCGAAGATGATGAGTTTCCAGAAACACTTATTATGAATTTTGACCAGACACCAATGAAGTATGCGCTTGTTTCAAACAATACTCTCGCCAAGCAAGGAAAAAAAACATGTTCCAATCACGGGTGGTGCCTTTAAAGAATCAATCACGGCGACTTTTGGCATCACATATTCGGGCAAGTTTTTACCGATGCAACTTATATATAAAGGAAAAACGCAAAGAAGTTTTCCACGGGTAAATTTCCCATCATCTTTTTCTTTGAGTGCAAACTCAAAGCATTTTAGCAACACCCAGGAATCTTTGAAGCTTTTAGATGAGATCATCATACCGTATGTTGAAAAAGAAAGAGAAGCACTCAATCTAGACAAAAATCAGCCCGCACTTTTAATCATCGATGCATTCTCAGGTCAAGTTACAAAACCGGTTATTGATAAAATGACTGAAAACAACATAAAGCTTGTTAAGGTACCTGCCAACATGACCCGGCTTTTTCAGCCATTAGATCTTACTGTCAATGGTGCTGCAAAAGCTTATATGAAGAAGCGTTTCACTGAATGGTATAGTCGTTGTATTATTCAAGAGCTCGACAGTGGTAAAGATGTTGATAACATTGAGGTGCAGTTGAAGATGTCAGTGCTCAAGCCTCTCCAAGCCAAATGGATAAACGATCTTTACAATTATTTAACAGCGCCCGAAGGAAAGGAAATTATAGCCAATGGCTGGAAGGCTGCATGCATCACAGAAGCCTTAGAGAAAGGTAAACAGGGACTAGATCCCCTAGATCCATTTGCATCTATTGATCCTTTGAGTGACGAGTTGAGTGACGAGTCAGAGCCGATTGATTTTGTAGTTGAAAGCAACGAAGAAGTCGACCACTTTTTCGCATCATCTTATCAACATGACGATGAAGACGACGAATGCCTCGATGAAAATGAAGAACCCATTCAAAATATATTTGAAATAATCAACGACATGTAACTGTATTTTAGACACGGAAAAACAACGTTTGAAGGAAATAATACTCTTTTTCTTTAATCCTATCCTTAAATACTGGAAATTTCTTTGATAAATAATTTCAAAATAGGTTCACGAATTCCATTACTCGCAAAAATAAATATCGCAATTTTTTTCTGATTACCATAATTCGCAAAAATAAGTATCGCAAAATACAATTTTTTTTGCCCTTGATTCGCAAAAATAAGTATCGCAAAAATTTATCCCGCAAAAATTAATACGAATAAGGTACACAAAAATGAGCGTATGGAGGCGAAATCTATTTCAACTTCCTAAAGGAAGCATCGGAAAAAAGTTCATTAATGAACTTACTCAAACTATAGAATTATGGAATAATGACTCCCCATATAGAGATATTTCACTCAAAATGTTCATGTTGATGCCGAGTCTGTTACTACAACGAACAAGTCCAAAATCAACAACACTCGAAAACAAAAAGACTTTAGAAAGAAGATTAGAATTACAAAAATACAAAAAGACCTTCTTCTCCAGGGTCCAATCGCTAATGTAAATGACATAATCTACGAAAGTATAGACGACACTAGCATTCTGCGAGCTTGTCTCAAAAGTAAAGGTGCTGCAGGAGTTTCTGGATGGGATGCAGATGATTGGCGCAGAGTCATGGGCAGCAGCATATTCGGGACAGCTGCAAATGATTTTAGGAAATCACTAGCGAGATTCACAAGAATTCTGTGTACAAAGCGTGTGTCCGATCCAGAAAGCTTGGAAGCTCTATTAGCGTGTCGATTAATCCCTTTAGACAAAAACCCAGGGTTGAGACCCATTGGGATTGGAGAGATATTGCGACGCTTGGAAAAACCGTCATCATGTGTGTAAGAAAAGACATAATCAATGCTAATGGAAATTTGCAGCTACGTGCAGGAATAAAATCTGGTTGTGAGATTGCAGTTCACGCATCAGTTGATATGTTTGCTGATGAAGAGAATCACGGGTTATTACAGATCGATGCGTCAAATGCATTTAACTTAATAAACAGAGCAGCGACGTTACATAACATGGATATACTTTGTCCGGAATTTTCAACATACATTTTCAACTGTTATCAAACACCCGCCCGCCTTTTCATATCCGGAGGGAAAGAAATTCGATTAAATGAGGGTACTACTCAGGGTGATCCTGTTGCTATGGGTATGTACGCCATTGGTATTCTTCCGTTACTTCAATTGCGTGAAAATCATAATAGTAACGAGATTCCAAAACGCGTTGCCTATGCTGATGACTTTACTGGCATAGGAAAACTAACAGAGCTTCGATCATGGTGGGAAAGTGTAGTAACACATGGTCCAAATATTGGCTATCATCCAAAAACTAGTAAGAGCTGGTTAATTGTTAAAGAACAATACCTCACTGTAGCAGTCGCATTATTTAATGGTACTGGTGTTCAAATTACCACAGACGGTAACCGCCATTTGGGAGCCATTGTTGGTAGTAACGAATGCAAAAAGAATTATGTCTCAAAACTTGTGCGACAATGGGTGAAAGAAATCGAAACCTTATCACAAGTAGCCGAAGCATATCCTCACGCCGCCTATACATTTGCAGCATCTAGAGGATGCTCTTAGAGGCAGTTTCCTGAAAGCAATCCTTAACGGTTACGTGTGCAATGATGAAGAAAGAAAACTATTCTCGCTACCCGTGAAATATGGTGGGTCAGCTGTTTATAACCCATGTGAACGTTGCGATATTGAATACAATAATTCGAGATCAGTGACAAGTTTAATGGTGAAAAAAGTAAAAAATCAAGTTGAAATATACGACGAAGCAGTGGAAACTGACCAAAAGAAGCAACGCAATACCTTAAAAACAGAGAAATCGAAAAGGAATGAAGGCTTGCTGCAAGAAATAAAATCAAAAATAACTGACAAAGTTAGCATTGGAACCCTTGAAGCCAGTTTGAAAGAGTCGGGGCATCAAACTGGCTTACAACATTGCCCATCAAAAAATATGGTTTTTTGTTAGATAAACAGTCATTTTGGGACAGTATCTATATTCGCTATAACATACAATTAAAGCGCCTTCCTTCAACTTGTGTTTGCGGTGCTCCTTTTAAACTGGAACACGCTCTTTCGTGTCATAGAGATGGCTTCATATCGATTCGTCACAATGAGGTTAGAGATTTCACAGTAGAGTTACTGTCGGAATGCTGTAAAGATGTTTCAACAGAACCAGTATTACAAGAACTAACTGGCGAAAATTTACCACCGTCAACTATCCAAACAAATGATGCTCGTGTCGATGTTGCTGCACGCGGATTCTGGGTTAAGGGGCAAGTAGCGTACTTTGATGTTAAGGTTTTCAACCCTACAGCTAAAAGCTACTTAACTCAGTCTCTAACTGCGCATCACACAAAAACAATGAGCAATCAAAGAAAAGAAGCTATAACCAAAGGGTAAACCATATTGACCAAGGAAGCTTCACACCACTAGTCTTCACTTGTTTTGGCGGTATGTCGCGAGAATGCTCCACCTTTTTCAACAGACTAGCAGAGATGATTGCGGAGAAAAGAAACGAACCGTCCACATTATTAAAAATTGGATAAGATATAGAATAAACTTTAACCTTCTCAGATGCCAACTGCCATGTCTCAGAGGAGGATCTAGAGGATCAAAAAGGCTGTTCGCTGAACAAGATGATGTAAATTTGATCACCACCGAATGTCAAATACAACACTGAATCATGACGCTTTTCTATTTCTATTTCTGTTTATTATTATAATATTGTTTATGCTGTGATTGGGAAGAAGTCATTTTTGTATAATGTTTTTCCAAAAGAAATTTGTTAAAAAAAAATGCATCACGATCCGCCATCTTGGTAGACCATGGTAGTAAAGTAAACAGCTATCTATGGAACGCCTTTACTGCCTTAAGTGTATGGTTTTGAGTTGGAACCACCGTTTTACCATTTCATGATGTCATAATATTGTCATATGATGTCACTACACCTTTCGGTGATGTAATTTTGTTATTATATGATGTCACTTTATGCATATATGATGTTATTTCGCATCATATGCGGTTTTTTCATAATTAGGTTATGTCACTTCAGCAAAATGTGATGATGTTTCATAATTATATGATGACACTTTAACGTTATGTGAGGTTGTTTCATTGTCATCTGTCAACTGAAGTTCATTATACGATTTTTCATCATTATAGTACGAGGGAGTGTTGACACCACTTCACCCTCCCGATGAAGAGTTTTTCTTGTTTCCTCTGTGCGCGCTTATTTTAAAAATGGCAGCGAATGGAGAAAACAACATGGAATTAATTTTAAAAGATTTGGGTCTCTCAGATTTTATCCCTATATTTCAAAGGGAGAAGATATCGCCAGATGTGGTACCAAAGATGTCTAGATTCGAATTTCAACAGCTAGGTCTTATGAATTTGAAAATAATGATGGATCTCCGTATAAAGTGTTCAGTTTATGGATCAAACCAACCTGTTAAAAAAACGAACGATCGTGGTGGAGCTCCAAAGTTTAACATCCCTCGTAATGTACTGGAAGAACTTGTTGAAGAGGGATTCAATGTCAAAGAGATTTCTTCATTGCTTTGTATATCCGAAAGGACAGTATACAGACGTTTTCAAGACTATGACATAACTGCACGTCAGTTTAGTGATGTTTCAGATGACTTTATTGATTCTCATTTGAAGGAAGTTTGTCATCAATTCCCTAATTGTGGTGAAAGGTTTCTTAACGAGATTTTAAAGCAACATGGAATAGTATTGCAACGTCAAAGAGTAAGGGACAGTTTATTGCGTATTGATAATGACGGAGTACGACGCCGAAAGAAAAATGGTCTTCATCGTCGGATTTACAACGTCCAAGGTTCAAATGAGCTTTGGCATCTTGACACAAATCATAAGCTAGTTCGCTGGTATTTTATAATTATTGGGGTAATTGACGGATATAGTAGATTACCTGTCGTTCTTGATTGTTCAACAAACAATAAGTCTGAAACTGTTTTAAGCAGTTTTATTAGTGGAGTTAGAGAGTTTGGATTACCATCAAGGGTCAGGTCAGATAAGGGCATGGAAAACGTCCTTGTTGCTGATTATATGATTATGAAACGTGGTACGGACAGGGGAAGCATGATCACTGGGAAAAGTACCCATAATCAACGGATTGAGAGGTTGTGGAGGGATGTATTCACTGGAGTTTTAAGCTATTACTACGAGTTATTTTATTTCATGGAGGATCAGGGGATTCTGGATCCTTTCAGTGACATACACCTGTCATGTTTACATTTTGTTTATCTTCCCAGAATAAATTGGAAATTGAAAGTATGGAAGAAAGCATGGGAAAATCACCGCATGCGTACAATCAAAACATCTCCATTAAAATTGTGGATATCTGGACAAATGAATAACCCCACTGGAGTAAACCTAAGCGAGGAAGATATTTTGTATTATGGAGTCGAAGGCAGTGCAGATGATGAATCTGTTGATGAAAGGGGCAGACCAATATTTTCTGCACCAGAATTGCTAAATCCGGAAACTCTTGCAATGCTGAACAGCTTTTTTAGTAACATTCCTTGCTCCGATGTAGATGACGGTATTGAAATGTACCTAAAAACTCTTGAAATTGTAACAACTAACCGTGTATAATATGAGGGTGAAATGGTATAAATATTCTGCTAAGAGTAGTATTAACTTTTCTGAGGATTTTTGACCCCCTATAAAACCATGGTACAATGTTGTACAGGTTATAGTGATTGTAAACCACCGCACTTTTGTCGAGATACAACCATTTTAGTTGACTGAAGCTAACAAATTCTGTTTTAGATTTTTTATACACAGGCGTTATTGTATAGTGACCATGGCATGAGGGTAAAATGTTCGGTTGCTGTGTGCAAGGTCTCGGCAACCGAAAATTTTCTTCTTAATCCAAGCACTTAAAGATTTATTAAGAATTCTTGCTAAGAATATTTGGCTTGCTATACGGACTCAAAGTTTATTGAAAGATTATTTTAATTCAATTAATAGCAACAAACTACTTACTAGCTGCTTCTCTGATATATTTAACTAAGAGAGTATAAACTTGCTTTTGATTTATTCTTTTATTTGTGCCTTCTTCATCAAACTTTGGTTGTAATAATTGCAGTATTTTTCGAGCAGTAATTCGGCTTGATTCATTAGGGCGAAAAAGATGAAGAAGAAATGGTAATTCTCTACCAATCTAAAAATTCAGATTTGTTTTTATCAATTTATTGTCAATTTATAGTGAATTTGAATTACTGATAAAAAAATTGTTACCTTAATCAGTCCAAGTTGATCAATTCCATTCCTAAGGGCATTGATAACTTGATTGTCCAAAGACTCTCCAAAAATGTCATTGATATCGTTTTCACGTAGAAAAGTTGGTATTTTCCCATTTTGTAAAATGCTCATTCCTGGAAATAGAAGGTAAAAAACAATTCATAAAGGCAGATTTTTAAATGCTAGATTTATTTGATGGTACATATCAATGGGAATCCTACCAAACAATATGCCAATCAAATAGTAGTCTTCTTGAAATCCTATTAAAAGACCATTATCAAAATATTTTTTTTTAATCTCTCTCAGCATAAGCAAAAAGAATTCTTTTCTAGGGCCACCATAGTCTTGAGCAACCTGAAACAAATAAAATGAATGTTAAGTTTTTCCCTTTTCCAATCTAATAGAATAAATATCATAAAATAAAATTGAATAGAAATACAATTACAATGGTGACCTGAAAGATGCCATTATAGAATGTTCCTTAAAAAAATACACTCCTTCGTCAATTCTCAAACTATGGCTTTGAAAAAATCTTAATACATAAAAACTTACTTCACCATAAAAATCAACTTCCAAAGTGATGAAGAAATCATTAATGTTTTTCATTTCCTCAAAACCAGTTTCAATAATGTTGTCACGATCAACTAGGATCGAATTTGTTTCGCCATTATTGTCAATTTCAAGGTCAGTAACCTCAAGTTTTCTGCCCTTCACCAAATATTTCTGCAACTGACGCAGGATTTCCACTGGATTTGTATCTAGTTGACTGTTCTTGATCAACATTATTACATTAGACACTTTTGTTTCTATTGTATCTTCTTCAATAGCTGATACTAGAGGGCTGTTAGGTTCTTCTTCTTGATGTGTTGATGGTGAAACTACCGATTCAGCATGTGGTGGAGGAGAATTATCAACAACTTGCGCAAAATTTACTGACGATGTAGATGTGCCTTCATTCTCATATGTTCTATTTGGATTATTCATGAGAAAAGGGATCAACTCATCATCACTACTACTAGTTTGATCTTCAGGATTCAAATTTTCCCTTCCACAAATCCTTACATGTTTTCTCAATTCATTAAGAAGTATCTCTGCATTACATTTTTTACATTTTTCTTTTAAAGTTGATCTTTTTTCTTTAAGCAATGATTTAGTGGATAAGCACTGCTGGATCGGTCGGATATACATTTTGGATTGGCTACCCCCCATATGAGCCTTTAGGTCACTTGCTGACATGCTACATGGAATAACAGTAAGTTCTCTACTATTTGCAAGACAAGTGAGAAGTTCAAATCCTCCACAATCTTTTAAGGCAGGAAACCCAACTGTTGAAAAACAGTTATCACCACTTAAATCATCACCATCTTCAGCAGATCTGTCTCTACTTGTCAACTTGGCAAAAACTTCCTCTTCGGTATCATTAAGGTCTAATTTAATTTTCTTAAATCCAAGTCCTGCATTTTTAAGTATAATCTTCTCAGTATTACTTGGTACACGAGACGCAAAACGATTTGCAAGACAAAAAAATGAAGCAGTCCACGGTCTTGATCGCTTTTTAGATGATCTTGAGGCTCTTCCACCTCGACGTCCAAAACATTGAGAACTGTTTCTACCTGAATTAAATAATGACGATCTTTCTTGCAGTATATTACGATATCGATTGGCATTGTGAATTGTACTAGAAGTTCTTGTGGAAAAAGAAGAGGAGGAAGGTCCTCCTTGTTGACCGCTACCATCACTACCAGCAGCAGCAGCACCTTGTATCGCTGAATTTGATAGCATCTTTCGACAGATATCCCTCAGTCTTATCTTATCTCCTATTGTGGTGACTCCCAATTTGCTCAGTTCACTATCTGAGGCATGACAAACCACATCCAAACCTATATTTTCTGCTAAAAAACGCGGTACAAGTTGTGACAATTGTGTTTCATTCAGAGCACGTTCTATCGCAGTTGTGTCCGCCATCTTCCTTATGAAAAATCTGAGAAACGAGAAAACTCTTCCCCGGGGTGTTCAACACTCCCTCGTACTATAATGATGAAAAATCGTATAATGAACTTCAGTTGACAGATGACAATGAAACAACCTCACATAACGTTAAAGTGTCATCATATAATTATGAAACATCATCACATTTTGCTGAAGTGACATAACCTAATTATGAAAAAACCGCATATGATGCGAAATAACATCATATATGCATAAAGTGACATCATATAATAACAAAATTACATCACCGAAAGGTGTAGTGACATCATATGACAATATTATGACATCATGAAATGGTAAAACGGTGGTTCCAACTCAAAACCATACACTTAAGGCAGTAAAGGCGTTCCATAGCTATCTGTCAATCAACTGCGTACTGTGTGTGATTGTAGTTTTTAAAACTCCTATAAAAGATTCCTACATTATGCTGTACCAAAAGTTATTTTGAACCAAGGAGAGCAGATGAAATCCATCACTGAAAGAAGAAGAAATTGCTGGGTGGTAGCTATAAATCGTGGTGACATCTCATACAAGAAAAGTGATAGTTGGCGTGTTTGTGGTGTGCATTTTATTGGTGGCTCACCAGCCAATGCTTTGGACGAAACCAATCCTGATTGGGTCCCGTCACTAAAGCTGGGTTATGAAAAAGTGACCCACAAAATAATGTATGTAGTAGTGGATGTAGTAGTGCTGTTAGTAGTGCTGTTAGTAATAGTAGTCTTGCCAGGTATGAAAGGTGAATTGGTAGAAAGAAGAGGGTTTTTGAAAGGGATATGGAAATAGCTGTAAAATTATCAGAGTGTAGTTTTGCAGAAGAAAGTGTGGTTGTTGATGATGAGGTTGTTGTTGTTCATGATGATGGTGATGGTGATGTGGTTGATGATGGTGATTTGGTTGATGGTGTAGTGATCCTGGTAATAATGTAGATTCTGTTGTGTTCAGGAAACAAGATGAGGAACTTAAAATGCTACGTATGGAAAATATCTCTTTGCAAAGAAAGGTTGACATAGTTAGTAAAGCTGTTGATACAGTCAGGTTGCTGGATGAAAGGGATTTTCTAGATGATGATAAGGTTCAGTATTATACAGGTTCTACAACATCCAAGGTTTTGTTGGCAACATTGGAACTTATCTCACAGTACATACCAGAGTACAAAACATTATTTTGGCAAAAAATGAAAATGATGATGATGATGATGATGATGATGATGATGATATACACAAATGCCCTGACCAGGAGTTGAACCTGGATTACTTGTGATTTACACAAGGGTCTTACCAGGACGACCAGGACGTTAAAGTCTGTAAGTATGTTTACTTAATTACATATAACAGCCAAAAAATAATGTTTTTCTTAAAAATTGTGGCTATAAAAATAGCCGTTTTAATTCTGAATTTTAATTCAGTTATTGATTTGTTGAGCAAGGGAGAGCATAGTCATGGTCGGTGGAAACAGCTTCTTGCGGTGCTTCAAATGTTTGCTGACAAGTTCCGCAAGAATAACAGAATACTGCATTTTTCCAAGTGAGATAACCAAAATGATTCATCAAATGCTATATATGTGTTCCATGAAATAGTCCTTTTCTGTCCAAACAAAAAAAATGCATCATTTCACATTAGTAATGGTAATTTGTGCTTGGACCTGAAAATAATACTGATGGTTCTTTTTTAAACTGATATCATTTCCAAATTTCTCCAAGAAAAATGAAGATGAGAATTCATTTAAGTTAAGATGACGCAATGTACGGACATTTGATTTCCAACAAACGATCAGAACAGCATTTTATGATTCCATCTGGTATAGCACCAAGATATGGATGATTGGGATCCAGGAACAAACCACAATTAATAATGTGTAGATTTGTATGGTTTTGACCATCTATATCAAGGAATTTTTTCTTGGCTGTCTGCTCATGAATCTTTCCCCATTCAGTGTACTTAGAAGTAAATTTATATTTAGATGGATAACATATATTTTTAATTAAACTTTTGGATGGATTTGAAACCGATGTGGATAAAGTGGTTTTTAGTTTAGATGCAGTAATCCGTCCAGCTCGAAACTGAAACCAAGAAGATGACTTCGATTGTTCACGAGTTTCCTTTTCCACAGTAGCCATTTGATCTTTGGCCACAACAAGTTTCGGCTTCAAAGTAGAACAGTAACTTACAACATCAATGTATGGTGATCCTTTCAAGGTTTCTTCAAACAGTTCAGTAAGAACAAGTGGATATTTATTTGTTAAGGCTTTAGGAATATAATTGTTGCTGTAATCAGGATGAACTGACAAAATTGATGAAATTGATGCCAAGAATGCAGCAAATTTCTCAGATGGAGCTTGCTCAACCTTTTTTATTTTTAGATTGGCAGTCTCAGATGGTGTGGTCGAATAAGGATGATTGATTTTGGAATCCATTATCTTTTTTTGGTTTGATGATGAAGTAAAATCAATCCCTTTAATTGGAGCATACTCAACTGTTCGTTTTGATGTTGGAAGCAACCAACGAGAAACTTTCTCCCCGCGAAACTTTCTCCCTGTAAAGTATAATCCCAAAATTGATTTTAGAGGAACCACTTAACTTATCCTTTTCCCTTAAACTGTCACATGTCTGTGGAATGTAAAACTAGTGATAAAATCAGTAAGATAGAACAAGATGTCACAGCATCCAAGTCAGTGACAACATAGTTGAGATGTCACAGAGATGTCCCATAACCATGGGTAGAAAACCAGATCTTTCTTTCAGATTGTATTCCTGCCACGTTTGTTTTTGATGAAAGCACAATAGTTGAAATTTATCTAGTGTATAGCAATGCAACACTGTTTTGGGCATTAATGCTTTCTATTGTTTTTCATTAATTGTTTTACTCCATATTGGTACGAAAGTTCTCCTGATATAACTAAAACTTTGAACCATATGACAGTTTGAACAAGAACAAAAGGAAAGAAAGTCCGAATATGTTCATTCTATTTAAAGAAGATAGATGATTTAGTCGATAGTTGAAATATAAGAAATTTCAAAATGTTTTATTTCTGGCTACTTAGATTTAAATAGAATGAACATATTCGGACTTTCTTTCCTTCTGATATAACTAATGAAAAGAATCTTGAAGCATATAGAGTGCTCTATAATAATTATCTGCAAAGATGGCTCACATGTTCACAGGAAAATAGTTTGATAAATGGCATTTGATATTGTATATAACAGATGTAGTGCAAGAATTGAGGGAAAGCACTAATGTTTGTAAACAGTATGTCACTTGAAAAACATTTATATGGGAGTTCTATTACCTGGCAATCAGTCTGACATTTGTAGTCTTGTTGTGTGAAATCTAAAATGAGTGGAATGTGTACTCCCTGCAACATTATTAGTAAGGGGAGCAAGCACTGCATGTTGTACAGAATATTTTTCTTCACAAATTCTTCACATACTTTAAAATTATTTATCTGCAGTTATAGAGATTTATTATAAAATTCATATGCACTTATAATATTGAAATGTGTGCAATGAAAAGGAAAGTTGGTAAAGAGAATGGAATTCCTGATGATGAAAATGCTGAATCTGAAAATCAAACCAAACGAGCAAGACATGACAAGCAGGACATAGATCGTTCACAAAACCCAGATTTCAATGTATCAGTAAGAATTTCAATTTGACCTAGTTTATAAATTGCATTACATCGCCCAGTTAGGCATTGAGCAAGTAAATGCTCTTCATATGATACTAGAATATCTTGAAATTGATGTTCTGTAAGAAGTATATAAATCTTTTTAAAAAGAATTTCGATTCGAAATAGTGTAATAGACATTATTATGTGTAGTTTAAGTGTTTTTATTTTCTATTATAAAGGAAGAAGCAGAAGTTGGTATTGTGGAAAAGGTTTCTCTTAGGAACTTCATGTGCCACAAGAAACTTGAAGTTTCATTGGGTGCCAATATGAATTTTATAATTGGTAGGAATGGTAGTGGCAAGAGTGCCATTTTAACAGGACTCATTGTTGGTCTTGGAGGGAAAGCTAACATAACGCATCGTGGTAACTCTCTGAGAGGCTTTATTAAAGAAGGATGCTCGTAAGTTATTTTTATAATAGTGCTGCGTAAGGGTAAGTCTACTCTAAAAATCAAAATTGAGCTTTCATAGTTGGTCTTTTACAAATTTAAAACTTCCTTTTTTTATTCAACTATGTTACATAAAGGACCTGCTAATCTATCTTATTCAGTAACTAAAGTTTACTTTCTTTTATATGTAAAATTAAATACTGACCTGCCTACTGATTTGAGCCAGCATAACATGAAATACATGAGAGTTAAACACATTATAACCAGGCCATACAGACCTCCCAAAATTATAATTTCTGTGAATCTACATCGAATTTCAAAGTTTTAAATGGAAGTCTGGTACTAATCCTTTTTCCATGATATTCAATTATTTTCTTTTATTTGAAAAAAAAAGGAATCATCTGTCAATTGAAAGACTTGTAGTGACTTGATTTAATTTAATTTAATTTAATGACTAGATTTAAAGAGCCAATGTGAAAAGACTGAATCATTTTGAACCAAGTATACCGTAAATGAAATTTGCACATCATAATCACAAATGAAAAGTTTTTGCACCGTAAAAGAAAAAAAATTGCAAAGAAACACATGGTTATAATGGCTTTCATGCTTATACAGAAATTCAATAATGAATAAGTATAAGTAGGTGAAGTACATGTGAATAGTTAGTGTGATGCATGGTTGTCTTAGATCCTGTACTGTTGTCATCACCCTGCGGAATCGTGGCAGTGATGCTTATAAGCCAGAAGAATATGGTGAATCTATAACTGTCGAAAGGAAACTTAATGCTGATGGTGGAGGCGGGTATAAGATGAAGTCTGTTGATGGTATGCATGCATAATTTGTGTCAGTAATTTTTGGGAAAGCTTCATCTGACTTATTTGCCTGTATTCATTTTCTTAATTTGCTTCACCCAGGAAAAGTTGTGTCAACAAAGAAGGAGGAATTAAACAATATTTTGGACCAGTTCAACATACAGGTTCTAATAGCTTCATTCTGTTTGATGTATTATTATTTTGAACATGAATAAGCTAGTGATATTTCACAATATTCCAGATTGACAATCCCGTTTCCATTTTAACTCAAGACACTGCACGATCTTTTATGAACACATCTGACCCAAGAGACAAATACACAGTGAGTGAAGTTTTTTTTTGTTTAGAATTGTTGATGACGTTTATTTTTCATTTCATTGTTTCATTTGTTTTCAGTTCTTTTTGAAAGCAACTCAACTACAGCAGATGAGTCAAGACTACCAAAAAATCATGGTAGAGAAAGAATTAATGAAATGCATTCAATCAAAGAAAAAACAGGTGCCATGTACTTTCTGAGGATTGCTTAACTTTTGTTAGCCTGGCAATCGCAATCTCAATCTCAATCAACCTTATTCTGACTAAATGCTTACATGTATAATGTGACATGATAACATAAACTTCTTATATATATTTGTTTTCCATTACACTTGTTTGTGTAGGTTTTGCCTGAATTGGCGAGACAAGTGAAGGAACAAGAAGAAAAGTATAAGGACATGCAGCAATTGGAAAACATGAAAGAAAAAGTCTCAACTTTAAAGAAAGAACTTGTTTGGGCGTTAGTGAATTCACAGAAGAAAGTATGCAGTAATGTCTGATATTTAAGGATGGAAATAAATGATCATTCTGAAATGATAATTTTTAAGCAACCCTTATACACAATCTTTTTAAATTGGTGGCAACAAATACTGTCTTTTTTGCTGCCTTATTACTTGCAAGTATTTCAAAAAGAAGAAGAGGACTTGAAAAAAAGAAGTATTTCAATGAAGTCGTCATGGTTGTGATGAAGGACCTGAGCAGTTACATTGATCAAAGGATTTAAGGCTGAAAAATTTCGAGAATGTTACCCAAACATTTTTAGCACATTTTTAGCACCTGTTAGTTTTTGCGTCCCATTTAACACACATTAATTCATCTCGTTTTGTAATCCTAATAAGAAATAAGACATGGTTGTAAGGACAACACAACTACAAAAAATGTAGGACAACTTTTTTATTTGTAAATGATAAAAGTCAGACATGTTTAAATTAAATTTTCACTTTGTTGAAAACATGCATATGACCATTTTATACGTAAATCATAAAAAGTCTTTCTTTTATCTGTTAAGTTTGTATGTGAAATATCTTGTTTCAGAACATCGAAGAAAAAGAGGAGGAGGAAAATGGATTACGTAGAAAAGTTCCTGCTTATCAGAAGAAAGTGGATGAAACTTGTGTATGTTTTGTCTTTTTCATTTCAAGTGTAATTTTGACGAAAAAGGGGGGATGGCGAAAGTTTAACTTCAAAAGTATTTCCGTTTTTGTGTTTCTATACTTGCTGCCATTATGAATGTACACTGACATTTTTTGCGGTAGGAAAAAGATAACAAGAAAATGATTGAATTTAATGAAAAGAAAAGAGAGCTTGATTCATATGAGGAGGAAGTTGGGGCTTTGATACAATCTAAAACCGAACTGCACAACACAGACAAAACGAAGAGACAGCTGCTACGACAAGCACAGGTTTTGATTTTATTAGACTTTCTTTATTGTTCGTTTGTTTAGTATTTTCTTAAACGTGTTCTTACTTTAGTGTTTATGAAATTTCATTTGTTGGATATTTTTGATGACATGTAATTCTTTTTTTAGGATACCAAACGTAAGCTAGAAAGAGACATTCACCTCGTCCAAAGAGATTTGAAAGCTTTGAGAGACCGAATTGAGGAAATTAAGACCAGGTGAATTTTATGTGATAAAAAAAGTATTTCATAAAAAGCGTCTATTAATGTTACCATTTGTTGGTTATAGTGCTCAAAGAGATTTGGAATCAGAAAGGGCTGAATCAGAAGCAAAAATTCGAGAAAAAGAAGAAAAGCTGAAAGAATGTAAGGCCAAACAATCAACATCAGTTAGCTTTCAACAGCAGTTACAAAAGTCGATTTCAAATGGCAAGGAGAACAAATATAAGTTAAGGTTAGTGGGAACTTAAGTAATATCAACCTTGTTATCTTCATTGTTTTGTCTCTCATGAAGCAACCTTCTCAATTCTCTTCTCCCTGTGAGCTAAACCCTTGATGACATCCCTGATGCTACTGTGGTGAATTATACTATCTTGTAGAAAAAAATTGAGTGAATTTGATCAGCAAATTCAAAAGATCAGGAAGAAACTTGACGAGCTTGAAAATGCCAAGCAGGATAAACTAGCTGTCTATGGAAAGTCAACAAGTGCAATTCTAACAGCCATTGAAAATGCCAACAACAGAGGAATGTTTCATAAAAGACCTATAGGACCAATTGGTATTTTACTGTTCTTTTCTGTTATTTTGCACTGTGTCGATAACATTTCCTTTGCTACATCCTTCAGAAAGAACTCAAAACATCTCACATTATTCATGCAGGCTCCTATCTGAAATTAAAAGATCAAAAATGGGCTTTAGCGATCGAGATCTGCATCCCACGAGGAGTATTACTGTCATATGCGTGCCATGATTCACATGATATGACAGTCTTGCAGGAAATCTTCAAACGGCACTGCAGGGAGAAGTTTCCAGATATCATTTTAAGTTCATTTTCAGTATGTATTACTTATGGTGCAATCTTTATAATTTTTGCAATCTTTTCTAATATTATGATGAGTTATGCTGTGTATTTGAATTTCAGGATCGCTATTATGATGTTTCAAGATATGTAAGTAAAGTTTTCTTTGCATTTGTGATTCTTTTTTTATAAGGCATCCTGACAAGATTTATTTTTTTTAATTAAGCGACCTCATTGTGCTTATCCTACTGTGTTGGACCTGATGGATTTGGACAACATTGTGGCTCATAACACCATTGTTGACCAGGTAAAAGTGACCACTGATTTCATCCCTGGATAATTTTGTTGTTATTAATTTCGTAGCTATTGGTTTCAATGACGAGTGTGTCGTTTTGCTTTGTGTTGAGTGTAATTCAGCCTTTCAACTTATTCCCCATCATGTGTTGACAAGTTTTGCTTTTCAGTGTAATGCTGAACAAATTCTGTTGATTGAACAACCCAAGCAAGCCCAACAAGTGATTTGGTTTGAAATCCAAAAAAGTTC
This sequence comes from Turritopsis dohrnii, assembly GCA_027922465.2. NCBI lineage: Eukaryota > Metazoa > Cnidaria > Hydrozoa > Anthoathecata > Oceaniidae > Turritopsis > Turritopsis dohrnii. The sequence continues at coordinate 171,665 of BQMF02000549.1, read as the reverse complement.
TTATCGGGTAAATATAAAATATGTTCCTTGTTTTCTTTAGTGTCCATTGGTTTCTTTTAATCTGATTATACGAGAAACGAATGCATCTTAATCGTATGTCTGAAGAATGTGTGGTTCTTTTTGGTGTTTGAAGATAAATGTTTTCACAGGATAATAATAGAATTTCTCTGAAAAATTGTTTTTGATTTCCAAAACTATTTTTGTTCAACTTTTTTTAAAACTTCTAAGTTTCTAAAAGATTTTGTTATTTCGTCTTTATTACGAAACACAATTTAAAGAAATGTTCTAATTTGATTCGCCAAATTCTATGACTGAGAGTGTTTACAATTACTTTCTCAATGCGAGATCTGTGTAACTTCTATGGATTAGTGATAATTGTAACTTCTCTTTATAGGCTATAACATTGCAAGGTCATGATGTGCGTGGTGGTCGCTCAACGAAGTTTTATCCCAACAAAAAAAAAAGACACGCAGATTTTTTACATGCTGATGTTGGAGTTGCTATAACGTATGTCATAGTTCTTTTAGAATGTCAGGATACGTGGAAGGAAAACAATAATTTTGATGTGTTACATCCTGTTATGTTAGTTGAGTACAGGAGAAAAATCTGGAACGTAAATAAAACCTACCATTGGTAGAATGGACTTAACAATGTCTTTTTCTTTGTATAGCCAAACTGAGCAAGAATTGATTACCTTGCAAAAACAACAGAAAAAACTTATGTCAGAAGTGAATGGTATTGATGCCGATATCAAGCGTGATACTGTATGTATCGGACCAATCTTGATCTGTTCTTCAGCATGTAACATGTGAAATGTTTAATGAAAAATATCTCTCTTTTATCAGGATGAATATCACAGAGCGAAGAACATTTGTTCTAAAAACCAAGATATGATCAACAATCTCACTAATGTATGTCATTCAGATTCTACTCTGTAATCTACCAAATCTGTTTGTTCCTTGTGTGACATTCTGAAAAGAGGGAGTAACGTTTGACTTACGTTTGCATTATATGTGAACTTATTTTCTAGGAGCTGCAGGATCTTCAATCCATTGAGAATGAAAAAGTACCTGACGTTTTTGCTTTGGTGTGTTGATCTTTATTTCAATCAATTAATGATTTTCCACACACTATTATACCCTGCTTAACTGACATCTTTGTACATGCGTCATCATGTGTGTGTGTGTGTGCAATGTCCTGAATGAATAATGTTGTTTTAGGAGCAAGAAGTGAATGAACATGAGGAAAGGAAATGTGTCCTTGAAGAAAAGGTTCATTTCTGTTCTTTATATTTGTTTTGGTTTTTTCTCGACATGTTTGCTGACAGATGTCAAGATTTTACGTTCGTTATTTTGAAGATTACTTTTGACGTCATGTGCTTTGTTGACATTTCCGTCAGTTGTTGGACCTGCTGTCCATTAACCGTTCTCATCACCAACTTCCATGCGTTTACGCCTCAATATGTATGCACAGTTCATGTTTTTTTTGTTACAGCTCGATGAAGCGAACATAGCTTTGGAAGTGCAAAAAACTGAAGTGGAAAGACAAGAAAAAGATTGGAAGGAATGCTTGGAAAAATCTGATGTGGCGAAAAATAAACTAGAAAGATTATCGGTATGCTTTTGAAGTTGTTCTTTCATGTTCACCAAGTTGAAGCCGTTGCAAGTTTTGTCTAAGGTCAAAGTTCAAGTTCCAATGTTTGTGTTTCAGAATGACGTAACGACACTAGAGACTGAATTGAGAACTATAAAAGAACATAAGAAACACTACACGGACAAGTTGAATGGGTTGATGAAACAAATTGATGGTACAACAGTTGAACTGGAGTCGCTGAAGAAGAAATATGAAGTAAGGTTATCCTTTTTTTTTAAAATATATATATCAGACTTAATTTTAATACAAACACTTTTCCATCACCTTTATTATAACCCTTTTCCAACCATATCCTACTTGTTTGACTAGTTTTTTGATTTTTCCATTTGGATGGCTTCTCTGTTTTTCCTCACCTATCCCGATATTCTGATTGCCATATTTCCTCTTATAAACGCCGCCTTCTATTAAACGCCGCACTTTTAACCGAACATTTGTTTTAACCGCCGCCTCTAATAAACGCCGCATCTTGAGAAGAGGCGTTTATTAGAAAACAGGCTAAACAAGAAATAGTTCAATAGTTTTACTTGTTTTCTATCAACGAATTCTTCCACGTTTGTCTGAATTTTAATTGAAGTGTAATAAACTGCACAGGGGAACATTCAAACCTAATTCTCGTATCTTTAAAAAATGCTACGAGCTTGGACAGTTCCATTGGTAAATGTCCCACTAAAATTTTCTTGTCAGACATCATCTTGTACGTTCTAATCGCATAAAAAGGATTCGTTTTGTTCGACTGCTGGTGTTGTAACTGAAACACTGGATTAAGATCAATGTAGGAAAGTCAGCGAAAGTTATGAAAGTTTTCATGTTGTAGAGAGAGCGGCGACAGTAATATTGATATTCCATGACATTGTTATATAATGTGAACATATCTTTTGTGTAAAACATTTTCACACAATCTTTTGTAACGTTTTTTAGGGAAAAAAGCATGACATTTTTCAGTTTGTGATAAACGACACCTCCTAGTGAACGCCGCCTTCTATTACTTTAAGGTCAGAAAATTTCGCGATTTTTGCCCTTTTTCGCGAAAGTTTCTGCCTGGGAAGAAAGAAAAATAAAATTTCGCGAAAGTTTCTTCTTCTAAAAATAAGGAAATTTTTTCAGCAACCAAGAAAACTTAAAAAACTTGAATGATAGTGACACAGGTAATCAGCATTAATTGCCAGTAAGCGACATATCAGCAGAAGAGTTCCAACTGCTTTGTGGGATATGGTCGGGAAACTAGCGATGATGTTACTGACGACGACACAGACTCAGAATGGGAAGAGGCGGATATGTAATATGGACTTGACTTGCTTTTGTAATTTTCGTAATATTTGTAAACTTTTTTTTGGAACATCACAACATCAAAAGTATTATTATACGCGAAATTTGTCCTGAAATTCCAGTTCGAGAAAGTTTTTTTAGTGAAATTTCGCGATTTTTTGGTCTCGCGAAAGTTTCTGCCCTTAAAGTAAACGCCGCATCCAAAAGCAGGAATTTGTAATAAACACCGCGGAGGAGTTTATTAGAGGAAATACTGTTAACATGTGAATGCTCTTCGTTATCATGTGAATGCCTCGTTATCATGTGGCACATCGTTTCTGTGTATGTTTTTTTTATTTGAGATCTTATTCACTTAGTATTTCCTCCTCCCAGTAAAATAATTCGAAGAAATTAAAATCTTTAACAATGAAGACTAAAAAACGGTGTTGAAATAGTAGTTCTGTAAAATTATATTTTTTCCATTAGGAAGAACGATCGGACGCTTTGAAATATTGCAAAGAAGTCGCCACGAAAAGAAGTGTACAAAGTCTGGAGAGTGAAATCAGAAAGGCTGAAGCAAGGATAGAGAGAGAGGAAGAAAGGTGATGGTTGACAAGAAATAATTTTCGACCGTATTTTTTTTTATTCAGCCTATAATCCCATGCTGATAAAAATGTTTAAGTCATCGGAAGTAACGGTGGTAAACTTGCTACTCGCTGAACAACTAATTAGATTAATGTCGGTTTTTTTCGATCGGAATTGAAAACGGAAAACAGGGTTGACTAAACATAAAACAATTTCAAAACATCCATCATTCACTTCGGAATTGTTTGATGTTTGAGATTTTTATGATGGTCTATTTATTCTTTTGATATTCATAGGCGCGGAAATGTGGAAGAAGTTCGCGATAACTATCAGACGGTGTTGAAAACATATGAAGAAACTAAACAACATTACGATAGCTCGGTGAAACTACGCAAGGTTTGTTCGTTCGTTCGTTTGTTTGTTTGTTTGTTTGTTTTCGTTATTACAATTAAATGTTAAATTGGAAGATCGTTACTTTTCATAAAGTAATAAGATCCTTGCCATGTAGCTTGATGGTTGGTGGTTTTTTTCCAGGATTAAAACAGTCGGGTTTTTTTTACAACTTGCAGCAGTGTTTCCTTTTGTAGAAAAATGATGAAGGCTGGGATCTGAGAGTGAAGAGATTTCGGCAATTTCGCCGCTTCTCTGCTATAAGAGTTCAACAAAATTTCAGAATTACTCTCTCTCTCTCAGAGAGGCTATTCTGGAACCCTGACATTTGACCATAAGGAAGAGAAGGTCGAAATAAAGGTATTTACCACGTTTATTTTTTTAGTTGATTATCAAAGCTCTGAAGCGGAGATGCCATCGCTACGAGAGTTTTCAGGCTTCTCTTGCTATCCGCGCGAGAAGATACTTTGGAATGTTGCTCTCCCAGCGTGGTTACACTGGAGTCATGAAGATTAATCACGATGAAGAAACGTTAACCGTCAAGGTAGTATTTTCAGACGTCGAACACATTTACCATTTCCACATTATTAGTGTCTTCCTGAAACCTTATCAATGAAGAAAATCAGCTGACTCAGCGTAATTAGACATGTCCGTAGCAGAAGTCATCTGAAGTTCTCCTGGAGAAATGAATGAACGTGATGATCGTGTTTGTTGTGAAGTAGAGATCGCAGTTAACTAAGTAATAGAGTTCCACAGTATTGTTTTCTTGGATTGTAGGAGAACAATAAGTTGTCCGACATGTTTGAATTTTTGTATTTAAAACTTGTGCATGGATTGAAGACGCGTAGTTGTTCTGACCTTTTTCATATTATTTTCAACTAAGGTAAACGTGGAGAACGCGATAGGCGCTGACACCAAAGACTCCAAAGCTCTGTCTGGTGGAGAGCGATCCTTCGCCACAATTTGTTTCATAATGGCGTTGTGGGAAGCACTGGAGGCACCGTTCAGATGTCTGGATGAATTTGATGTTTTCATGGTTAGTTCAAATCGTCAGTTACCTTAAGGGAAGAAATTTTCACGAGAAGAAAATTTCGCGAGTTTCGCGAATTTGCTTCGAGTTCGCGAAATTAAATTTTCGCGAAAAAAATAAATTTCTGATTTGATTTTTAAACTCCTGTCAAGAAAATCCATATTGTTTTTATCACACCCAGACCTGATTCATTTGTAATGGGAAATTTCTAAACTAAAGCTGTGCGTAGTCAGTAATTAGCTATTTATTTTTTATGTTTCTCTGGCCCAGATTTGCTCTTGTGAGTGGTGATGAATTAGCAGATCAATCTTTGCCAGATGAGGATTATTTACATAATTTACAAACGACAGAGTGGAACAGATGATTGGGGAGAGGATTTTGATTTTTGACAAAAATGTATTTGAAGATATTTAAGATTGATTTCAGCGTAAAGAAAATGAACTCATTTTCAAAAATATTCCTATCCTAAACTCAAAATTTTGATTATTCTTCGAGTTCGCGAAAATAATATTTTAGATAATATTTTAAATAATATTTTAGAGAGTGAAAAAAGCGTATACACAGCCCGTATTTTTTATTTTTGATGGGTTTCAGATCTTTTTTTTTTGTTCCGCGCTCCAGTGTCGATTGCAAACTTGGAAAAATGTTTTATCTAGGTTGTGTCTGTTTAAGTGGGTCTTTAAAATGAGGGGAACCATCGCATTGCCTCCTAAATTAGACTCGAGGTTATTTGGAAAACATCTCTAAAACCTCTAAGAAAATAACTGGTATTTTTATGGTCCGCGTTATTGACGAAGTGGTGACTACAACACTAATGCACTTTCTGTTTGTCATTTTGTAAATTAATTTTTCGACACCATTTTTGAGACGTCATTTTGAAGAATTAAAATCGGTAGAAATTTTTTACACGGGTTACTAGTTCAAATCGTCAGTTACCTTTATTGTAGCTTTACAATTTTGACTCACGTCGTTTTTCACGTTCAAACTGTTGTTAAAAGGCCCTTGAGAATAGTTTGAAAGCGAACTGTCAATGAACAGAGTTTGACACGCTTAATTGTTCCTTAATGGTCCGTAATGTTCTCCATGTTTGATTCTTGTAGAAATCGTGCACTCTTGTTCCTTTGTGACTGAAAAGTTCGTTCACTGCTGGGAAGATCAAAATGGAGTGTCGTATCAGGATCGTTTTCTTCCATCGCGCACTCCAAAATGTTTCCTTTCAATTAAGTCTTAATTGTTCACTACGTAAGGCACGAACTATTCTTTTTGTAATGGAACAGTTCGTGTATACCACTTAAAAAGAATACATTGTTCCTTTGTCAAAAGGAATGAATAAATGACTCTCCTGTGAAATGCACTACGGTATAAATATGTCATTCAAGTTTAAAGAACTAAGTATTCGTTTTTTATTTGTGTAAATCGTTAAGTTAAAAGTTATGTGTTTAAAGTTATAAAAAATGTTTTTAAATAAAATAAAAAAGCTTTTAAAATGTCGAAGAGAACGTTAGTTGTGAACTGGGTTGGAATCAATGGCGCTGCTAAACACAAGAGAAAGTTGGTATTACGTCCAAACGACAGAAATATATAATCAAAGTTTTATACAGTTCGTTCGCAGTCCCTTGAAATAGTGTCCGGTCTTCCCAAAAGAGATTACAAAAATTGCCGTTCAAACTCCTTTCTTGTGAGACTGTGTTCCATTAGTCATCTTTCGTCCATTGAGAAAACCAAGTACACTGATCAAAAGAGCAAAGACGATTAACTTGATTGGAAATACGGAGGTAACTAACAACCAATATGTGTAATGTCTACTTTGTATATTCTAAGTATATAATGTACTTTACTTTCGTCGTTCAACCTTCATCGTTTAAGATGTTTTTCAAATTCCATAAGTGCAAAGTCAATATCGACGTAACCAATTCTTCAAAATGCCCACTGAGTGGCTGTGAACAGACATATCTGAAGGAAATGTTGTCAAATAAGGACATATTTGGTCAAAGGAAGTTCCAGTTCGCAACGGTAACTGATACGAAAGGTTTGATGGCCAAACTTATATTTTTGCGAAGACGCACCAATTTAAAGGTCATATTAGATAAAGAACTTAAATATATTATATTAGTCAAAACGTGTAAACTACGAAGGAAAAAGGAAATACAAACTATTTGAAACACGTAGTGTCTTTGTTCCAGTTTTCCCCATGGCTCCAGTAAATTCACCCCTTAACACATTTAAGAAGAAATCCAAATTCAAGAAGAGCCTTCTTTCAACCAAGGACAGAGGATTTATGCTACGTTTAACACCTGGTAACTGCTAGTAACACCTTGTAACACAATGTGACCCGTTGTAACCCGTTGTAACAGTTTCACAAGAAAAGACATTAAGTTAGATCTCATTTGGATCTCTTTTGGAAAGATTGGGCTATATTGGAAGGCACTGGGAACGAACAGTACAGAACTATATGTGATATTGACTAACATTTTTGTTTTCTGAACTCGTGCAGTCCATTCTCATAGAAACCAGTATAAATATGATAGCCATTTTGTTTTGATGAACAAGTAATTTACGTTAGATCCAAAGTTAATAACCGAAAGATTTTCAATTTAAAGTCACCTTTCAAAAAAATTATATGTGTTTCATACAACCGAAATACTTAATACTCACGTCATATTTTCACGTTGAAACTGTTGTTGAAAAGCCCTTGAGAATAGTTTGACAGTGAACTGTCAATGAACAGAGTTTGACACGCATAATTGTTCCTTAATTATCTATAATGTTCGTTATGTTTCAATGTTGTACAAATCGTGCACTCTTGTTCTTTTGTCAATGAAAAGTTTGTTCACTAATTGGGAGATCAATTTGGAGTGTCGTATCAGGATCGTTTTCGTCCATTGCGCTCTCCAAAGTGTTCCCTACTCTTTAAGCCTCAATTGTTCACTACGTAAGATATGAACTATTCCTTTTGTAATGGAACAGTTCGTGTATACCATTGGCAAGGAATACATTGTTCCTATGTCAAAAGGAATGAATAAATGACTCTCCTGTGAAGCGTAATATGGTATAAATAAGTCATTCAAGTGTAAAGAACCCAGTATTCGTTTTTTAATTTGTATCAATCGTATACAGATAAAAGGTTACGTTACGTTGAGAACACGAAGATACGTTGTTTTGTTTTTAAAAATGTCGAAGAGAACATTATTTGTGAACTGGGTTGGAATCAATGGCGCTGCTAAACACAAGAGAAAGTTGGTATTACGTCCAAACGACAGAAATATATACATCTGCCCTGTGCAAAATTGCCTACACATTGGTTTTAAAAGCAGTCGAGGTTTACGCAAGCATATCGATGTGAAGCATTGTTGGTATTACTATTTTGACGAAGCTCCAGATATCAAAAGGGAAGAAGTCGAGGCACAACAGCCAATCAGAAAGAAAGTATGTACGGCGCACAAGCCTTCCTTTTATATTACCGTTGGTATTGGAAAGACTTTTTGGAACTGGCTGCGTACACCATGTGGAGGAGGGAAGTCTGAAAAAGAAGCGAAGCAATGTGCACAACGATGTATGCAATTTTTAATGGCTAGTTTTGACGACCTCTAATCAGAATCGTGTTTAACCGAAGAATTTGTCGATTGTTGCTTGGGTAGGCCCTCCATCATTACGGACTTCATTAAAATACTTGAAGAAGATTGGAAACTAAGTTGTTTGGCGTCGTTAAATTACTTAAAATCAATATCAGACATACTAGACTTTCGAAAAGCGAACGGTGTATCTGACAGCACATTACGTTGTTTTGCCGTCACCAAAGTTTACATACGACGTGGTAAAGAAAATCTCGGAAAGAGAAAGAGACTCGAGTATTCTCGAAACCTGGATTTGGAAACGCTCATTGCTCGAAACAGTTGGGCGACCTTGGAGGAAATGGAAAACGTCATCCCATATCACATCAATCGTTTCCGAGACATCTTACAAGAATGCAGAGACCAACGAAACGTGTCGGCATCTCAACTGGTTTTTGCAACGAGATTCATTGCTACGTATTTATTTGTTCGTGTTAAGTGCTCCAGACCAATGACCTATCAATACTTAACCATAGAAATGATTGATAAAGCAAAGAGAAATGGAGGTTACATCGACCAAAAGGAATTTAAAACTGCCGAAAGATATCTATTTGACACTGTAATTCTCGATTCCGAAACTATGGAGATTCTCGATTTTTATATCCAGTAAGTGCGACCGAAACTAAATCCTAACTGTGACTATTTGCTCGTTAGAAACAAGGGGAAACAATACACCGCCTTCTCGTCAGCCATGAGCGTCCTCGTTCACGAGGATATTGGGAAATACATACACCCGACTCGATATCGACAAATTGTGGAGACGGAAAGTGCTGAGAGACTCAGCCAATCGGAAAAAGAAATTGTTTCACGTGACCAAAAGCACAGTTCTCACGTGGCCAAAGTGGCTTATCAAAAGAGCTTGTCAAGAGACGTTGCTTCACGCAGCAAGCAATGCATAGAGAAACTGATTGGCGATAAACGAAAGGAAGTGAGTGCAGGCATGATGGATGTTTTAAGATCAATCAACAACACAGCGCGTACATTCGATCAGCAAGTACTCGATCAAGCAGAAACGATAATATCACAGCCCTGTAGTTTATCAGGTCAAGCTGTTGGCAAGGCAAACGACGACGACGATGTAGCAATAACGAATACCATTCCAGCTGATATAGAAAGCTCTGCTACTACAGATTTGCATGTGTAAATTTACGTGCTTCACAATTTCAGAGGACTGTATGACTGTCTTTCAAAAATAAGAACGAACAAAATATGTCGCATGCTAGTCACGTGACAAATATAAAATTACAAATGGCAGCTTAAGCCGCGTGATCTCACACTCCCGACTCAGCGAATTGGACGTTTGAGATCTGCCATTATGGCTGCTTCGCGTTTCGATCGACGAACGTTTTGAGCGCGTTCAATGTGCAGTGTGAATTCGGTCTGTTGGGAGTGTTCATTTTGTTCAGTCTGTTCCTTTTGTTGCAAGTGTTCGTTTTGTTCTTCTTCCTGTGCATCGTTTTCACGTACATATTCAATGGGGAACAGCTTATTTACCGGTCCTTTTATGTTTGAACCCGTTCTACTAATGAATACCTCGGCACCTCTTACTAAACCATCCTTGCTTTCAATCATTTTGGTGACAATGCCTGATCTCCAAAGATGATGTGGGATGAATTCTTCGTGAACAATGACTACATCTCCAACCTTGACATGGAAACCTGATGAAGATGACTTTTGAGATACTCATGGCGCCATCTGTCCCAAAAATGACTTAAAATGGATTCGACTTGTTCGGATGAGGTGATTGGATGTGATGACGGTTCAAATAATGTAGATGAATGTGAAACAGGTTCTAACCTACGACCAAACAACAAATGGTTTGTTGTGACACATGTCTCAACGTCAGATGGATATACATACGTCAAAGGTCGGTTGTTAACAATTTGTTCGATTTGGAAAAACAAGGTCAAATAACTCTTCATATGTTAACAATGCAGTTCTTAACTCCTTTTTCAAAATTGATTATACAACCCGAAAAACCCTTTCAAAGAAACCCCCTTGCCATGGTGCTAATGGTAAGTTCCAATGCCATGTGATGACACAGCTTTGACACAGCATAGTTCTGAGTGTTTTTTGCGATATAGTTGCTACCGTTGTCTGATATAATGTGGTCCGGACACCCTCGGCGGGCCACGAAACGATCGAGACTTCGCATGAAGGCTGTAGCTGATGTATCAGGAACTTTGTCTAATACAATACCTCTAGAGGCAGCACATGTGTAAAGTGTACCCCAAAGTTTGTAGACATGACCGTTTTTATCGTGGGTTGATTTAACGTGTAGCGGTCCGAAGTTGTCGACTCCTGTTGCATAGAATGCCCTATAATCGTTTAGTCTTAGTTCGGTGAGCGGTGGAATGTTCGACGGATATTCGTACGGCTTGCTGTCCAAAATACGACAGGTGACACAACGGTGTAACAGTTTCCTAACAAAGTTCCTTCCACGGGAGATCCAAAAACGTTCTCTCAGTTCGGTTAATGTTCGTTTGGTTTTCATGTGTTTGACTTGTTGATGGGCATAGATTACGATAAGTTCGGCTAATTTGTGTTCTTTGGCGATTAATATCGGTGAACGTGTTCGGTAAGGTAATAGAGCGTTTTGTAGTCTGCCGCTGCAACGGTAAAGCCCTGCGGAATCTTGGAATGCGTTCCACTGATTTTTGATATTTTCAAAGTCCTTTGAATTGACAAGAGGAAGTTGATTGTCTCTTAACCATAACGATTCTGCGATTTCGAATTCTTCTGCAGTGAGTGTCTGCGACATTTTGGGTGTTGAACCTTTGACTTTCAGTTTTGCGTTCCTGACAAATCGACGTACCCAGGCAGTTACACGATATAACTTCTGTATCGAACTGTATCGTTTGATGTCGATTATTTGACCAACCGTTTGTGGTGTAGTGATAACTGTGTTGACTGTAGTGAGTTTCATTTCGGCTAGCTCTTGTGACGGCTCGACTGAGTATGGTATTGGCCATTCAGCTTCTTGCGTGTATAGAAATTCGGGACCATTGAACCATAACACATTGTTAATGATTTGTGCTGCTTTGATGTATCTGGTGATAAGATCAGCTGGATTGCAATCGGTGGTAACGAATCTCCAGTTTTCTACGTTGGTTAAGCTGCGAATTTTGTGAAGGCGGTTTTCTACGAATGTCTTGAACTCTTTCTTTACGGAACGTATCCAAGCTAATGTTATCTGAGGGTCTGTCCAGTAAAACATTCTATCGATCGGTATCTCCTTTTTAAGAATCGTTGCTACATTGTTGGTAAGTTCAGCTAAGACGGTGTTGCCAAGTAGTTCAAGACGCGGTATTGTAGTTTCTAGAGAGCTTACGAAATTACGACGGCAACCGCGACGGCAACGTGAAAACATTATTTTGTACCTACTGCGCATGCGAAACTCCCGGGAAAACCCAAATTCTGTTTTCACGTCCAAGTCACGACGTTGAAATTGCAATTTTGGCGGTCCGTCTAAAACGCCAGTTCCTGTAAATAAAAGATGGCTACTGTTGAAAAGCAAAAGCAGTAAGTATTTTATGTTTTCGGAGAAATTGTGACTGAAGGAAAACTGAGAAGTAACTTGTCAAGTTTCCTGACCAAGTATAGCCATCATCTGTATCAAAATATATAAACAACATTTCTTTTTTTATTTTCGTGTTCTTTTTAGAAAAGCAATGCATTGGACAGATGATCATGATGTAATGTTGATTAAAGAAGTGTTTTTATTTGAACCTTGGAAATACAAGCAAGGATCGTTGGAACGTGGACAAATTTGGAAGGAATTAGTGAAGCCCTGAATGCATTAGAAATCTGTGTCTTCAAAGTGACTGATAGGTCCACGAGAGATCATCTAAATCTGTTGATAAAAAAGTTCAAGAAGCAAGAAAATGATGAAAACAAAGCCAGTGGAATCAAAGTTACTGAAGAAAGTGAAGTTAATAAAGGTTTAAGGGACATAATGGAGCTTTTTGATGATCATGAAAAGCTAGTTTATGAAGAAAGTCAATTGAAGAAGCAAAAACTTGTGGAAGAAGCTTCCCAAGCTGAAGATTTGCGTTTGGCTTCTTTAGAAACTTTTGGAGAAACAAGAAAAAGGAAGTCTGATTCAAGTGAGGAAGAAACTCCCACAAATTCCAAAAAACGACGATCAAATGAGACTATTAATTATCTTAGAGATAAAAGTGCCATGGATATGGAATTACGTAAAGAAGAGTTAGAAACAAAGCGACAAGAAGTTCAGGGCATGCATCAATTGATACAGCAGCAACAAAATAAAACAAACCAGTTGTTGCAACAACAACAGCAAATGAATATTGCTTTTATGGAACTTTTAAGCAGATTTGTACCCCCAAAGTAGATATTTTTCAAAAATGTGTATGGAAAATACAATATGGAAAATAAAATAACATAACAGCTATCTGCATCAGCATTTTCTTTTATATACAGAATTCTCTTTTCAGTCTTTTGCTATTTCATCATATAAAGTAGTCCATTATTCTAGGTGGAGCAACATCAAAATACTTTTCAGTAATGGAGCCATAAAAGCAACATCTTGCATTTTGAAGTAAAGCACATATGACATACATTTTCGCAACAGCACTCAGTCTGATCTTTAAATTTTTTTAAAAATCTATAAACTTGAAATAATTTAGTATGTCCCCAAATATCCACTCGACAGAAACACGTGCTGAGCTCATTGCTTTGTTCCAGGCTATTTGAAGTGATACGAGGTCCTCTAAATGGTGCTTGAAGTTGAATTCTTAATGGATATGCCGGATCTCCATAAAAACAGAGTGGATATTCTGCAGGCCCAATAGAATGTTGTTGTAACAGAGGCAACACGTTAGATTTGGCCAGCATGTAAGCATCATGTCGTCGACCTTCAATAGGCCCATAGAGGTTGGCTATCAAGCCATTTGGAGCAACTATTGATTGAAATTTTATGCCATGAACTTTTTTATGACCATTATACAATTGTCTCTGACCTTCTCCAGGTTTACACACAGAGCGAACTGTCCCATCTATAAATCCCCAGCAATTTTCAAGTGGGGCACCACTTTGGTGTATGTGATCTGCATACCTTTGGAGATTTATAGGAGACAACCAGGGTTGATTAAAAAAAGTCAATAAATGATGCCAATGGTTATAAACATAGTTCATGACATGATTAGAAATCATTGATAGCTGAGGTACTGGTCTACCAAATCTAGGAATCATGTCCAGATATCTACAGGGGTATGCATATCTTTTTAGAAAGATACACAAACCCCTAAGCCAGAAACTTTCAATCCATTATAACATATGAAAACATCAGGTATGTTCAGGACTTCGTTCAGCATGTAGATGTCATCTTTTACAAATCGAAACTCAGTTTTACACTCATCTTCTTCTAACGCATCAAGTGCAAAACTGTTGTATTTTCAGTAAGGTAAATCGGGATTAGTTGAGGTATTTAAGTCATAAAGAAGTACAAATTCTTCATCATTAATCCAATTCGATGCATAGGCATCCAGTAAAGTAATCCTATTTTCCCTCAACTTTGACATGTTTTTTTTTTTAATTTTGGAATTTCCCGCTTCCACCGCGTTATGTAACGTAATAATAATAATAATAATAATAATAATAATAATAATAATAATAATAATAATAATAATAATAATAATAATAATAATAATAATAATAATAATAATAATAATAATAATAATAATAATAATAATAATAATAATAATAATGGTATATTTCAATCTCCAAAATTTACATTTGGCTCTTCAGCTGAAAACATTATATAGTATATTTGTGCAAAGTCTAGAAAAATATTTATATTTATAAAAATATTATGTATATATACTAGTGAGATGCTCTGACCGGCTACCCTAGCAAAGTAGAATTGGTAAGTAGAGTGTTAGTAATTAGATATCTAGAAGATTGACTCAGAATTGGGACGATAACTAGTCCCTGCGACTAGAAGTAATAAAAAAAGGAAAACAACTGCAAACAACTGCAATAGTCATATGAGGATAGATACTAAATGCGAGTACGCAGGGGTCTGTACCAGTGCCTATGAACATATACTATATAATAGAAGTTTCAAGTAACATATTTGGTTTAAAATTTTTAATGAAACTAAAAAACATTGAAAAAAATATTGCTTACTGACGTAGTAGTATGGCTTGTGCTAGAGAAGAGATTGTGATGTTATAGAATTAGTACTTAATAACAAACTAATATGGGTATTGCAATATAACAAAGTAGAATAATAAGTAGTTCATAATTAAATGATTAGTGGGAGATGAGTGCATACGAGAAACTAGAGATTAGTGTCAGTATACATAAAACAAAACTTTATAATAAGGCTTGTACTACTGCAGGCTTCTAGCAAGTGCTTTATCTAGGAAATAATTTTTCGTCTCTTTGCAAAAAACTTTATATTCTAGTGAGTTACGACATGTAACAGGAAGCTCATTAAAAATTCTTGGAGCTTCAAATTCAAACAGCCATTAATATTCAAGGTTTCACGCAATTTTGTACCACCGATACGGTCGTTCCTAGTTATAGGTTGCTCATATTTTTCCATTGGTAAGAACTTTGGCCAAACACTCATATTAACGGATTTCCATGCGAGTCTAGCCATACTGTAGTCTGATCGTTCCTTTACCGGAAGCCATTTCATAGCGATGACATCAGCTTTTCGCGAATAGCTCTTCCTTACGAAGCTAGCAGCGGCATTTTGTACTTTTTGTAGTTGTTTGAAAAGGTAGTCTGGCGCATTGTTGAAGACAGCATTACCATAGTCCAGTTTACTAAGGACGAGGGTCTCGGCAAGCTGGCAACGAATTCGGTATGGTAAATAACGTTTGATCAGCGCAAGACTTTTAAGTGTTCCGTAAGCTTTCGTTATCGCATTTTTAACATGGGCGTTCCATGTAAGATTTTCGTTAAACGTGACACCAAGCAGCTTGAATGACGGAACTCGCTCGATTATTATTTCGTTGTTTGATTTTATCTCAAAAGCAAAGTCGTGTCTTCTTGCCATTTGACTGGTGGCAAAGAGCATCGATTTTGTCTTTTTTGCGTTGAAGATTAGGTTTGAGTCGCGTGACCACTCCTCGATAACATTGACATCGTTGTTGACTTCTTGACTACATTGTTCAAGGTTGGCAGGTTTGGTGTGACGATAGATGCTGGTGTCGTCGGCATACTGAACACATTTGGCGTCGGTCTTAGATGCCATGTCGTGAACATAGATGTTAAAGAGGACGGGACCCAGTATGCTCCCTTGCGGCACGCCATTAGTGACAGTTAAGACGGATGATCTCTTATCATCAATTTGTACGTATTGTTGTCGATTGCTGAGGTAGTTTGCAAGAATAAGTAAGGACTTCTTCGAGAAGTGGAGTGAGTGAAGCTTTTTTATCAGAGTTTCAAAGTCAACGGTGTCGAAAGCTTTCGAGAAATCGGCAAGAACTGCAAGTGTGATCTCGCCGTGGTGCATAGCTTTCAGAATGTCATTTTTGATTTTAATACATGTGGTTACAGTGCAATGGCCCTTACGAAAGCCGGTGTAACCGTAAATTTTTACTCCCCGGAAAAAACTACTCCCCCAGTTATTATTTCCCGGGAAAAAATGACTCCCAGAGTAATAATTTCCTGGGAAATTATGACTCCCCCGTGGAAAAAGTTACTCCCCTTTAAATTGCAAATTTATTTGTTCTAATTAGAGGGGAGTGTTTTTTTCCAAGTAAATTATGAGTCCCTAATGAAGTGCTTCCTTTGCATATTCGAATGAAACAATCGATTTGGACATTCCGATCAATGAAGAGTTGTTTTGATGTGGGATCAGAGAGTAAAATTGAAAAGATGGCGAAGACAGGTAAATCTAAGAACCATGTGGACCAGAAGGTAGTAGAAGAATTTTTGAGAAGGAATACGTACCCGACAGAAATTTCAAAGGACAGAGGCAAAAAAGCAAACTTCAGAAGAACTTGCAAAATTTTCAGCTCCAAAATCATTTTATAATGACTCCCTCATTTTTATGATTTTATTGCCAAAAAGTGCCAAAACCTTCATTTTTCTAGAAGTAATCACTAAACTCAGCCTAATAGCACTTCATTATGACCCCTCCCAATTTATGGATATTGCCCTGGAGTGTCGAAGCTACTGCTTATTCGATCTACCACTACAATTAAGCAATTTATACAACGAAAAATATGCTAGGATCAAATCACTTGCTAAGTAGAGATGTTATAAAAACGTATGCATAAACTTTCTTGTTGTGTTTGCTGAAAAAGAAAACCTCGTCATAAAATCAAATCTACATGTTAAAGTGACCCGTTGTTATCCCCATCCCGTCGTACTGTACTCCTAGTGACGCCAAGAACCTTTTCATCCGGAAAAAATCAAAGAAAGTTATCCCCACTGTAACGATTTTTAATCTTCATTTTCCTTCTGAAATATTCTATATTCCAACCAAGACAGTAGAAAGTGAGTCGACTTCAATTATCTTAACGGTATAAATTTTCGCCTTTTATGACTTTAAGCATTGTTTTATCAAAAATTTCAAAGAATAAAAAATGCATCTTCATATTTCCAAAGGAACAAGCAAATGTACCAAGTTTTAGCCCATGCCAATCCGATAGTATTTGCGATATACCGATTGTCCCAAAGTTTCCATTTTGTTTTTGTTATTTATTCATGATATACAGGAAGAAAAAGATCAGGAAACCAAATGTTGATCAAGATATACGCCAATTATTTGGTATACTATCAGGGGAGTTAAAATTTCCTGAAGGGAGTCATTATTTTCGCGTAAATTTATACTCCCGGGAGTCATAATTTCCTGGGAAAAGATTACTGGGGAGTAATTATTTCCCAGTAAATAATGACTGGGGAGTATAAATTTTGGGGAGTAATATTTTACGCTGACACCGGATTGGTATTGCGACAAGAGTTCCTGGTTTTCAAGAAAGTTTGTCATTTGTATCATAATGAGTTTCTCGTAGACTTTTGATAGGATGGGTAGAATCGATATTGGTCGGTAATCACTTGGCTCGTTCGGTGAATCAATTTTAGGAATTGGGCTGATTTTTTATATTTTCCATTGACTTGGGAAGATCGATTGTTGAATAGAGGTGTTAATGATGTGACATATCGGACTGCAGATTTCATCTGCAGACAGTTTTATGTATTTTGATGGCATTTGGTCGTGACCGGTTGAGCAATCGTCCCGAAGATTTCTAATGGCTTTACGAACATCAGCATAGGAGACTTGAGCAATGGTGAACGCGTCATCAGATTCAGGTAGATCGTCAATGAGTTGATGAAGGAGTTGCTCTGGTTTCGGTTGTGAGTTAAGTAGTCTCCCAGCAGTTGTGTTGAAGTGTTGGTTGAGAGTGTCGGGCTCAGCGTGTATCTTTTGAGGACTCGGCTTGAGGATACGATGGATGGTCGTTTAGACCTCTTTCGATCGTTTAGAGGATAGGGCACGACGGAAGAAAGAAGATTTGGTTACACGAATGAGAGTCTTAAGTTCGTTACGAGCTTTACGGTAGAGGTTCCAGTCTCCCTCTTCGGCATCGGGGGAATGGCACTTAGCGCGGAGGTAATCTCTTTCTCTTTGTTTCTCGCCGATATTGAGGTCTTTCAACCATGGAGCTGGTGGACGTGTGATTTTCTGTTTTACAAGTGGCGCATGTCGGTTAAGGCAGCTAGTGAACAGTTCATTGAATATGTCAAGCTGTGCTTCGGCGGTGTCGAAAGCGTAAACTAGGTTGAATGGTACTTGTGCGATATCGTTTTTAAACGCATGAAGCTCGAAGTTTTTTTTATTGCGTATGTATTTAAACCTCGGTTCGAATCTTGGTTTCCTTAGGTTGCAGATGACGAAAGGTGCATCATGATCACTCATTTCGCAACAGGGTATCACGTGTTCGTCGATGACTTTCGGAAACGAGGTAATAATATGGTCAATGCAGGTTTTTCCTTTCCGGGTTGGTTTCTTCACTTGTTGACGTAAGCCGAGACGATCTAGGGTGTCTTTATATTCGTTTGCAACGTTGTAGTTCTCTTTCAGGAGATCGATATTTGTATCACCAGTGATCACGATTGGATCAGACCAGATGGTGTGAACGTACGATATCAATGTTTCGAATTTTTGAAGCCAGGCGCGTTTGTCGACATCTTCGGAACTTGGTTGATAGAAGACGGCTATAAGAAAGGGGCTTTTCTTTCCCTTCACTTCAAACCACTGGTGTTCGATCGTTGTGTCTTTCTTATCAATGTCAGTTCTTGGGCGATGTTTGATGCCGTCTTTGAAGTAGGCTCCAACACCACCGCCACGTTTACCATTTCTGTTACTGTACTTGAAAGGATGATAACCGGAGAAGTTGAGTTGTCTGATCAGTGCAGGATTGTCAACGAGCCATGTCTCAGAGATTGTTAGGATATCAAATTTGTGTTTTAGGAGCATGGCTTCAAGTTGGGCAGTTTTATTTTTGATAGATTGTATGTTAAGATGCGCTATGCTGTAGTTGTTTCGGTTGGCGTTTAGAAGGTCCAACTGGATTTGGGTATTTTGTTGCGCAGGAATATCATTCACGGTTGAAGAGTCTGATAGTAGAAAGTCTATGTCGGCATTGTTGAACGGTAATTCAGTAAGCAGACAGTCGTGACATGTCCGTAAATTGTGTTTGTCTGAGAAGTTTTTTACAGTTTTATAAATACATTTTACGTGAGTCGAGTTGAGACAAACCTTGCATTCCAATTGGTACGAATTCTTACGGACAGTTTTGGCACAAACAGGACACGCGAGCGGACCCGGATTAGTTTCGATATCACCGGAGATGAGGAGCCGGAATGTTGCCGAATGATTTGCGTAGAGATGGATCGGTGCACAAAACCTCCGTTTGTTGTTGTGATTTTGACGTCGAGTCAAAAAGTCTTTGTTTTGAACTTTAAAACTCGATTTCTCGTGGCTACTTCCCGTTTGATGTAGAAAGAGATACACCATTACGACGAGCGCAGCTTCCTTCATCTTCTTCAGCAAAAAATCAGCTCACTTCTTTTTAATTTGAGTGAGAATTTTAAGAAAAACTAATTTATTTTCACTCTTTTGACGTTAGTTTTCAAAAAAGCGTCTGACCGTTAAAGAAGTCATTGCATTGGCGTAACACGTAACACAAAATTTGTGAAACGGCAACCCCAACGTCAACGTCCCCGATACGTTGTCGTCGCGGTTGTCGTCGTAATTTCGTAAGCTCTCTTCTTTGAGTGGTGCGACGCGTGTTTTTGATGTAACTAACGAGCAGTTGACTTTGCCAGAATTTGTGACAGTTTGTAAATATACACAGGCTCCGTATGCTAGTTTGCTTGCATCACTGAAGCCGTGAAGTTCATAAGTTACGACAGGATCGTCCAGTTGAGTTGCTGTGTACAGGTGTGGAACTTGTATTGTGTCGATCTGTTGAAGTTCCTTGATCATAGCTTTCCATTTTGCGTACAGTGGGTAAGGAATTACATCGTCCCAGTCGCATTCGCTCTTGCAGATTTGCTGAAATAACACTTTTAAGGATACGATGGTAGGTTGTACGAGACCGAGTGGATCGTAGAAGCTGGTGATTACTTTGAGCACATTTCGTTTGGTTGTTTTTGCTTCGTGTATCTCTTTAACATTGTCTCGGAGATTGAATAAAAGTTCGTCCTTTTTCTCATCCCATGAAATACCTAGGTGTTTTTTCGCTTTAGTTTCATTTTCGAGTGTGTTTTCGTTCGTTCTTTCGCATTTCTCGATTAGCTCTCGTAGTTTTGTGTGGTTCGTCCGCCATTTTCGTAAGTGAAAGTTCGCTTGTACAAATCTTAGTTTCAGTTTCTTGTACAATTCATATGCTTTTTCGAAATCAGACTCTCCGCCGGTGAAGTCGTCTACATGAAATCCGTCGATTACCTTTCGGACGAAGTCAGGATCGATGTCGTTGTACGTGGAGAGGTGTTTTCTCATGGTACCAGTGAGCAGAAACGGCGAGCTGTTAACGCCAAAGATCAATCTTGCAAAAGGATTACGTACGATTTTGGGTTCCTCAGCGAATATGTCATCGAACCAGAGAAAACGCAAGAAATCCCTTTCGCTTGGGTTGACGCTGATTTGATGGAATGCTTTCTCGATATCTGATGTTAGGGCAATCGTAAATGTTCTGAACAATAGCAAAACTTCATACAGGTGTGGGTTCAGCTGTGGTCCTTTATATAAACAGTCATTTAGACTCGGTGCGTTGAGAGATTGACTTGACGATGCATCATACACAATACGTAATTTGGTGGTTTCTCTGTCTTCTCTTACGACTCCATCGTGTGGTAGGTAATGGACTTGACCGGGTTGTGTGGGTTCGTTAGCTGGCTCGATAATTCCTTTGGCTAGTTGTTCTTTCATGATTAGGTCGTACTGGCGGAGTTGGTCGGGGTTTTTCTTGAGCTTTTGGAAGAGTGACATTAATCGTTTTTCACTAATTAGACTGTCCTTTTTAAATGGTAAGGAAACTTCGTACCGTCCTTCGTCATTTAAACAAATCCTTTGAACAACTTCATCAATTATATCTGTTTCGACTTCCCTGATACCTAGTGTTTCTAACTCCCAAAATCCCTTCACTTGGCTTTCGAGCGAGTCGGTTTGGTGAAGATTTATTTTCATCGTGTGTACATGATTAGCATTGGTTTGGTCGATTTTATTGATCGGTCCGCTTAATACCCATCCAAGTTTCGAGTTCATAGCAGATGGTGCAGTTCTGCTTCGTAATGTTTCACCGGTGACAATGTCCCAATAGTGGTCGTTTCCAACGAGAATATCGATCTCTAGGATTCCAGAGCCACTGTCTGCTAGTTTCAGATTTCGCAAATGTTCGTGGTGTTTGGCTGCCCATACGATTTCTTGTCCTGTGATTGGGTTGCACAGATGGTTCATCTCTACAACTTTCAGCTTTATTTTCTCTGTCAGTGACGTGACTGGCGATATTTGTAAGGTAAATATGTCTACTTCTTGTCTTTGTATTTCATGGTTACCGAAAGTTGAAAGTGAAATCTCTTCCTTGTCTGTTGGGGATAACTCGAGTTTGTTGATCAGGTTTTTTGAAATGTAACTTCGTTGGGAACCAGAGTCTAATCAAAGTCTCACTCGTTTTTGTTTTCCACTCTTCGATAAAACAATCGCTTCAGCTGTTTGTAAAAGATAAGTTTGTGTGTTTACATGTGAGGGGAAATCCCTTTCCAAATTCGATTGTGAAAGGCAGGTTTTCTTTTCATCATTTGAAAGCAATGTGTTGGTTTCTTTCTTTTCGTTTCTTTCATTGTACTTCTCCGCTGTTGCTTCAGGGTTTTTTCTTAGCACGTTATTATTATTATGGCACTTCTTAATGGGGGTTTCTTTATGACTCACACCTTTCCTAACATCAAGCACGGATGAGAGCCCACAAAAATTTATTGTTTGGAGTGAATCACAAATTGCTGAGTGATGTGTGTTTTTCTTACAATGATAACAACCCTTTTTTCTTGTACATTCTTTTAAAATATGACCTGATTGTAGACACAAAAAACACCTACCACCCTTTCTCAAAAAATTCCGGTGCACTTACCCGAAAAATGTTGATCCTTGCAAAACACACATGATTGGGTTCCTAAAACAAACTAGACGCGGTATTTGGCTGTGAATTTTCCCCAAAAGAATAATTGAAGTTCTTACGATACATTTCTTGTTTTTCTTCTTGCTTGATGTTGTTACGTTCAGGCGTATTTCCACAATTTTCTTTTGCTTGTAAGTCTTCTTTCAAAACTTCCAACATTTGTTGTAAATCCCATTCTTTCACTGTCTTCTGTTGATAATAAGTCTTATGAAATGTGGTATTTTGTCCATATCACTGGTGCAAGAAGAACTCCGTAATTCTTACCATCAATACCCAAACTTTCAAGACTTCTCACTTGGGATTCAATATTATCATAAAGAACACGAAGTCCCTTCACATCTCTGTCTCTCGCAACAGGCTTTATTTTCAACAAGTTATTCATGTGAGTTGACACGATCAACTTTTCATTTCCAAATCTTTCCTTGAGAAGTTCAACGGCTTTCTGATAATTGTTTGCAGTCAGGGAAAAACCATTTATTGCTGTTGCTGCTTCGTCAAATAAATAACCTTTCAAATATGTGAATTTTTCGATCGCTGAAATGTTCTTGTTGTTGTGAATTGCTGAAGTGATTGTTTCGTAAAATTGCTGCCACTCTGTTCTCCTCCAAAATTTCTTTATTTCGAGCTTGGATAGTCGGACTGTTGACCTTTCATTCGTGTTGTACGTTTCGTCTGTGGGGGTTTGCCTTGTGGTTATATCAATCTTTTCGAGTCTTGTTTTGATTTTTTCTTCGGTCTTTCTTAAATTCAGTTCGTAATTCGTGGCTTCATCAATCTCAGCGTTATATTCTTCTTGGTTTTCAAATTCAATTTTGTCTAATATTTCATCTTCCAATTCTTTCAAGTCAAATTCTTTTTCTTTTATCAGCTTCTTGTTTGCTAAATTTCTTCTCGAATTGCATCAGTTATTTCTTCGTTGTCAGTGAATACTTGTTCTATGTTTGTGCATAAATTGTTTATTACTCTTTTCAAACCATCTCTTCTTCTTTTTATTCGTTCCATAATCAGTAAATTCAAACTCAAATCCGGCTCGGTGGACCATGTAAATTCACGTGCTTCACAATTTCAGAGGACTGTGTAACTGTCTTTCAAAAATAAGAACGAACAAAATATGTCGCGTGCTAGTCACGTGACAAATATAAAATTACAAATGGCAGCTTAAGCCGCGTGATCTCACAGCATGTAGATCGAGCGCTTGTACCACTTATAAGTTCTGACGTGAATTTGAAGGAAGAAGTTGTAAATGAACAAACCAAAACGCGGGTAAAATTTACAAGGGAAGAAGACGTTTGTTTGTGTAAAGGCATTGCAAAATATGGCAAAGGATTTTGGACACTTATACTAAAAGATTCTGAATACTTGTTTCATCCGTGTTGCAACAAGGACACGTTGAGAATGCGCTCGGAAACTCAGGCATATAAACGTAACGCAGAAGAATATTTGAAAAGTATTTCAGTTGTATGAAACACACACTGTATAAGTTCGTTGAAAATGACTTTAAATTGAAAATCTTAGCGATTATGAAGTTTTGACCAACCGTCAATTTCTCTCTTATCAAAAGGAAATGGTTATCATATTTATTTACTATGTTCCTCTTCAGATTCCTCATAACTTACAATGTAATTTTCGACCATTTCGTTGGGTTCTATGAAAACTAAGTGATTGCAATCTTTGTCTTGCTTTTCATTTGAACTGTCAGGTTCGTTTCTATTTGAATCTAAAGGAACGCAATTGTTTAAACGAGAATCTAAACCAATAAATGAAATTAAATAAATATAGAATTAAATAAAAATAGTTGAATATATATAAACAATAATATGATTATATAAATAAACAAAAATTATTTTTATTTTATTTTAAAAACCAAATGGATTCCCATCACGATCTTACTTTTTATATCATTGTCAGCAACCTCCACCTGAGAGGAAAATACGCCTTCTTCATCAGAATAAGGCCATTGGTTTTTGATCTCTACGCAATATTTGATCCAGGATGTCTTCTTCGTCAAAAATTGAAATTGGACTGTCCAAATGCTGCAGCAACTGTGTGTTAGTCAGCTCATCGGCTATGATCTTGAAATACACATTGAAAGGTGGAAAAATGAAATGATCTCGCTTTTACAGTGACCCTTGCTGATGGCAACTTCGGCCCGAGATCATCGATAAGCACTTGTATCAAATGTGTGCAAATGTTCCAGAATTTTTATCCTTGTAACACCTTTTAACCTGTTTACCAATACTACACTAGCAGAATGTACTGGGAAAGAACTGCATCAAACTAGAATTCAGAAATATAAATTTTTTAGCAATATTATTATTTCATACAGTTCGTTCCCAGTTCCTTCCAATAGAGTCCAGTCTTTCCAAAAAAGTTGCAAAGTTTGGCATTTTAACTCCTTTCCAACTTAATATCTTTTCTTTCGAAACTGTTTTACAACGGGTTACAAGGTGTTACAAGGCGTTACAAGGTCGAACTCCATTCGAACTTCAGTTCGAATTTAATATCTTTTCTTTTCAAACAGTGTTACAACGTGTTACAACGGGTTACAAGGTGTTACAAGGTGTTACAAGGTCAAGCTCCATTTACTGGAGCCATGTGGAAAACGGAGACAAATACAGTACGGTGCCTCTTCTCAAAAATATATTTATGTATTTTATATTATATATTTAAATTATTTATATTATTTATTTATTATTATTTATATTTATATATATTATATATTATATTATATATTTATATATTTTTTTTATTTTCTTATTTAAATATATATTTATATTATATAGAAAAATAAGCTTCGCCATCAAACCTTTGGTATGAGTTAGCATTGGTTCTGTCGATCCCTTTATACGTATGAAATTTGAAGAGCATCTTAAACGATGAAAGTTGAACGAGGAAAGGGTGGCATACTTGATTTAAGTTTCATTGTATACTTAGAATATACAAAGCAGACATTACACACATTGATCGCAGTTGTTTCCATATTTCCAATCAAGTTAATTGTCTTCGCTCCTATCGTCAGTGCACTGGAATTTCTCGACGGATGAAAGCTGACCAATGGAACACAGTTTCATAACAAAAGAATTTAAATTCGAACGGAGTGCGACCTTGTAACACCTTGTAACGCCTTGTAACACCTAGTAACCCGTTGTAACACGTAGCACTGTTTGAAAAGAAAAGACATTAAGTTGAAATGGCGTTTGAATCAATCAATCAATCAATCTCTTTTAGAAAGACTGGACTTTATTAAAAGGGACTGGGAACGAACTGCATAAAACTTTGATTTTTCTTTACTTTGCAATTTCTTTTGGGAGGACACTGGTTGGCATTCAATGCCATATATAACGCTCGCCACCTATGTATAATGTGTCGGTCATTTGTTAGTAAGGCCCTTAAACCTACAGCTTCGTAGGTCGTCATAAGCGGTGTAGCAATATAGGCTAACAAAGTAACCTTGAACATCTTAACTGTCTTTTTGGTTTCATTGTTAAACTACAACCGAAAATCACAATTTAATATATCACAATTTAAAACTGCTCTTATTATACAAAAGGTTTCAGCTCACACGGTTTCGTTGATCTATTTTTTAATCAAATACTTGCGCGTAGGGAACATTGAAAAATCAACTAACTTATTGTAGCTTAATACCTTAATACTTAATACTTAATACTTACTTAGGGCTGTGATATTATCGTTTCTGCTTGATCGAGTACTTGCTGATCGAATGTACGCGCCTTGTTGTTGATTGACCTTAAAACACCCATCATGCCTGCACTCACTTCCTTTCGTTTATCGCCAATCAGTTTCTCTATGCATTGCTTGCTGCGTGAAGCAACGTCTCTTGACAAACTCTTTTCATAAGCCACTTTGGCCAAGTGAGAACTGTGCTTTTGGTCACGTGAAACAATTTCTCTTTCCGATTGGCTGAGTCTCTCAGCACTTTCCGTCTCCACAATTTGTCGATAGTGAGTCGGGTGGGTGTATGTATTTCCCAATAGCCTCGTGAACGAGGACACTCATGGCTGACGAGAAGGCGGTGTACTCTCGTGTGCCAAATAAACGCCCCCCCCCGCTTGTTAATTTTTCGATTTTTTTCCAACCCCCCCGGACCTTATTTAGACCCCCCCCCCCCCCCCCCCCCCCCGTTTATTTATTTTCACCGATAGACATGTGTGTAACTGATGTTTTTGTGTTTACTAGTAACTCAGTTTCTTATGCTTTTCTTAACACTCATTTTCTTGTACTGAAGTTATGTATTACAGTAACAAAGGCTTTTCATGTGATACTTGTTTTATCGTTTAGAAAAAGAGAAAAGAAAAAAATAGCTTCTTGTATATAACTGTTACTAGTAATAATCTTCAGATTTTGCTTAAAAGTTTCCCTATCACTTTTTTGTATATAAAACATAGTTCCATGCATGATAGTATATAGTTATTATTAACATTAACACGTTAAGAACACAAATCTTCTGATTTCATTGAAAATTGATGTTTTCACATTTTCCAACCCCCACGGAAATTAAGACCCCCCCGCTTATTAGGTTTTTGGAAATTTTCCAACCCACCCCATTTATTTTGACCCCCCCGTTTATTTGGCACACGAGAGTATTGTTTCCCCTTGTTTCTAACGAGCAAATAGTCACAGTTAGGATTTAGTTTCGGTCGCACTTACTGGATATAGAAATCGAGAATCTCCATAGTTTCGGAATCGAGAATTACAGTGTCAAATAGATATCTTTCGGCAGTTTTAAATTCCTTTTGGTCGATGTAACCTCCATTTCTCTTTGCTTTATCAATCATTTCTATGGTTAAGCATTGATAGGTCATTGGTCTGGAGCACTTAACACGAACAAATAAATACGTGGCAATGAATCTCGTTGCAAACACCAGTTGAGATGCTGACACGTTTCGTTGGTCTCTGCATTCTTGTAAGATGTCTCGGAAACGATTGATGTGATATGGGATGACGTTTTCCATTTCCTCCAAGGTCGCCCAACTGTTTCGAGCAATGAGCGTTTCCAAATCCAGGTTGCGAGAATACTCGAGTCTCTTTCTCTTTCCGAGATTTTCTTTACCACGTCGTATGTAAACTTTGGTGACGGCAAAACAACGTAATGTGCTGTCAGATACACCGTTCGCTTTTCGAAAGTCTAGTATGTCTGATATTGATTTTAAGTAATTTAACGACGCCAAACAACTTAGTTTCCAATCTTCTTCAAGTATTTTAAGGAAGTCCATAATGATGGAGGGCCTACCCAAGCAACAATCGACAAATTCTTCGGTTAAACACGATTCTGATTAGAGGTCGTCAAAACTAGCCATTAAAAATTTCATACATCGTTGTGCACATTGCTTCGCTTCTTTTTCAGACTTCCCTCCTCCACATGGTGTACGCAGCCAGTTCCAAAAAGTCCAATACCATCGGTAACATAAAAGGAAGGCTTGTGCGCCGTACTTACTTTCTTTCTGATTGGCTGTTGTGCCTCGACTTCTTCCCTTTTGATATCTGGATCTTCGTCAAAATAGTAATACCAACAATGCTTGACATCGATGTGCTTGCGTAAACCTCGACAATGTGTAGGCAATTTTGCACAGGGCAGATGTATATATTTCTGTCGTTTGGACGTAATACCAACTTTCTCTTGTGTTTAGCAGCGCCATTGATTCCAACCCAGTTCACAAATAATGTTCTCTTCGACATTTTTAAAAACAAAACAACGTATCTTCGTGTTCTCAACGTAACCTAACCTTTTATCTGTTTACGATTGATACAAATTAAAAAACGAATACTGAGTTCTTTACACTTGAATGACTTATTTATACCATATTGCGCTTCACAGAAGAGTCATTTATTCATTCCTTTTGACATAGGAACAATGTATTCCTTGTTAATGGTATACACGAACCGTTCCATTACAAAAGGAATAGTTCATATCTTACGTAGTGAACAATTGAGGCTTAAAGAGTAGGGAACACTTTGGAGAGCGCAATGGACGAAAACGATCCTGATACGACACTCCATATCGATCTCCACAGTAGTGAACAAACTTTTCATTGACAAAAGAACAAGAGTGCACGATTTGTACAACATTGAAACACAAAGAACATTATAGATAATTAAGGAACAATTAGGCGTGTCAAACTCTGTTCATTGACAGTTCACTGTGAAACTATTCTCAAGGGCTTTTCAACAACAGTTTCAACGTGAAAATATGACGTGAGTATTAAGTATTTCGGTTGTTTGAAACACATATAATTTTGTTGAAAGGTGACTTTAAATTGAAAATCTTTCCGGTTATTAACTTTGGATCAAACTTGTTCATCAAAACAAAATGGCTATCATATTTATACTGGTTTCTATGAGAATGGACTGCACGAGTTCAGAAAACAAAAATGTTAGTCAATATCACATATAGTTCTGTACAGTTCGTTCCCAGTGCCTTCCAATATAGCCCAATCTTTCCAAAAGAGATCCAAATGAGATCTAACTTAATGTCTTTTCTTGTGAAACTGTTACAACGGGTTACAACGGGTCACATTGTGTTACAAGGTGTTACTAGCAGTTACCAGGTGTTAAACGTAGCATAAATCCTCTGTCCTTGGTTGAAAGAAGGCTCTTCTTGAATTTGGATTTCTTCTTAAATGTGTTAAGGGGTGAATTTACTGGAGCCATGGGGAAAACTGGAACAAAGACACTACGTGTTTCAAATAGTTTGTATTTCCTTTTTCCTTCGTAGTTTACACGTTTTGACTAATATAATATATTTAAGTTCTTTATCTAATATGACCTTTAAATTGGTGCGTCTTCGCAAAAATATAAGTTTGGCCATCAAACCTTTCGTATCAGTTACCGTTGCGAACTGGAACTTCCTTTGACCAAATATGTCCTTATTTGACAACATTTCCTTCAGATATGTCTGTTCACAGCCACTCAGTGGGCATTTTGAAGAATTGGTTACGTCGATATTGACTTTGCACTTATGGAATTTGAAAAACATCTTAAACGATGAAGGTTGAACGACGAAAGTAAAGTACATTATATACTTAGAATATACAAAGTAGACATTACACATATTGGTTGTTAGTTACCTCCGTATTTCCAATCAAGTTAATCGTCTTTGCTCTTTTGATCAGTGTACTTGGTTTTCTCAATGGACGAAAGATGACCAATGGAACACAGTCTCACAAGAAAGGAGTTTGAACGGCAATTTTTGTAATCTCTTTTGGGAAGACCGGACACTATTTAAAGGGACTGGGAACGAACTGTATAAAACTTTGATTTTGCTAAACTTTGCACTCTCAATTCCCAAGATAATGATTGGCTTTCAGTACCATTTCCATATATATTGTCTCGGTCATCTGTTAGTAAAACCCTTAAACCCAAGCTTCGTAGGTCGCCATAAGCCTTGTAGCGATACATGCTAATAAAGTAAACATACGGGCCTAGAACCCAATCCTTTACTGTTTGCCACCAAAGACTCGAAACTAGTTTTATTGGTTGCAAATAACTCATTACGTAGTCCACCTATTCACGTTTGAAAGAGTCTGAAACCTAGGCCCGTCGTCATACGGGCCTAGAACCCATGCCTCTAACTACGGGCTTAAGAAAGTGGAAACTAACTTTATAACTTGCCAATAACTCATTGCAAGGGTCTGGAATCTAGGCCCGTGGTCAGGCCCGTAGGCCCGTCCTCAGGCCCGTCGTTTTATGAAGGATCTGACCATAGGCCCGTGGCCCGTCCAAATTCTGAAAAACTTTATTGTAGATGCAAGTGTGGCAACCGCGGGTTGTCAGACTGTAAGAGGAAGCCCTGGTTTGACGAGATTTACCTTAGACATTTTCTTCAAATGAGAAATTAGTTTTTGTCGAAAAGAGGACGGGCCACGGGCCTACGGTCAAAATCTTCTTATAAGGACGGGCCTGACGACGGGCCTGACGACGGGCCTAGTTCCCAGGCTTTTCATTTACGAAAACGGAATCTGGAAGCTAGTTCTGTGGTTGTCTACCTTTGCACTTAAGAGTCTAGGAACTAGGCCCGTCTTCACACGGGCCTGGAACCCAATCTTTTACTGTTTGCCATCTAAGACTGGAAAGTAATTGTGTTGTGTACGTAAAACTCATTGCCCAGTCTACCTTGGCACTTTAGAAAGAGTCTAGAAACTAGTCCCGACTTCATAAAGGCTTGATACCCAATCTTTTCATTGTTGTGGGTATTAAATAATTCCCACCCTGCCGTTTTACATTTCAAAAATTTTTGTATACTAGGTACAGATCGTGTTTTCATGTCATTTTCTATTTTATTCTTTCGTTGATGCGCAATCTAAATCTCTGGCGAATCATAGAATGGATATCTTCTAAAAAGTAGCACTGTTTCGAAAATTGTTGGGTTTTGTCCTTTCGCAAGCATCCATTCGTCGTAACGTCGGCCTCTTCACCTTCCAAATTACCCTTCTCTTCTTCTATTTGATCTATTGAATCCTAACTGGTACCTCGGGGTGATAGATGTAACTGTTTATGTGGCTGACTGTAAAACGCCCTTTCGTACACCGTCAACGGAGTTTCTAATATCTTTTCTTCTTTTGCTTTACATTGCTAGAAGCGCTCTTTTAAGTTTCTGAAAAAGGACTTCCAGACGATGTCACTACAAAAGGAAATTCATTAACTTACACGTACAAACTTTCGATGTGGAATGAATTTATTGCAATTCATGATCGTAAACGATTGAGAAATCACCTTAGCGACAATCCTATCAAATCAAATTCACCAACTAAACACGTAATGGCAACGTTGTTGTTGCACCCACTTATGCACGACACAAATAATTCCACACCTTTTATCTTAGACAATACATCATTTATCTCCAACGTCCTTTTCGAAGTTAGCATCTCCTTGGCCCCAGTACTGTCAGGGCATGAAACAGGAACGGTCGACGAAGAAGGGACCTGGTGACAAAATTACAACCGATTCGAAAAATCGGTAAATGTCAATAAACAAATAAATGACGTTCAAAAATCAAAAAAAAAAATGAATAAATCAGAATTACTTACCGATGTACAGACATTCCGCCTCAATGAGTTCGTCGGTTTATTTAAATTGAATGGTGTCACCACATTTTTAAAATACTAATTTCTTACAATTCAATACATAAGTAACACTCGAATCGCGCAGTGAACTGAATTTATTCAGCTAACTTAAGGGAAGAAATTTTCGCCTGAAGAGAATTTCTCGAGTTTCGCGAAGTTGCCTCGAATTCGCGAAATTAAATTCTCGCAAAAAAAATAAATTTCTGATTTGATTTTTAAACTCCTGCCAAGAAAATCCATATTGTTTTTATCACACCCAGACCCGATTCATTATAATGGGAAATTTCTAAACTAAAGCTGTGCGTAGTCAGTAATTATTTATTTTTTATGTTTCTCTGGCCCAGATTTGCTCTTATGAGTGGTGATGAATTAGCAGATCAATCTTTGCCAGATGAGGATTATTTACATAATTTACAAACGACAGAGTGGAACAGATGATTGGGGAGAGGATTTTCATTTTTGATAAAAATGTATTTGAAGATATTTAAGATTGATTCCAGCGTAAAGAAAATGAACTCATTTTCAAATATATTCCTATCCTAAACTCAAAATTTTGATTATTCTTCGAGTTCGCGAAAATAAATTCCCGCGAAAAGAGTTGACTGTAAGCCATTCGCGAAATTTAATTCACACGAAAATTTAGATTTTTGTAAATTCGCAAAAATATATGCTCGCGAAAAATTCATTTTTTTTTTCGATTCACGAAATTAAGTTCCCGCGAAAAGTTCGTCCTTTAAGGTACTTGGATTTATATTTTCAAACTTTTTTGAGCGTATTAGAATTTCATGTATCTTTAGGACATGTTGAACCGTCGCATATCAATGGACATGTTGATGAAAATAGCGAAAGAACAACACGAAAAGCAGTTCATTGTGCTGACCCCACAAGACATGAGGTGAAATATTTCCATGTTTTGCTATAGATAAATCACACAAATTTAATTGGTGTTTATGATCACATTTTATTTCCTTGAATTTCAGTTCTATGTCTGGTAGTAGTCGCGTGCGTATATTCAAACTACAAGACCCTGAAAGAGGACAGCAAACAATACCCTTCCAACCGACGTAAATTATGCCTTCTTGTAGTTATATGTAGATGCTTTTTCGTTTATTTGTGTTTTCACCATGGGAAAGTTCTCGAAGGTTCCTCCATATCCTGAACACATCTTATGTTGTACATTATGCAAACATTTTTGTTTACTTTCACAAACAACTTATCTCCCGTTTCCCATTAAGGGATAAACTTCCCACGCCCCCTCTACCCTTTCATAATCCCTACGCCCCTCCTGCAAAACGAAACTGATCACGTTTGTGTCTTCTTTTCTTATTTATCTATAGAGTTATTTGCTTTATTTTCTTTTATATTGTATACTAGCCGCCAGGGCGGCGTCGCTCGCCACCCATGTTCAGCTTGCGTTGTGTCGCAGAATTTAACTTGTGTAAAAGATTTTTTAATTTTTTAGTTCATTTCTAACATTCAGAAGAATTAAAACAGAAACAAACAGCAATATGTCTCAGAATATACATATACGCAGAAGAGAAGTAACTTTAATATAAAAAATGGCAATATATAACACAGAACTGTTTACCCAGACATAGAAAACCAAACATTAAATAACATTACAAAAATGTTAATTCAAAACAAATTGATACCTTCCAACTTTTGCTTTTGTTCCAAAGTTACTACTGGACTGCAATCATTAATGAATTTTGAAATGATAGTCTGTTCTTCCCAAAACCATCAACATCACGATTAAAACCATGAGTTTCATTTCTTTATGTTTTTTTATGATTGCCTAAAAGAATAATATTTCAATTGTAATACCGAAAATAAAAAAAAAGCAAAAAGAAACAAAAAAGCAAAAAGGAAATTCAAGTGCACATTTATCCTAAAAACAATAACTACAAACACAAATTTACCCAGAAGATAAAAAGTAACAAATAAAAACATAATGCCAAACTTATACACCCAGGCATAGCACGTACGTAAACAATCATCTACCATAACACAAAATAATGCATAAATTTGATAAAATGTAGACTGAAAAAAAATCCATCCAATAATCCTTCTTTTTTGTAGGACATAATTCATAATTAGCACTCAGCAACCCAGTAAACACAAGACGTCTTGAAGACGTCTTTGAGACGTCTTTTCAGGACCAGTTAAGACGTCTCTAAGACGTCCTCAACTAGTCTCCAGGTGTAACACCGAAAGACGTCTTTTAAGGACGAGAAAAAGACGTCTTTCGAAAACGTCTTTGAGACGTCTTACTCTCGTATCTAAAAGACGTCTTTCGCTGTTACACCTGGAGACTAGTTGAGGACGTCTTAAAGACGTCTTAACTGGTCCTGAAAAGACGTCTTAATCTCGTATCTAAAAGACGTCTTTCGTTGTTACACCTGGAGACTAGTTGAGGACGTCTTAAAGACGTCTTAACTGGTCCTGAAAAGACGTCTTAATCTCGTATCTAAAAGACGTCTTTCGTTGTTACACCTGGAGACTAGTTGAGGACGTCTTAGAGACGTCTTAACTGGTCCTGAAAAGACGTTTCAAAGACGTCTCCAAAAGATCTCTTTAAACAAAATTTACAGTTCAGGGAGCACAGTAACAACACGTTCTTAGTGGCCTTCAAGTCGTACCAGGGCAAAAAAAAGTAGAAAACGAATATTGATAAGAAATGGGTATTCTTTCAGAGTAAATAAATTAAAATCCATCATAAATTCTTTACATATAACAGAAACAGTTAAATAGATTACAGCTAAATAAATTAAATAAATTACTAATCAAATAATTCATCCAAACTGATTATTGTTTAAACACAACCCCCATCACTCTTGTATGTCAGAGGCTGTTGAAGTAGCATAGTTCTTCAAAACGGCATCTAGAAAGAAATTTGTTTTGAATTCTGAAACACATGACTGGTTTTTATTAGCATCTACAATGGCATTTATTTGCCGTCTCCATTTACCTTTAAACCCAGAAGTTATAACTTCTAATATTTCAAACTCAAAATTAGAAAGTTTGGTGATGGTGTCAAGGCAAAATTTAAACTTATTACATTCACGAGCTAGGGAAACCCACTACCAATAAGTAGAAACCATCCACAATGACACTGCATAAATTTTAGAACAAATTTTCGAACGCGTGAAATCAATGTTGCAGTGACAAAAAAAAACTTTTTCAAAGCAAAGTATTTACAATGTTTTGATACAGAAATGTCGAGAAATAATCGGAGTGCTTCACCCAAACCGAAAGAGCATGCCCTGATTTTTTTTGAAGCAGATAATTCCACCACTTATGTGTTGAAGTGTTCCATTCTAGAAATCCACTTTGCGTTCTTAAAAATGGTATTTGGCTAAATCTATTTATCAGAAATCATAAGTTGTTATGATTTTCCCTCAAACCGTCACACTATATATAAAACTAAAATGTTAGTGTTGTCCCCCACCACCACCATAAACTGTGTTAGTATGGATCATTAGCTAGCAAAAATTAGGAAAAAAATAAAATCAAATGCATAAATCAATAACACTATAGCAAATTATCGGGGAAAACTTTAGAAGTAAAAAGTACTTAGCTCAGCAGTCTTTATCTTCAAACAAGCAAGAATTAATAACAAGGAAAACCTTCGTAATAAAATACTCCGTTCCTCAACGATTCTTTGTTTGATCTCGGAAAGTTTTTATTTGCTGTTCGAAAAATTCTAAATTCCCGCGAATTTTTAGAACAAGAGGGTACGTTAAACATTTTAAAAAGTTGTTTTTATAAAATAGAGAATAATGACAAAACCGAACTTTCTATAAAGGGTTTCCCTTTTATTAAATTAATTTTTATTAAGCTTAAAGTCACTAATCTCAAAGAAATCTAAACTTTGCATCACGCTAATGAAAAACAGTACCCCCGTCTTTTAACTATCGTCTTTGAAGAACGAGAAAAAGACGTCTTTGAAACATCTTGTATAGAGACCAGTGGAAATCCACTTTTTTAAGGACGACAACAAGGCCTATTTGAAACATTGAATTTTGACAAGTGAAAACTCGCTTACAAGAACAACGAATTGCAACGCATCACGTCACATCACAGCACAATACGTCTTTAAAACGTCTCGTTGCGACCAGTAAAAACTCGTTTTACTGAAGACAAGAAAAAGACGTCTTTAAAACGTCTCGTAGCGACCAGTGGAAACTCGTTTTACCGAGGACAAGAAAAAGACGTCTTTAAAACGTCTCGTTGCGACCAGTGGAAACTCGTTTCACCGAGGACAAGAAAAAGACGTCTTTAAAACGTCTCCTTGCGACCAATGAAAACTCGTCTTTAAAGGACAACAAAAAGACGTCTTTCAGACGTCCTCTTAGGACGAAAATTAACTGGTTGTTCAAAACCCAAGAAAAGACGTCTCAAAGACGTCTTATCTGGTCGAAAGACGTCCGTACCAGTATGAGACCAGAAAAGACGTCTTAAAGACGTCTTTGTGTTTACTGGGAAGAGAGTAGGAATGATGTCTAGGATGGTTGTCTAGTTGAGCGGTTTCTGTCATTACAGCTTCCGTAGCCCAAATGGGGGCTTTAAATGCTCTAGGACCTCCTTCGCAGGACCCTCATTGATAACAGTACCTTAAGGAACTGAAGGGGCTATCCTGGGTAAACATTCGTAAATAAATAAAATAAATAAATAAATAAATAAATTTAAACAGTGCTTCATTTCTTTAATGGTTATGTACACTTTTTCTTTTCTGACCTAATAAAAGAAAATATTCCAGTTGAAGAACAGCTAAAATAATCACATTCATTGCAACCATATTGAAGCAAACAAAAACAAAAGACATAAAGTTGGCTGGAAGACTGCCAGATAGACAAAGTACCAAGCATCTTAAATTGTATAGAAAATCTAATAAAGGGCAGACATGGTTAGTTGAAATGAGACAGCATCAGACGTTCCCCCATTTCCACAGCCATGAGAACCATTTTTAATTGGTTTGCAAATAAATAAATTACAGCGCGCGTTACCAAAACAAATTTCGTTCGTTCCGCGTTCCTTTTCATCCAGTTTTACTCCAGCGAAGATACATCATACTAAATGATAGAATAACTCATGAACTCATAATTCAAAACTTAATTAATTAATCTTTCAAAACTAAATTAAAATGAAAACCATTCGTTACTGTGTAAAGGAACATCTTTTTTTCTGCATTTCTTCACTGCACTTTCTTCTGTATAGCCATAAACGTAAACAAACATTTAAATACATACACATTTGTTACCTGTTATTTTATTAATCTAAAACAAAGTAAATAAAACGTTAAACAGGTGCTGGACGTACACTTGTTATTTGTTATTCCGTTTTCCACATAAAAAACATTTCAGTATGATTTTACATAATACATACATAAATAATACGTCAATACATTTACTTACGTTCTTTTATTAATCTAAAATAGAAAAACAACAAAGCAAAAGCAAAAAGTTAAACAATAAACGTTTTATAATAATACCTTCGTACAGACCTGTTCGTTCGTCAAACGATTAATGAAAATGGATTTCTTATCAACGAACATTGACGCTATAGTTTGTACGATTTCAGCAACCAATGAAAACGGCGAAAAGACGATCAAGTGTCAAAACAAATGATCGTTGGATTGCAGTGGAAGAGTTTCTTCACTGGTCGGACTGCCGCTATATGACCACGATTAAGAAGATTTTGACCATTAAAAAAACAAAAACAAAACACTCTCTAAATTAAAAGTGGGATGCACACACGCAGATTAGTATAAGTAGACTAGTATCCCGGGTAAAAACTTTTTACCGAACTTAACTTCGAAAACATTAGGTCAAATCCACCATTCCCGTGTACGTACCCCATGACGAAAAAATAAATCATAGAATGGCAACTCAAAAACATCCCAGGCGGCGTCGCTCGCCACCCATGTTCAGTATGCGTTGTGTCGCAGAATTTAACTCTTGCAAAAGTTTCTTTTCAGGCATTAATTTTTTAATTCATTTCTTACATTCAGAAAATTTAAAACAGAAACAAATAGCAACATGGCTCAGAATATATATATTCATACGCAGAAGAGAAGTAACTTTAATGTAAAAAAACGCAATATATAACTCAGAACCGTTTACCCAGACATAGAAAACCAAACATTGAATAATATTACAAAAATGATACCTTCCAACTTTTTCTTTTGTTCAAAAGTTACTACTGGACTGCAACCATTAATGAATTTTTGAAATGATATATTTAGTTCTTCCCAAAACCATCAACATCATGATTAAAACCATGAGTTTCATTTCTTTGTGCTTTTTTTATTATTGCCTAAAAGAATAATATTTCAATTGTAATACCGAAAATAAAAAAAAAACACAACAAAAAACAAAAAAAAAAAAAGGAAATTCAAGTACGCATTTATCCTAAAAACAATAACTAAGAACAAAAATTTACACAGAAGATAAAAAGTCACAAATAAAATCATACAGCCAAAGTTATATACCTAGGCATAGTACGTAAACGATTACCATAACACAAAATATGCATAAACGCGATAAAATATAAACTTAAGAAAAATACAGCCAACAACGCTTATTTTTTGTAGGATAGTTTCATTGCACAGTCATTTAAATTACATAATCCATTCTTCTCTTAAGTAACCCTCTCAACATTATAACCCATCATGTGCTTCATTTCTACTTAACAGATGAAAACATTTTTTATCACAATTATCATTCTAGCATACCGGTATTCGTTTCGTATACTTTTTTTTTTGATTTTTTTTTTTTTTCTGTTTTAATGCAGGACTCATATTGATAACAGCATTTATTTGTTGAAGTGACAATCCTGTAAATAAATATTCGTTTAATAAAAAATAAAAAAAAAAAACATATACAAAAAACCTAATCATGCTATGACGAAATCTAAAGAAAAACAAAACAAAGTAAAAGAAACTTTGAAAATATATTAACCTTAAAAATAATAATTAAAAACACAAACGTAATGACAGAATTAGTATAGCTGAAAAATTTTTAACATATGAAAACATTCGTGGAGCCATTTTTTATTTCCAGTTCAAAGCTCCTCCTCTGCGCTGGAAAATTCAAAACACAACAGTAAACATCCCTCGTATCCTTTATTTATCCACTAATACTAACTGTGTTTTAACTAAATAGATACTATTTTAACTTTACCTTTCAATACCAATTCACATCATCATGATAGTAAACAACAATATTGATCATGTTCTGTAGCTAGCCATTATCAAACACTTCTAAACTCTTTTACTTTCTATATTTCATACCTGTAAACAAATTAATAACACTCGATTAACTTTCCAGCATACTTTCCTATTGTAAACATACACTTTCTATTTGTTTTCTACTGCAATTTCACTACCATTTTTATACAGTGAAAGACATAAAAATGCTTTCTTCGTAACTTCATAACTGTGGAGCCATTTTGAAATAAATAAAATAAGGAACAGTTCGTTACCAAAACAAATCAGTAACTGCTCTGCATCTTTATGATTTGATCGTTTTAACTCTGTTTTTATTCTCTTTTAACGCTGTATTTATTAAATCCGTTTGACTCATGTACTTACGTATATTACTATTTTCCACCGAAAAAAAGTAAAACCATTTTCACCAATGTAAATAAACATCATCCTTTCTTCAACTTCATCTACACTACTTCTGTACTGCTGCACTCCCATAACTATTTGACAACTATAAAAAGAAATTCGTAAAATCAGCACGACTTTCTTCCACTCGTTCTTCATTTGGTTTTCATCTGAAAAAACCTATACAGTCGACTCTCGATAACTCGAACACTCGAAAACTCGAACAACTCGGTAGGTCGAACTTT
Organism: Turritopsis dohrnii; assembly: GCA_027922465.2. Classification (NCBI taxonomy): domain Eukaryota; kingdom Metazoa; phylum Cnidaria; class Hydrozoa; order Anthoathecata; family Oceaniidae; genus Turritopsis; species Turritopsis dohrnii. The sequence goes on along the minus strand of BQMF02000549.1, from coordinate 132,556 downwards.
TTTTAAGGTCCCTTGAGTTTACAAGCCCTTTTGAGGCAAAAAAAATCTCGAAAACTCGAAAACTCGAACATCTCGATAGGTCGAACTTTTTTTTCGGTCCCTACGCTGAATTCCTCTCGATAACTCGAACTTTTCTCAAATATTTTTAAAAAAATTCGAAAAGACGTTGTAATTCGAACGTTTGATTTTCGAATGTTTTCGAAAAATTCGAATTTTCAAAACACAGAAGAAACGCATGAAAAACATATCACAAAGATAATTTAGAATGGCGCCTGTAAAACCACGAAAGCTAGACAATAAATCCATAGGGATTAAATGTAAAGCCCTAAAATACTTGGAAAAAGGTATGAAAAACAAGGACGTTGTAGCAAAGTACGGTGTTAAAAAAAACACACTTTCAACATGGCTCAAAAATAAAAAGAAATTAACAGCTTCACTGGAAACTCGTGCTTGAGAAATGCGAGAACTTGAAACAAAGTTGTATGACTGATTTTTTTCGTAAGAAATGATAAGTAAGAAAATTGCTCCAAATTCCTCTGTGTCATTTTCATTTTCTTCTTGATTTAACCTAACACCTTGTCTACCCAGTACACCCTGCGATTTTTGCACTTTCGGTAATACATGGAGACAGCGAAAAATACCTGGAGGGAGTCAAAAACGCCGGAACTGGAGATACCGACTATATTACCTAACATCTCGAAAACTCGAACTCTCGATAGGTCGAACTTTATTCAAGGTCCCGTGAGAGTTCGAGTTATCGAGAGTCGACTGTATATAAAAAAAAAACAAACATCTGTTCAAAAACTCACCTACGCATGTGTGCTACCTGCTAACTAATCACTTACACACATGCTGCTGCCTGTTCTTTTATTAATCTAAAATACAATAACAGTGAAAGTTTAACAATAAACAGTTTCATAATAACAATACCTTCGTATGTATACAAACCTGTGTTTCTTCGTGAAAACAACTGCGATAATGATAATCGGTTATTAACGAACTAATTTTTTGGAAATCGTATACCAATCAAATTGGAGAAAAAAGAATTTCTTTCGTTTTGATTGGTTTAAAAATTTAGACGTCACACTTAGATTACGCAACATTAAAAAAAGTGTCTGTCGCCGCTGCGTGGTTTTACGACGAAAAGGGAAAAAATAAGAAGGATTAAACCGTGAAAGAAAAACCAAATATATCACTCTCTAAAATAAAAGTGGGATGCACAAAGCGAATTAGTATAATAAGACTAGTATCTTGCGTAAAAGTTTTTTACGACTTTAATTTCAAAAAGAATCTGCAGAAATACGATGCGTTCCCGTGTGTGTACCCCGTGACAAAAATTTTAATTACGGAAAAACTGAGCAAGAAAATGTATGGGATTGTTTCGCTACGACCAACCGTTGCAGAGATATCAGCGAACAAAGATTTTGATGACGTCATAGCCGCAGTACCAAATAAAATTTAGTCCCAAATGTTGCGTCGCCTCATCACCAGTGTCACCAACCTTAAAAAACGTCAGTTATCGCTATTGGTTCCCGAGATATTTCCCCAAAAACGTCGCGTTCGATTGGGGATGCAATGCAATGAATCCCCCGTGATAAGGTAAAAAAAACTGACGTCACGTCGCGTGCTATTATACTAATCGTCAATTATCAATGGTCTAATGAAAAAATGACCACGGTTAAGAAGATTTTGACCGTAAATTATAAAAAAACACAACACTCTCTAAAATAAAAGTGGTATGCACAAGGCGGATTAGTATATACTAGCCGCCAGGGCGGCGTCGCTCGCCACCCATGTTCAGCATGCGTCCAGTTCACGAAAAATAAAATGAAGAATTGGCAATGATAAGCTTGCCCATGTTGTAGAGCTCGAAAAACTGATCAAAAAAATGTATGGGATGGTTTCACTACGATCAACCGTTGCAGAGATATCGCAGTTCAAAGATTTTGATGACGTCATAGCCGCAGTACCAAATAAAATTTAGGCCCAAATATTGCGTCACCCCATCATTCGTATCGCAGACCCTAAAAAGCGTCAATTATCCCTATTGGTTCTTGAGATATTTCCCCAAAAACGTCGCGTTCGATTGGGGATGCAATGCAATGATTTCCCAGTGATCTTAAAATAACTGACGTCACGCCAACAATACTGTAATAGATTGTTGTGTGATCTTACGTGACGAATCCTTATTCAAAATCACCGTTGTCTCATTTTAATGCAGAAGCAAAAAGTTTAGTTTTACCTTTTTTAATTGGGTATGTAAGCCCATTGACGTGTACTTTTCATGAATATATAGAGGTGACTAGTATCCCGGGTAAAAGCTTTTTACCGAACTTAACTTCGAAAACATTAGGTCAAATCCACCATTCCCATGTACGTACCCCGTGACGAAAAAATAAATCATAGAATCGCAACTCAAAAACATCCCAGGCGGCGTCGCTCGCCACCCATGTTCAGTATGCGTTGTGTTGCGAAATTTAACTCGTGTAAAAGTTTCTACAGGCATTAATTTTTTAATTCATTTCTTACATTCAGAAGATTAAAAACAGAAACAAATAGCAACATGGCTCAGAATAATATATTTATACGCAGAAGAGAAGTAACTTTAATGTAAAAAAAATGGCAATATATAACACAGAACTGTTTACCCAGACATACGAAACCAAACATTACAAAATGTTAATTCAAAACAAATTGATACCTTCCAACTTTTTCTTTTGTTCCAAAGTTACTACTCGACTGCAACCATTAATGAATTTTTGAAATGATATGTAGTCTGTTCTTCCCAAAACCATCAACGTCATGATTAAAACCATGAGTTTCATTTCTTTATGCTTTTTTTTATTATTACCTAAGAAATTAATACTTGAATTGTAATACCGAAAACCTAATCATGCTATAACAATATTGAAATAAAAAATGAAACAAAAAGAAAGAAAAAAACAAAAAGAAAATTCAAGTACGCATTTATCCTAAAGATAACAATTAAAAACAACATTTGGTCTATAAAGTCAACCGATACTGTGAGTCAATACGGGTTCACTCAACACTGGAGCTGAACAGAATAAAGACTTTTACCTGGCATACACAACCTAACATCAAATTAATAAAAATAATTGAAACAACAAAATGCCCTACTTTGACCAAAACCATAATTGAATACCCAGAAGATATTAAAAGCAACAAATAAAAACATAATGCTAAACGTATATACCTAGCAAGTATGTATGTAGCAATTAACATAACACAAAATAATGAATGCCGTAAACAAATATAAACTGAAGAAAAATATACCCCAGCAATGCTTCTTTCTTAAATAACCTTCTCAACATACCATGTGTTTCATTTATACATTTATAATTTCGTTTATAAATAGCTACACTTTTTCTTTTCTGACCTAAAAGAAAAAAATTTCAGTAAAGAACAGCTACAATACAGTATTACAATTATAAAGGATATTTCAGTCTAGTTTTGATGGCAATATGTGATGCAAACTATTGCTTTTCAATGTTCGACGTGGGTCAATATGGTAGCAACAATGACAGCGGTGTACTTGCGAACTCAGCTATGGGGCAAGCTTTTGAAGCAGAAAAACTGAAGATTCCAAAATGCAGGGTTATTAATCAGAGTACAGGCTCTATACCCTATTATTTGCTCGGTGATGAAATTTTCCCCCTTAAAACATGGTTGATGAGACCTTATCCTGGAAGTGAGTTAACATCTGAAGATAAAAAGGTCTACAATTATAGACACTCCAGAGCTAGAAGGGTCATTGAAAACGCATTTGGTATCTTAAGTGCTAGATGGAGAATCTTTCACAAGCCTATTAGAGCAACCATTAAAAATGTGGAAAATTATGTTTTAGCTTGTCTGGCTCTCCACAATTACTTGAGGCAGACAGACAATGCCATGTATACCCCAGCGGGATTCGTCGATTCTGAAAGCAAAGATGGATCGATTAAAGAGGGTGAGTGGAGGTCAAAAAAGGAAAATGTATTTCCGAAGATCAATCCGGTTCGAGGGTCCCGGTATAGTAAAGATGCTATTGCTGTCAGGGAATCTCTCACTAACTATGTTAACAGTGAAGAAGGTTCTGTTCCATGGCAACTAGATTACGTACGAAGAACAAGTCATTATGCTTTTAACCTTAGTTAGACTTCTATAGTTTAAAGACAATTATCATAAAAGAAACTTTATAATATGTTGAAAAGGTACACGTATGCAGACCTGTATGTATTTTAAAAGCTATGTATATAACTACTTTTATTACATCTTATTACAGGTTAAATTACACGTTATTTCAATTGTTCATGAGTGTGGAATAATATCCAGCGTTATTTTGATTTATTGTGTTTCCAGCCGGTATGTTATTGCTATTGTTATTGTGATTGTTGTTATTGGCAAAACGTTGCATGGTGATTTCCTGCGCAGGACCAAATTGGGCAATTTGGTACTTAAAAACAATTCCTTGTATCTCGTGTTTGGCCATCAAATATGCTCTCTCTGGCAATTTTCTTAAGTCGACTGCAAGTGATCTGACATATGTGTCTACATCATCAGGCTCCTTTGCATCTTTGTTTTTCATTGATTTGCTCAAATCTCTAATCAGACTTATTTCCATGTCATCAAGGTACTCGCTCTTTGATATTTTATTTTTTCTGGGTCCGTTTTCAGCGTGTTTTTTGTGCTGCTTGGACTGGTTTGCATTTGCGGCCCTCCTTTTCAATGAAGTCTTTTCATTTCCTGGTACAACATTAGGGGACTTCAGGGTAGAACTTGCTCTGCTGCTGTCAAAACTTTCTTCGTCGCCATCACTGAAATTATTTTCCATTCCGTTTTCACTGAACTCTTCTCCGTTTTCCTCGTCACTGGCCTCGATTTCTGCACCATCCATCCCCACTTCCGAATCAGTCAGCTCCGACTCGTCAACTGTTACATTTGTTCGTCCCTCCCGAATAAAAGTAAAATTGTCTAACCAAAATAAAAATTTATATTGGTTTAATGCTTTGTCAGCTTTTTCACCTTCTTGAGCTGACATCCCTGATTCCTTCGACTTTTTGGATGTATTCTTTTTCTTGTTGTAACGCTTACGCAGTCTTTCGAAACAGATCTTGGCCGTATTTCCTAGAAATAATAAAAAAAAGCTCCGTGCAATTTTTTGCTGAGAAAATTATGGTATATGATGGTAAAATACACCTTACCATTTTCAAGAAACTCTAGTGAATTTGCAACTTCTTGCCATGCATTTGACACACAATCTTTTTCTTTATATCCTTTGTCGCTTTTATCGAATAAGCAAGGGTAACTTTGAACTTGAATAGCAAGTAATTCCTCTTCTTTTAATGTTAACTTTTTTATTTTATCTGACATTTTTATTTTTTATTTTTTCTTCAACACAGTTTCTACATAAGATTCTACTGTAAATCTAATTACAACAAGGAAAAAAGCTCACTTTGAGTATGTTTTCGTCGGTTTTCCTTTGAAGTTTACAAAAGTGAGTTAAGCGCGCTGTTATCGCACAGAAAAAATATCAAAATTTTTTGATTTCAAAAAAGGGGATAAGAAGGCGATATCAAGTAGATAAGAAGGCGCTAAGCAGGTACTTGTATGTTCTCACTAGGCGCTAAAAACAAGGCGCATCATGCGCACTGTGGTTAGCGCGCTCTTATCGCCTAGTGAGAACCAACCTTTACTGTGTAAATAAACATCATTTTGTTCTGCATTTCTTCACTACACTTTCTTCTGTATAGCGATATTTGATAACTAAAACGTAAACAAACATTTAAATACATTTAAAACTTGTTCTTTTATTAATCAAAAATAAAAGTTTTATAATAATACCTTTTGTTCGTTCGATCTTTCTGCAGCTAATTTTTAAAAACTTCACTGCACTTCTTCTGTATATCTAAATATGATTTTTCATTGTAAACAAACAACTAACTCACTTACACGTGCTACCCGTGCTACCACTTTTCTCACGTGCTACTAATAAGAGTAAAAGTTTAGCAATAAACACGATAATAAAACGTTTTACAATAATAACAATACCTTCGTGCATACAAACCTGTGTTTCTTCGTCAGTTCTTTCGTCGATTTGCTGCCTAAAACAATCAAATTTAAATTAAAATATTAGTATACAAAAAGAAACACGTCTTCTTCGCGAAGTTTCTTGCTCACGAAATGATCGTTGACAAATTTCGAACGAGACGTTTTTTGGCTGATTTCCACTGCGCAAACCAAAAATCACAAAACGGAGGAGCATATACTAATCGCGGAAAATCTAAAAAAACGCTCTCACCTCTGCGTGGCTTTACGACGAAAAGGGAAAAAATAAGAAGGATTTGACCGTGAGAAAAAAACCAAATATGTCACTCTCTAAAATAAAAGTGGGATGCACAACGCGAATTAGTATAATAAGATAGATGTAAAGAACATTTAAGAACTTCAGGCTAAAAGAAAGGAACGAAACATCCGAGAAATTTTGTTTGTCTGATTTTCAAGATCCATGTATCCCTGACAACAAACTGGGAACGTAAATTAGAAGCAACAACAAAGGATGTATCAAATCTATCGTTTAAAATGGCACGTGATTCTTTTCCATAATACAGTGTGTCTCCGAAAGAATTATCCGCAAACTTTCAGTGTCTATTTCTCAACAATTATTGGTCAAAATGTTGCGAAATTTACATCACAAGGAAGCCCTTTTCCAGTACTTTTGATTGATATAACATTTTCAAGAAAATCATTATTCTTCGGAAAGTTATTGAAGGAAAACACACAGATTTGGAATGACATTTGATAAAGCAATTTTCTTTTGTTCTGATCATAAAATCTTTTGAGCTTGTTAAGCGAAAGTACGCGCATTTAATTCACAAAACTTTTATCTTATCAACTTGCTCGGTTATAAAATTTGAGGCTTAAGAAATTCTAACGACTGAAATTATGTTTGAACTCATCTGATGGTGTTTTTAAACTTGTTGTATTGTTACATGCGTTAATTGATCTTTAACAAGTTAATGATCTGAAACCACGATATTTTCCTCAATAAACTTTCGGAAGAATTATCATTTTGCTTCAAATTTCACATTTTCAGAAAGAGCTTGAAAAGAGCTTTCATATGGTATGTAAATCGCAGAAATTTGACGAATAATTTTTGAAAAAAACGCATTGAAAGTTTGTGGATAAAACATTCTGAGACACACTGTAGAAAAGAAGTGGCTTGCATAATCAAGAAAATTAATCCATCCATTTGTTTTCAAATAAATGAAATATATTCATGACAAAAATACATTAATGTCACATATTTCAAGTCTTCTCCATACCGATTATAGATTGCGTCAAAACGGAAATTAGATAGTACGTGTGCACACTGGACGATGTTCTCCGTAATTTCCATATCAGATAACTATCAATAACCCTTTTCGGAAATGACGTCACAGCAGATACTGTTTTCTACACCTTCACCAGAGTTATAAATTTTTATCAAATTCTTCGCAATTAAGTCCGGTAACGATGACCGGGTTTAACGGACCCCAAGTTAGCAATAAGTCACTGCGTGGAGGATAGAAATGTACCACACTCCTTCATTTTCAAACAAATTTGCTCGCTGGGAGCGACCGATATTTAGTTCGACAATGCCCTTACTAAATTTCAGGGATGGAGTGAATTTAAGTTATCAAAACGAAAATATTCATGTTCATCAATTAGTGCATACATGCATCTGTAGGACGACCTCTTCAAACATGACTGCTAGAAGAATAATTTAATTCAAAGATATAATTGAAAAAAATAGAAAAACAAGTTTGAGTTATAAAGGCATTGTTGCTATAGTGGATTACCCTCATCTTTTTGAAATTTCATGCTAAGTCATCGTCCAAGTGGTCCAGGTCTAAATCGTCGACGTCGTGATCCTGAAAAGTCAAAGAAACATCAATGCAATCATTCATAAACAAGACAAACCTTCTTTTTATGAAGCTAAAAACAAAAACACCCAGTTACCTCCAGATCCCCGTCGAAATCACTTCCGATTTCTAAATCCTAAGAAGAAAGAAAAACATTAAATAATAAAGATACGGGAGAAAATGGGTAGGTGTCATGGAGAAAATGCGTATATTTTTATCAGTGGTTTTTGTCAGCTTTCGAGTTGTTTATATTTCTGGTCAAAGGTTGGTTCTGATACTTCAGCAAGTAAGGTAATTGCTGAGTTTTTACCAGTTCCTCTTGGGAGTGTAGAAAAAGGGAATAAAACCATAGTGATAATATTTTTATGGTTGGTTATGATCAGTACAGCAATTAAAGTTCAGCTGCTTATAAAGGAGCCGCTGATCAAATAAACTCATGTATTTCCAGCATGATGATTATAATAATTAGGTTGTTTCTGCGGTCCAGAATTTCCACCACTGAACAGTTTCGTCGTTTTAATAACAATGAACATGGCAAAATCTGACCATGACGTCAACTTTATTTAAGCAAAGATTATCACTACATACTATACTATCCTTCCTCTCAAGATCTTCGTCTGGACTTGATTTCGCTGCCGAAACATTTGTTGCATCGACAGGTGGTGTTTCTTGTGGCGTCACTACTCCGGTGTCGGGTTCCGCTGATAAAGAGTAAAAACATACGATAATCATCAAGGAAAAATTTCTTTTTCATACATCACATCATAGCATCGTCTTTTCAAGAAGTACAAGCATACATAGCTCACGAACAAATATTTTACGAAATATTTTTCTCGTGCTTCATTATGTAATAACAGTGCAAACATGCAATTACATGATTAAAAATAAAATTACCGTTAAAACTGTATAATCTGCCGCAGGCCTTAAAGTTAGTCGTTCAGGTTTTAAGAACTAAACACAAAAAAGTTCACAAGTTGAGCAAGATGACCTCATTAAAGGGAAATGGAAAAACAAATCAACACTACTACTAACATCTTCAGCTTTGATGGCTTCTTGAATATCAGGAAAAAGATTACTATATTGCGTAGGGTCAGCCAGCGAATCGGCCGCTTTCTTGTTAGTCTTGCTTAAATCGTCCTTCCACATTTGAACAATACGTGGTACTTGACTGGGTAAGTAAGTTCTAGCGAGAAACGCTGCTTCAGGTAATCGATCAGATTTACATAACATTTCCAAACATTCCTCCAATCTAAAACAATCAACATAGTCGCAGTTGGAGGGAAGTAGGAACACAGTCAAGTCGTACTTAAAAGAAGTTTTATTTACCGGCCCAACGAAAAGTAAGCCAGAAAAGAGACGTTGTATTTCCCATTCTTCTCTGCATCAACAGCCAACTTTTCCATGGCCACAGCGTCACCAGAACAGCTAGCAAGAAGCAACAAGCCAGCATAATCCTGTGCTTTATAAAGGCATTCTTGCGCCAAAGGAAATTCACATTTTTGTATAGCCAATTCTGCCAAGTGTTTCCATTTCTGCTCAGACTAGAAACCAAGAAACTATAATTCATGACTACTCAGAACGAGGCTGTACAAAACGTAAATTGTGTTTACAGAGTAAGATTTTAAAACAAACATTTCAAGCAAGACTCACCTACGCTTTTTAAACGATATCATAAGCAGTTCTCAAAGCTGCACTGCTAACTCAAATCTAAAGAACGAAAAGCAAGTTAAACAACAAAGAAACAATAGCTTTTTTTATCGTTTCATCGATTATAAAGACAGTAAAGCATACAAAAAGGTACATACTTATGTTCTGGGTCACATGATAGGTGTAATGCTTGTTGCTTAAAACCTTGTTTTTCAAGGAAATGAGCGACACGATTTCTCTGTTCCATAGGAATTGTCGGCAAAACCAGCCTAGCAGTTTCGAAGTCTTTTCTCATGACGGCAGTTTGATATTCAAGAACCGACAAAAGCAGCTCATAGCTGACCACATTCAATTCTTTATCGGCAAGGTACAAACGATTGTCTTTTGGAATATAACCAAGAAGATACATGCTCCTAAAAATCGTATCGGTTAACATCTTAAAACAAGATTTTAGTTGATGCAACGTATACATGGATACACCTGCAAATGAACGTCAAAAATTAATCGTTAAAAAAAAAAGAAAAACCACGCTTTTTAAACCTTATCCATAATTATACAGTGATAAGACTAGCATAACATTGTACTCCAGTTGGGACACTGTAACGTGACTGATGTATGTTACAGATGATCGTGAAGGTGTGGCTTTCCTAAGAGATTTTTCTCAAATACTCTCAGGGAATTCCGCAAACGTGCATAAGATAAACATTTAAATAAGCGAGAGTGATGAAATAACAATAAGATCTTACTTATCCAAATGTGATACAGTAACAATCTCGCCACCCACATAATAATTCAATCGATTGACCGCATTGGTATAGATGAAGCAGTCTCCGACCCATATACCAGTCTTAACCACTTCTTCGATTTCACCTAATACCTGAAAACAAAATTTGTTTGAGATCCTAATAAGTACTAGAAAAAAGAGAAAAAACATGAAAACTGCAATAACACTTTATTTAGTCTCAACATATAAGGTTAAACAGAAATTAATTAAGGCCTTAATGAACATATAATATCTGCTATCTCAGAAAGGGTCATACTAAACCATTCAGACGAATGAACAAATGTATAGTAAACATTCACTTTTGTTTACTCTGGAGGAAAATGAAATAAAAACAAGTTACTTCAAAAGCATCTTCCACACCATCTTCAGTGACCATTTCATCTTTATTTTCCATGGCAGCATTTACATTTTCTTGAATGTATTTTAATATAAAAAACGAAGATTCAGTAGTGATGCAACACATCTCGCCATTTTCAGACCAAATGACAGTTTTCGGCTGTATTTCAATGCGACGTACAAGCTCTTGGTTTTCCCAGTCATAAAATGATAATTCACTTGCCGAGCGTACACCAAGAAGAAATCCACCATAAAATATCTGAATAAAAATACATGAAGTAAAAATATTAGTGAAGTGAACAATGAAATAACAAAACTCCTTAATTTCAAGTGATAATGACACTTAAAGTGAACCAGTACTGAAAAATAACCTTAAATATTTAAACATTTAAACTTTGTGTTTTTGTTTCTTTTATTTTGTTTTTATTCTGTTGTCAACATTCAGAAGAAGCAACAATCAACATACTTTCTGCACCGTAATCCGGCTTGAATGTTTTCTTTTCCTTGAAATTTTTAAAGAGCTTTACTTTTCCACTATCCCTCACAGCATATTCTGATGAGTCAGCAGCCCAAACAAATTCTTGAGCGGATCCAAAGCTTTTATTACGTAAGGCCATAGCAGTGTATATTATATATTCCCCATCCCCACAAACAACCACAAATCTGAAACAAGAATAAACAAGCACAAATACATGAGAATCTACGAGCAATCATCAGCAATAGTGAGCATAAGTGTAAATCCATAAAAATAAAAATACCTTCCATTTGGATTATGAGAAAGTGTTTGTGGATATATTTCACAAGATCCCATTTCTTTTATAGCAACTGGCAATTGTTCACCATCTTTACATTCCATCTCACCAATAGCTTTTAAGTTAGCTTGCAGGATTTCACTATGTTTCGCAAATATAATCTTTCCACCGTTGTCCATTGACATTGCGGGCTCTTCGCGCCCAAGCTAAAAATTAATAAAAAAAGACTGTGTGGAAAGGCATGACATTGTAAACAAACATACGGTTACCAACAAGACAAACTGTCTTACTTTAACCATTATGCTTCCTTCATCATAACCAATAGCCACGTTGTTGTTTCCTTTCAAAGCACTCATACCCCAAACTCTTTCCATTCCATAATTCAAAGTACTTTCCAGTCTGTGCGTGTTCGCATGCCAAACACGTACAGTACCATCTTCTGATCCAGACAGGATGATCGGCAACTCTGGGTGAAACAAAACTGAAGAAACATTTTGAGCATGGCCTTCTAATGTTTTCACACATGTTTTGTTCTAAATGAAAGAAAAGATTTCACAATAACATAGCTTAGATATGTACCAGTTGTTAAGAAAATTCAGGAATCTCATTTCATTTAACATTAAATACCTGGTAGTCCCAAATTTTTACCAGCCTATCATCTGCACCTGAAACCAGATAAGGCTTTTCTCCACCATGAAAGTAATCCACACAATTCACACCCTGTCATGAAAAACAAAATTACTTGATGATACATACAAGATCCCAAACCTATTTCATTACTAACAACAAACATTAACTCCTAAAATTCTGTAAACTGTAAAGTTTTACCAGTTCAATTTGAATCCAATCAAACCTACCTTTTCATGACCTTCCAATGTAAAATTGGGTTGTGAAGAACCTAGCTGCCATACCTAAAGAGACAATGGTTTCAAAATCGAGACACCAATGCTGCCGCACCTCCTGACTCAAATTAATGATTAATTATATTCATATACCTTGATAGTTCGGTCTAGCGAGGCACTTGCAAATTGGTTGTTATCTTTCGGATTGATCACAATCTGCATGACATAATGTGTGTGTCCCTCAAACGTCTGAAATATAAAAAAAACATGCTTTTATTTAACACTTGATATCATACCTATAATGTCCAATCGAACTCTGAAATTTTTCAGCACAGACAAATATTTGCGAGTTTGGCTTGGCATGGCACTGTTTACAAAATGAACCTAAATGTTCCACATAATATGCAATTAGTTTGTTTGAGATCCTAGGAGGGAAGATAATATGCTTTACCTGAATACACTGCCATTTTTTGTCCCAATCCCACAATTTAATTGACATATCATCTAAAATGATACATGAGAAAAACCATTAGAAAAACCTTGCCACCACAAACAAAACAAAACTTATCATTGTTGAAACTAAAGCACGTACCACTGCTAGAAATAAGATAAGGTTGGGTGGGATGAACTTGTAAGCATCGGAGATAGTCAGAATGGGCCTCAAAACCATGAACCTTGAAGAAAGATATCATTATCCATTATATATAGAATTATTCAAATTACAAAGAAATGTGTTTTCTCAAAAAAACAATCATTGACGCTAACCTTCTCTAGAGTATTGTAATTAAACACTCGAACCATCATATCATCCTATAAAAAATCCAATGGAGATTACTAAACAAAGTTTTTGTCAGCATAAATTTATTGACTTCAAAGAAGGTATGTATTTAAGATGATGAACTGAGGAGAAACTTGAAAAAGTAATTTCATAAGCATTGAAAATGATGAAATAATCGAAAAGCTTTTGCTTAGGTTTTTTTTTCAAAAAAATCTCTTTCTTGGAGTAATTTTGTATTGTAATTTCATTCTAGATACAGATAATTTCTTTAGCAGCAAATACTGGTATACATACAGAGCCAGTGACAATCCAATTCTTTCTGGCAACAAATTTTCCACATCGAACTAAGATATTTTAAACATATAACATTGTTGACAATATCAAAACATAAGGATGTTACTTCGCAATGATAAAAATTTTCAATAATTATATGATCCTGATAATACAATACCTGGCAAATCTGTTACTTCAAATGATTTAATCAATGTTTGACTGACATGATTCCAAACATGGCAATTGCCATTGTATAATGCTGCTAACATCCATGGTTCACTGGGATGAAGATCAACACTTTTTACACGATCTGATCGTGCAGATAAAGTTCTCTAAAAGACACAAAAAGCTGTCTATATATTTGACATAAAAGGCCCTGTGAACAAAATTAAGTTAAGGTTTAAGTATATAACAAAAATATAAATGTTTCAAACCTTCACATCGAGACGAAGTGGCTAAAAAACAAAACCAGATGTACATGAATTTAAAATGAACAAAAACAAATGGAAATGAAATATATATTACTTCACTACTTCTATTGATTTTGAAGAATTTATGAATATGGTCTATACATTCACAACAGTTTTATGATATTTTTGTTTGATCCTTCTTGCTGACTTCATTAATATTCAGGTTTCACAGATTGAAAATCAAATTGGATAATCATGTTCAAAATTCGTTAAATAAATCCATAAATTGATTATTACGAGGCCAACTCTACTCTGGATTTTTAATAATACGAAAAACAAAATACCAAGAATCCTTTAAATCCATGTTTAGTATTTTCTAGAACAAGATTTTTAGTGTGCAATTTTCGAAAACAAAAAAAGTAATGCATATCGTAATTTCTTGATCATTTTCCTGCTTTCAACTCTTTTACTTTTTGCCAAAATTTTACAGTGTGTAATGATCAATGTATTTTTCAAAAAACAAGCAGGTTTTCATAGTCCCACATCCAATGTTAAATATTTAGATCAATGGTCATTGTGAGATAATAAGGAATAAAGGATGCTTTAAATTGGCAATCAAGAAAATAATCAAGAAATATATATATTATAATTTACAAGTGAACATGTATACAGGTTAGATTTAATAAAGCAGTAGCAAATATTATAATAATTAATATGCTTATAGATGATATTTATAACTGACCATATTATTTGTCAATCATAACACAACTAGTAACCCGGGTAAAATTTTTTTACTTCGAAAACTGTGTGTCAAATACCCCATAAATTTTCAAATTAGCAGATGTTTGTGTAATCATTGAAAATTTACTACCTGCTTAGGTTTTATCATTGAATATATAAAAACCGTTATGCTATGCGTCAAGGTTCTCTGTCTGTTTCTCTATTCATTGCATGAATTTCATGGAGAAAATGAAATATCTCAAAATTACAAATGTACACTGACCCTCTGATTTGACAATATAAATCATAGTTTCTAGAGGGTTCCAGACCCCCCTATATTTATTTTGATTTTGATTGTTTTGACCACGTGAGAATAGGATTTACATTTTAAGTCGGCCTATTGTTGAGAAAAAGGTCATTCTTTGCTCAGAGAATTGCAAGATGATGAGTAAAGGCAATTCAGTTAAATTGAAAACATTTTTAAGTTGGCATAAAAGTCAAGTGATAGGTCACAAAACAACATCAAAAGATGGAATAACTTACGTTAATTATATCTGGTGCAAAGTTTGTGCCAAAAATGAAAATGTAATAAGAGCTGACAAGTCTTGTAAGGGAGAGGTGGCCGAAGCGATGTTACAGTTCATTAAAGGCACTAATAATGTCCCGAAACACACTGTGACTCGTCACCTAATGGGAAAGGCTCATAAAATCATACAAAAGCACCAGGGGAACGTATTGACTTAACAAGGTGAGATTTTTTCCCCTGTTTTATATAGTATTGTATAGTATTGTATGTATTTGATATCTATTCTTTTGACTTACCGTATTTCTCTCTTTATAAAAAAATGTCTTTACTTTTCGATTTTTGATAGCACTGATGGACTCAAGCAAACCTCGATAGTTTCCCAAATTAACGAAAATAGTAACAATTTAGTTTCCGTGCTCAATTGACAACGAAGGACAACTTAGCTATACTAAATGATTATTCATCAATTTGTTGTTGCTACGGATAACGACCACCGTCGCTAAGGTCATTTTGAAATTTCCTTTTCGTTATATGAATTCATTTATTCCACCTAACGAAAGAAAATGAAGACATAAATGATACCAGCAGAACTCGTTTTCGTGTTATTCAATAATATTAAAAAGCACTTTAATTTCCAACTCCCTTCACATTAAAAGTGAAATGGAATGCTTACATCTTTTCAGGTTTGGCTTGACCAGCAATATAGCGCCATATGACCATCAGACTTAGACTTTTAATCATCACGATGTTCGGCTGGTGTAAAAAAATTATTTGCAGCACTGTCTGGTGTGGGTAGATTTATTAGAGCGGTTTTATTTTTTTCGAAAATCACTCGCGTAAATTTATGTTCACGAGAGCGATTTTTACAGAAAATTTTGCACGCATAAGATTGCTAACGCAATCGATTCCTCGTTGCTATTTCTTTACGGCAAGGCCTGAAGTTAGTTTAAAGTTCCAAAAATGAACATGCCCCCCCCCCCCCCCCCCCCCCCCCACCTGTCTTGGGTTCACTGAAACTGAAGACCCACCCCCATATAAATCTCACACACATTTCATTCTTCAAAGTTGGCATTTCTGTTAACATTCTTACACATAATTAACAATTCTTTCGAGACTTATCATCATAGAAAAAGTGAACTTATTAAAATCTCTTCTGTGAAGTCATAATTCTCGCTTCCGAGCTAATTGCAAATCGGGCAAAATCGGAAGAATCGGAGTCTCTCATACGCATGCGCTAGTTGCTGCAGTGAAAACAAACCGATTCACAGCAGTGAATTTCCTAGAAAACGAGCGCTGTTCTTGCTAGAAAACCTATTTCTGGCACTTTTTCTGCTGGCATTTTACATATGAGGTGATAGAAAATTATTGGTGCATAAAGAGGATAGAAATAGACAGATTACCTAGCTACTGCCGTTCGTATTTGATGTCATTTTGACTTTGACTTTTTGTATCGTGCTTCTATGTTTCCTGACTATACTGTATCTGTACTCTTATGCACTTGACTGTACTATTGTGCAGTGCATGTTAGTGTTTAATCACTGGGGGTAGGATATGCATAGCAATATCGGTCTACCTGCTGGATGATTATCACAACCCAAGACACGTATATATGTTACGTACAAAAGAAAATTCCTCAATTCTCAATTTCTCTCATATGTTTATATGCATGCACTCCAATCATATTATAGGGAGTACAGTTGTATTTTTATCAGTTGTATTTTTTATTAATGGGAAATGAAATAATATCTTGACAAAAAAAGGCTTTTCTCTTATTGTCTGCATATATTTTTTTAATAAGAAATCTACCGAAGTGTCTAGTTCTAAATGTTTCTGAAAGTATGTTTTTATTTATTAAAGTTTGCATTTAGTTTATTAATTCTTTTTATAATAATGATTTTAGAGAAAAATTAAATAGAGAACATTTTGTTGTGAAATTTTTACTACGTAGTTCTAGGTTAAAAAAAATTTAGAGAAATATACAATCATTTAAAAATAATTCTTGAAGTCTTGATTTTTTGAAGATTTTACATGTACACGTATTTTTTTTTATAAGAAACCAGTTTATAAGAAACTCTAGTCGCTCGAGCTCGGAAACCTAAGAAACTATGTAGTAAGCTCACTCTATTCTAAGAAACTGAGAAATTTTGAGAGGTAAATTTTTTCCGAATACTGAATCTTGTTTCCTGATGGAACAGATGATTATGTTAAGTTAGACGATTTCGATGGCATTGAAATGATTCTTTAGTAAAGACATAAACACTCTTCAGTTTTTGTGCAAGCACTGCAATAAAAAAGATAAGCATAAAAGTTTGTTCTCTGTGGCATTCCTCTCAATAAGGCAAAAATTCTTAGTGTATGATAAGAAACCCTTAAGAAACTTTTCTAGTAAATTTAGGGTAAATCTGTAAGAAACTGGCTAGAGACCCAAAAGCTTAGTTTCTTATAAAAAAAAAAAACGTGTAGGTTTTATTATTTTAAAATAAATATTTATACAGGATGACTATTACAGTACTAAAATACTGCTATCATATAGGTCCTGTTTACGTACAAGAATACAAGCATTAAAATAATCTAAAGGATAAGAAATAAAAGATATTTTATTGTATACACATATAAACACTTAAGATTTAAAATATTCCTTGACTTTCGATTTAAAAAATATGAACCAGATTTTTCAGTTTTATTTTTTTATTTTCAGGTGCTTTCAGGTAGGTTTGCTTATAAAAAACTGTGTACTGTCAGATGATCTGAAAATACTTAATATTTCATTTATATTTATATACCTAGCATGGCATTGTCTTAGTTTGAGCCAAATAAATACAAATAAATATGGCCATCATGTCAGAAGAAAGATCTCCATAGTATACAGCTTTGCTAACCCTATGGCAAACTTTCAAGGTTTCTAGAACACTAAATGCATCTTTTCTTGATCCTTCCCTACCAGCATTCCACATTAGATGGCTTTTTTTACACAAAGTGGTCTCTACAAAGGTTAACATTTACACTGGTTGGATTCCAGGGGGTACCATCCTTTGTTACACGTTTGCATGCAATAATCCATTTTTTTCTCCTTTCTGGATCTTTATTTGGAAAACGATAGAAGCCAGGCTTTTTTTCCATCATGTTGTGGTTTGTGCATCCATATGCAGCACAACTTAAAGGCATTTTAAAGTACCTCAAAGCAATAAACACGCGTTCATCAGTGAGCTTTCACCGACGAAATGAGGTTTGTTTTCACTGCAGCGCGAGTTGCTATGGCAACAACAGCGAATCCGATTTTTAGCTCGGAAGCGAGAATATAAATGCTCAATGAATGAGAAACAATGACTTTTCATGAAGTTCTTGCAAACATGTAATTAATTGCTGATATAACACAAGTTTTTTTGTTTCATTTTTATAAACAACATGTTATTGATAAAGGAACAAGGAAAAGAAAAACAGAATATGATTGCCCCCGTCAAGCTGGTGTGGAAATGTGTGTGGTGTGAGCACCACACAATCAACAAAGAAAGAAGTTATATACTCATTACAATTAAGGCAGATTCCAAAACAAAAATGGGATATTAAAAACAAATTATAGTGTTTTCTCCCAAGCATTTCCACCAAATCTTTATCAAATATAGTAACCTCTTTTGTAAGACTTTGTTTTTGGCAAAATAAATAATTTGTTTTAGTAGGCTAAATCTTTCGAGAAAAAATAAAAACAAATCGAAAATACTAGTTCTATAAAAGGTATATCTCAGTACCTGCTAGAATATTAAAAGAAGTGACCACTTACCATAATTACTTAAGCTGAGGAATTCTGTATATTAAACAAGTTGATCTACAACTTTATGTTCTACAATATTGTATTTTTTAGAAACAACTGCAGTCGGACGTGGAAATTTTTACTACCCAGACTCAAATTAGTACAAAATATTCATGAAAGTAGAGATGAGCGAGTAAGAATGCGAAGCGGAGATACCACTTGTATAAGGATTTTTGTGTAAAAACCAGACTTAGATTTTGAGAACCCCCGGCGTGTTCTACACAACACTGTGTCTGTTCTTTTTTTAAGACGAGAATATGTATTTTGAACATAAATTGCAATACATATAAGCGAATTCATAAAGTTAAATCCCGAAACCAATTATAGATTTCGCTGCCGTGATTAAACTTGACAAATGAAGATATGGAACCTCAAAAGCACAAAATACGAATCAAGCGAAAGCTTATTCGTAATCTGAGGAGTCAATTCATAGTGACGCTACAAGTTAAATTCTTTTCTCGGAAATTCGCTCGGCCAGTTGTTTATGTCATACAATTTCTCTGAGGTAAACTTTCCCCGATGTAAATTTACATTTCTCTGACGTAAACTTTCCCCGACGAAATTATCCCCGATAAAGTATATCTACTCTCCCGATATCTACTACTCTTTACGATGATAAGGCTTGCACGGGAATTATGAGGAATAGTGAGGACAAAATCAGACTTGATAAGCAAATTTTCCACCAGCAGTATTTGTAATTATTGCTTACGAAACACTAAAACCTAATGTTCAAATGATACAAATTGTTCACACGCGCCATCCAATTTAGAACAGTATCTGTTATGTTACAAATATGAATTTTTCTTATAATAATTGCATAGCTAATTACCTCCAGATCCTACTTGAATGTTAATTCAATACAGAAAGATTTACATATCAATGGCAAAGTTAAATCCTACAATGTATACTTAGGAAATAAAAATTGACCGCTCACATTATGTATTACATTCCAATGATTTGCATGAAATTTCTCATGATCTACTATGATGGTTGGTTTTATGTTTGGGTTAGAGTCTATGAGAATTTCCGTGGTAAATCCGGATATGTTGCTTTCAATCGAATGCTCACCCACACATAACTGCCAAGCAACGGTCCAAGTGAACAGCATCCAAACAAACCTCGCCATATTTGCAGTCCTCTGAAGTTCATAAAGAAATATAGAAGAGGAGCTCCTTGTGGAATCTCTTAACACACGAACAAAAGAAGAATGGTGACCAAATGGTGAGACTACGATGGCCCTGAGGGCTCATAAACGCCCCCCAAAAATGAACAAAGCTTCTCAAAAAATGAACAAAGCTTCTCAAAAAATGAACGGAGGTTCTGCAAAAAAAGTTAATCGAGTTTCTCAAAAAAAGTCAACGGAGTTTCTCAAAAAAAAAAAAAAAAAAAATTAACGCCGGAGTTTCTCTAAAAAAAAAAATTAACGGAGTTTCTCAAAATTTGGAGTTTCTCAAAAACTAAAGTGAATTTGGATTGTGTATAGCTAATAACAAACAGTGCTATAATCATAGACAAGGAGATTCGAACAGCATGTCTCTTCAATCTTGTATAAGCAAATATTTTGAGGATGGATTTACTTATTTAGAGATTTTGGAATTTTTAAGGATACAAAATGGTTACTGTATCAGCCTTTCTACATTAAAACGACGTTTAAAGCAAATGGGAAAGAAAAGAAGGTCATTAGCAAATGTACGGTGCTCTGAGAGAGAATTAGTGAATTTTGTGGAAGAAGAGCTGGCAGGAAGCGGTAGTGGAGGAGTGGGGTATCGAAGAATTCATCGCTCAATCCTAAAAAAAGGTATAGTTTGTCGTCGAAATGATGTAAGGAAAATTATTAAGGCAATTGATCCTGAAGGTGTCGACTCACGAACGAGAAGACGGTTGGTGCGCAGGAAATATGTCACTCAAGGTCCCAACTATGTTTGGCATATTGATGGCCATGATAAGCTGAAGCCTTTTGGTTTCAGTATTCATGAGTGCATAGATGGGTTCTCAAGACGACTAATGTGGTTGCAGGTCGGGACATCAAACAAAGACCCGGAAACCGTTGCAAAGTTCTACCTGGATACAGTTAGAGAACACGGTATCCCGCTTCAAATAAAAGCAGATGATGGAACTGAGCAAAGTTTGGTCCATCCAATACACGTTTATTTGAGATCTTTAGATGGAACACATCCTAACCTAGAGGCGTTTAGTATCATATCTTCGCCATTGAATCAGCGAATAGAGGCATTTTGGTCACACTTACAACGGGACCGAATCGGTTGGTGGAGACAGCTTTTTCAAGACCTAGCTGACCTAAGATTGTTTTCAAACGATGATCCAGTATTAATTGATTGCATCTGCTTTTGTTATATGGATCTTTTAAGAAACGAGCTTAAGCATGTTGCAGACGACTGGAATACTCACATCATATCCCGTAGCCGTTGGGATGGTCCTCGAGGAAGGCCTGATACGATGTACTTTCTTCCCCATTTATACGAAAAGAAGGATTATAAGATCGCAATCAATGAAGATGAAATAGATGATTTCTATCCGGCAGTAACGACAACATTAGCAGATGTGACACCAGAATCTCAGGAATTTGCAAGAACAGTCATTGGTTTGAACCGAAATATCATTTTCCCTCCTAATAACGTACTTCAAGCAACTGAGTTGTATGTTTTTTTGATTGGAAAAATAAGACAATTTTCTTAAACTTCTTGATTGTGTTCTTGATTTTACACAGTCTTCTTTTGTGAATCGAAACATGCCTCCATAAACAAACAGTCGGAAAAGGTTTCTAAGATTTTTGGGGGGTTTTGATTCCAAGTGTCAGTTATCATTCCTCAAGGCAAAAAACAGAAAAAAGAATGGAAATGTTTTCATGAAATAAACTAACAATTTCATAATAAATAAGAAGTATAAACATTAACAAAAGATATAAAAAGCTTATGCAATCAGTATATATCAAATTACCATGTGCTTTGTCCCTAATGGTTGAGGCATTTTATTAATTTTTTACCAAGCCTTTCATAACGAAATAAGAAAAAAAAGTAACATAAATATGTTACAGAATGTATAACAAATAAAATTGATAGCTTCTATATGAAATCTCTTGTGCAATTGGTTTATTTCTCTTTACTTAACAGCATCCAAGTTCAAAAA
Source organism: Turritopsis dohrnii (assembly GCA_027922465.2). Classification (NCBI taxonomy): domain Eukaryota; kingdom Metazoa; phylum Cnidaria; class Hydrozoa; order Anthoathecata; family Oceaniidae; genus Turritopsis; species Turritopsis dohrnii. Next base: position 110,632 of record BQMF02000549.1, on the reverse strand, counting down.
GGAAACGAAACAAAGAAACAAAGTAAAAAAACATAAAAGTGCCGATTTGGATCAGTTCAAAAATTAAACTTCAACTTTTGGAAGTCATACATCAAATTATGTTCATTTCCCATGTGTTTTCTTTAAGAATATTAGAAAATTCTTCTCTTAATTTGCAAAAACTCCAGTAAGTGGATGACAACTCTAGAGATGGTCCACATGTGTGAGCAACAGGGCGCCGCTCAAAAGATGAGTACAAACCGTGGAAGTAAACATCTATTAACCTTAGAGGCCTTATTCATTAGAGAAATAAGACCTCAATTAAACACAAAGGATGAATATAGAAGTCGTGAACTTACAATAAAATTTTGAATTGTTTTTTTTTTGTATTCCTGCGTAAGCAAGGAATACTTTGAAACCGTTCGTGTTTTTTTGGATTTCTGCGTAAGCAAGAAATACTTTACGATCATCCGTGTTTTTCTGATTTTTTGGATTTCTGCGTAAGCAAGAAATACTTTACGATCGTCCGTGTTTTTCTGATTTTTTTTTTTTTTTTCATCTTACTGTCCAAACCTACGCATTTTTGTTTCTTAAATTTTATTGGTTCATAAAAAAGCCGTCTTAATTGTCATTGGTGCATAATGCCCGATTTCTACGAAAGGGTGCTAATTTAGCCACTTCCACTTAAATAGCGATAGTTTATTGGCTGATTTTCGCCATGCCATGTGATCGTCCACAAAACGTTTTAAAAATGGCAGCGAAAGAACGTGTGTAGTTTGCTAAAAGTTTCTTTGATGGAAATATGGCTTTAAAAGAAGTTAATACAGCTTATAATTTTATATAAAGAATTGCATTACTGTTGGGAACTTATCATGTTCACAAAATTAAATTACAGTGTGGTTATTCTGTTTTTTGAAAGAAGTTTTCTTGAAGTTTAAAATATGAAAACAGTGCCAATACATGGTGTGTGGAAGAAAAGGTATTTCTTGTTTTATTTTTGCTCCAAGCCTTTTTAAATATGAAAGACCTTCGTGTATTTTGTATGTGTATGCATGTTTGAAGTCAATTTTTAGAAGCTTTTGGATTTTTAAAGCTCAGCTTAGCTTCCTTTCAGCTCCTCCCCAACATCACCAACATATGCACTTTATACAGCTATTTATACTATATTTAGTAGCAATTTTTGGATGTATTCTGGCTATATCAGTTTATCTCTTTTCTCCCTACGTATGTTGTATTTTTTTTAACTTTTAGATTAGATATGAGCTTTAATTTCTAAGTAATTATTATTGTGATATTTATATTTTTCATTTTGAGGAGATCAATATAGAAACTTTATATATTAGTTTGTGCTGCCCAAACGATATGTTTGTTACCGCCAGTATACACAATCCTTTTATAGGATTCGTTATATTTAATGTGGTTAAATTAAAGTTTCGTATTGTGTCGATGCACTTTTTTGGAGTACGTGGGTGGCAAATATCCAGTAACAATCATTCAGCTTATTCGTACAAAAAAACAGATCTTCATTTCTTATGTTATGTCATTTATTATGTTCCTTTTTTATGTTATGGTAGGCTGACTTTCTTGACGAACATTGTCAGTCGCATCAATATTTTTGTTTATTTAATGCTGATGCTTCTCGAGCTGAATGATATGACTGTCTTAGTTTTGCAGGACTAGTGTGCTAGTGTTCCATTTTTGTGGCATTTTCAGCAGCAAAGCTTGCAGAAATCCTTCTGCCCGGTAGGGCATCTTGTTTTTTTTCATCTTACTGTCCAAACCTACGCATTTTTGTTTCTTAAATTTCATTGGTTCATAAAAAAGCCGTCTTAATTGTCATTGGTGCATAATGCCCGATTTCTACGAAAGGGTGCTAATTTAGCCACCTCCACTTAAATAGCGATAGTTTATTGGCTGATTTTCGCCATGCCATGTGATCGTCCACAAAACGTTTTAAAAATGGCAGCGAAAGAACGTGTGTAGTTTGCTAAAAGTTTCTTTGATGGAAATATGGCTTTAAAAGAAGTTAATACGGCTTATAATTTTATATAAAGAATTGCATTACTGTTGGGAACTTATCATGTTCACAAAATTAAATTACAGTGTGGTTATTCCGTTTTTTGAAAGAAGTTTTCTTGAAGTTTAAAATATGAAAACAGTGCCAATACATGGTGTGTGGAAGAAAAGGTATTTCTTGTTTTATTTTTGCTCCAAGCCTTTTTAAATATGAAAGACCTTCGTGTATTTTGTATGTGTATGCATGTTTGAAGTCAATTTTTAGAAGCTTTTGGATTTTTAAAGCTCAGCTTAGCTTCCTTTCAGCTCCTCCCCAACATCACCAACATATGCACTTTATACAGCTATTTATACTATATTTAGTAGCAATTGTTGGATGTATTCTGGCTATATCAGCTTATCTCTTTTCTCCCTACGTATGTTGTATTTTTTTTAACTTTTAGATTAGATATGAGCTTTAATTTCTAAGTAATTATTATTGTGATATTTATATATATTTTTCATTCTGAGGAGATCAATATAGAAACTTTATATATTAGTTTGTGCTGCCCAAACGATATGTTGGTTACCGCCAGTATACACAATCTTATTATAGGATTCGTTATATTTAATGTGGTTAAATTAAAGTTTCGTATTGTGTCGATGCACTTTTTTAGAGTACGTGGGTGGCAAATATTCAGTAACAATCATTCAGCTTATTCGTACAAAAAAACAGATCTTCATAAATGATCTCCGCGATAGCATAAAGAAAAGCCCCTTTTTTATGTTATGGTAGGCTGACTTTCTTGACGAACATTGTCAGTCGCATCAATATTTTTGTTTATTTAATGCTGATGCTTCTCGAGCTGAATGATGTGACTGTCTTAGTTTTGCAGGACTAGTGTGCTAGTGTTGCATTTTTGTGGCATTTTCAGCAGCAAAGCTTGCAGAAATCCTTCTGCCCGGTAGGGCATCTTGTTTTTTTTTCCTCCTGTCCAAACCGGCGCATATTTGTTTCTCGAATTTCATTGGTTCATACAAATGGCGTGTCAATGTTTATTGGTGAATGAAGCGCCACTCATGCTAAAGGCTGCTAATTAACTGAACTTATTGGCTCGATTTTTGCCATGCCATGTGATCATCCGGGTATTTTTCGACTTTACATTTGCACGCTGTTCACATAATGGTATACTATCAGCGGTACCGAAGAAACCCACTTAGATTTCCAAAAGTTTATTGATCAATGTGGAATATATTCAAAAGAAGATGTACACTTCCAAAACCGAAAGTAAAGGGTAGAAAATTTATAATTTATCTTACAATGATTCTACTGTGTTCATTCTTTTCTAAAAACAAGTTTTCTAAAAACAAGTTTAGCTACATTGATTTGTAAAAACAGTGTGTGAAAAAGGAATGCTTTCGTTTCTTGGAAAATGTTTGGGATTCTTATAAGCCTTTCTAAATACAAAAGACTGTTTGTTTCATGTGTGGGCTGTAATGTTTTTAAGCTCTGGATACGTACAGCTCAGCTCAGTTTCCTCTTCAGCTCAGCAAGAATGTCTAGTCTACCCTGCCTGTGCATTATTTTATGTTTGATGTTTCTCTAGCTGCTTTTTTAGCTTATTTACTTGTGTAGTTCTTGGCTGTATTATCAATGTCTTGAATTAGGAATGGGGACTTCCTATTTATGATAGCAAACTGAAATTTATCTTTACTGTCAGTAAATTTTAATAAATGGCGGACATCTTTTTTTAACACAAATTTCTGCTTTCAGTTATGTTTGCTAATTTTGGTAAGTTTGGGTCATATTTTTTCATAATCCAAATCTTTGTTTACTTTTTGTGTTTGGGAAGTCTTTTCGTAATTAAGAAGATTGACCGCATATATTGAAAGACTTACGTAATCACTGTGATGATATCTGAAAGCATGTATTTAATTTAATGTTATTTTGTTCATTAAGTTTATATGCAGTTACATACGTTTCGTATTGTGTCAGTTATACTTTCATAATGTTCTGGGGTCTATGCGTAATTAAAAATTTAACTTTTTTAGGTTTCTGTATAAAATTTTATAATCTTTTAATGAATTTTCGTTCAGGTACTGCATGTTTGTAAATTAACAATATGGCAATGATATATTGTTAATCAAACTAAAGCACAAATTTTTGTTATGTATGGATGTATTTTGCATGATCAAAATCTATGATTTACTTTTTGTGCTTGTGATTTAGTAATTCTGTTAGGAAGATTCACAAGAAATTTAATATAATTGTGAAAATGATTCAACCTCATACGTCATAGTCTTTCTTTTTTCATAATACAGCTAATTTTGCAGAAATCCTTATGCCTGTAAGGGCATCTTGTTTTGTTTTTTTTCATCTTACTGTCCAAACCTAGCGATTTTTTCCGCCGTCTCAATCTTCATTGGTGCATAAAGCGCCACTATTTTGCAAGGGTGCTAATTAACTTTAATAGCGCTAGTTTATTGGCTTGATTTTCCGCCATGTGATCATCCGGGTATTTTTCGACTTCACATTTGCACCCCGTTCGCATAATGGTAGAAGAAACCGAAGAAACCCACTAGACTTCCACTAGACTTCCACGTGTTGATTGATCAATATTGAACAGATTTAAAAGAAAATTTAAGGGAGTAGGAGAGAAATTTATAATTATCTTACAAAGATTCTACTGCGTTCATTCTTTTCTAAAAACAAGCTCTCAATGTTTTATAAAAACAGTGTGTGAAAAGGAATGCTTTTTTTGGAAAATGTCTGGAATTCTTTTAAGCCTTTCTAAATACCAAAGATCCTTTGTTTCATGTGTGGGCTGTAGTGCTTTTTAAGCTCTGGATACATGCAGCTCGGCTGAGTTTCCTCTTCAGCTCTCTAACAACATACAAGAATGTTCTGTCTACCCTCTACCTGTGCATCATTTTATGTTTGATGTTTCTCTAGCTATTTTAGCTTATTTACTTGTATATTCTAAATACTGGACACCCTTTAACTCAAATTTCTGCTTTCAGTTATGTTTGCTAATTTTGGTAAATGTAGGTCTTAGTTTTCATAATCCTAATCTTTTTTTACTTCTGGATGTTTGAAAAGTCTTAGTAATTTGGAAGATTGACCGTACATGCGTAATCACTGTAATATCTGAAAGCATATAAATTTGGTGTTATTTTGTTCATTAAGTTTATTGGGAGTTAACGTAAGTTTCGTATTGTGTCAGTTATCCTTTCATAATGCCCTGGCGTGTATACGTAATTAAAAATTTAACGTTTTTTAAGTTTCTGAATAAATCTTCATAATCTTTTCATGAAATTTAGTTCAGGTAATGCATGTTTCTAAATTAAAAAGATAGCAATGACATATTGTTACTCAAATTAAAGCACAAATTTCTGTTTTCAGTTATGTATGTTGATTTTGTATGATGTATTTTGCATCATTAAAATCTACGCTTTCCTTTTTGTGCTTGTGAATTAGGAATTCTATTAGGATGGTAGGCATTTACATTAACTTACATTGTCTTATCTGAATTGATCACTGAATCCTTCATATCATTTCGTACCAACAAAATAAAGAACATCACGTCATTCAGATATAATCAAGTTTATTGGTGTTTATTGGTATAAAGTTTTGCATAGTGAAAATTATGTTTTTTCCAGACTTTTGGGGAGTACATGATCTGCGGAAATTATTAAACCTTTCTTAAATTTCAAGAATGTCAATCATAGTCTTTCTTTTTTCATACTTCAGCTGGTTTTGCAGAAATCCTTATGCCTGCAAGGGCATCTTGTTGTATTCCTGCGTAAGCAAGAAATACTTTGAAACCGTTCGTGTTTTTTTTGTTTTTGTTTTTTTGTATTCCTGCGTAAGCAAGGAATACTTTGAAACCGTTCGTGTTTTTTTTGTTTTTGTATTCCAGCGTAAGCAAGGAATACTTTGAAACCGTTCATGTTTTTGTATTCCTGCGTAAGCAAGGAATACTTTGAAACCGTTCGTGTTTTTGTATTCCTGCGTAAGCAAGGAATACCTTGAAACCGTTTGTGTTTTTTTTGTTTTTTGTATTCCTGCGTAAGCAAGGAATACTTTGAAACCGTTCGTGTTTTTTTTGTTTTTTTTTTTTTTTTTTCACTGTCCAAACCTAGACCAATTTTTGTCGATGGGAAATAGTCAGTCAAATCCTCTAAGTTCCAAACTTACATTTTTTTTATGCTTTAAATATCTTAACTCACACTACGTTCATTGTGTGCAAGTATTTTGCTTGAAAAGACTCTAAAGGTGTATAATATAAGCTCTACTGAAAGGAATAGTTGACATATGGCTAAATCGCAGATGCCAAGGTAGAAATGTTTTTCACGTGAGTCTTATGCAACGTTCTTACGTTTTCCGTAGTTGTTTTAAAAATGGAAGCGAAGAAGCACGCGTAGATCTGAGAAAATTTCTTGGTTGAATATATGGATATACAAGAGGTTATACGGCTGTCAAACTTAAAAGAATCAAGAACATTTATGATCCAAACTGATAATCTACGTGAAACTAATATTCTTAGTAGTCATTCTTGACAAATAAGCAGTTCTTGATGCTTCAAAACAGATACCGTCTTCGTGTCTAATTACGGACAGCCTTTGTAATTACGGACATCAAAATGTAAACAAACATTCTTGTCACGAAAATAGACATGCGTTCTTGCCAAGTTCACCACGTATAACTGAATAAAATGTTTTATGAAACAGAGCAATCCAATAGAGAGCAATTAGCACTAACACTTGAAGAATAATAGACCGTGAAAATCATAATGGCCTATATTTCAATACTCAGTAAAAAGTGTCCTCCCCCACTGTGATTGACGTACAAAAACTTTATTTATTTGACTTGTTTTATGATAATTAACTTTCTAAAAGCATGATCTAAAAACATTTTCATTCCTCTCAATTCATTTTTAAACATAAATTTTCGACCTGTCGATATTTCATGACGGAGGTGGCCATTATTATTTTTTATCCGTAAATATGGCTACCATAGTACACACGGAGCTCATAAAAATACGCATGATTCTCAAGAGGGCGCAGTCTATTTCAAATCTTTAAAGTTTAGAAAAATAAATTCTAAATGGCATATTGGTAATTTTCTCTAGCGTTCAAATAAATTTAATTACCTCTCTCTGAAGTTTGTTTTATTACAGTTTGGTTGACAGTACGTGATGTGCCGTGTTTTTAATTTACAGACGGTTGGAATTATGTTTTGATCATGTCCGTAATTACCAAGGCTGTCCGTAATTAGACACGAAGACGGTATGAACGACTACCAATAGGGTATGTTTATATCGATTTAATGCGTAAGGTTTCTATTAGTCTTTCTAAATGTAATACAACTTTTTAATTCATGTTCCTAGATAAGCTACCCTGTTTTTATAAAGCTCTGCAATCTTGAAGCACAGCTTATCTTCCTCATCAGCTTATACCCATTTTATTAATCAATAGATGACCACTTTTTTAATTGACTAGTCGAATTTAAAATATTGTATGATTTTAAAATTTGTATAATATAAAGCTGACGATAAAAAGGAAACACAGATATTTTTATTATTTCGCAAGGCCAAGTAAAAGTTTTTATTATGAAGTTCAGGTACAAACAACATAAAGATTTTCATACTGTATAGTTTTAAAAGTAGTATTTTGAAACGTCCACGGAAGAGTGTTCTCTAATGGATTTTTAAACTGACGGTGTTCCTTTTTAAGCTTGATCTCCGGCAAAATTTTTCAAAGTCTCTTAACGTTTATGATGCTCTCGGGAATGTAATTAAATGAATTAGAAGTTATTACTATTTACGCCACAGATTTTCCCTTCAAAACTTAATGTGACAAAGTTTTCATTACTTAAATACTTTTTGAAGATGCTTTAGGGAATATAACTATGAATAAAAAAGTTTTTGAAAAAATCTCTAAATGATGAAAACAGTGCAGTTTCTAGAAATAACAAATATTACTTCTTTCACATTCACCTTTTAAAGCACAGATTATTCTTAACACGATAATCTTTTAATTAGTTAATTGCTTCTTGAAGATACTTTAGGGAGTACAACTTTGAATGGAAATCTTTTTAAAAAAATCTCGAAATTGATGCAAGACTGAAATTTTATATGAAACAACAGAGTTTAATAGTTATCGTAGCTAAAAGGTAAAATGTAAAATACTGCAAACATCATTCCGCATCATGCATATGGTTTTAAAGCGTGAACTAACACTCATTTCTTTCTGAAAAGGCTCCAGAAAGTCTTACAGTCATCCGCAGGAATACTTCTGCCCGGTAGGGCATCTTGTTTTTTTTTTTCACTGTCCAAACCTAGACCAATTTTTGTCGATGGGAAATAGCCACTCAAATCATTAATGTTTCCAACTTACATTCTTTTTATGATTTAACAGTCTAAACTCGCACTATATTCATTGTATACAAGTACTTTGCTTGAAAAGACTCTAAAAGTGTAAAATATAAGCTCTAGTGAAAGGAATAATTAACATATGGCTAAATCGCAGATGCCAAGGTAAAAATGTTGTTTCATGTGAGTCATATGCAACGTTCTAACGTTTTCCGTAGTTGTTTTAAAAATGGAAGCGAAGAAGCATGCGTAGATCTGTGAAAGTTTCTTTGTTGAATATATGGATATAGAAGATGTTGTAGTACAGCTGTAAAACTTAAAAGAATCAAGAACATTTATGATCCAAACTGATAATCTACGTGAAACTAATATTCTTAGTAGTCATTCTTGATAAATAAGCAGTTCTTGATGCTTCAAAACAGATATGAACGACTGCCAATAGGGTATGTTTATATCGATTTAATGCGTAAGGTTTCTATTAGTCTTTCTAAATATAATGCAATTTTTTAATTCATGTTCCTAGATAAGCTACCCTGTTTTTATAAAGCTCTGGAATCATGAAGCACATCTCATCTTCCTCATCAACTTCTACCTATTTTATTTATCATTTGATGACCACTTTTTTAATTGACTAGTCGAATTTAAAATATTGTATGATTTTAAAATTTGTATACTATCAAGCTGACGATAAAAAGGAAACACAGATATTTTTATTATTTCGCAAGGCCAAGTAAAAGTTTTTATTATGAAGTTCAGGTACAAACAACATAAAGATTTTCATACTGTATAGTTTTAAAAGGAGTATTTTGAAACGTCCACGGAAGAGTGTTCTCTAATGGATTTTTAAACTGACGGTGTTCCTTTTTAAGCTTGATCTCCGGCAAAATTTTTCAAAGTCTCTTAACTGTTATGATGCTCTCGGGAATGTAATTAAATGAATTCGAAGTTTAAGCACAGACTTTTCTTGACGCGAAAAACCTTTTATTACTTAACAAGAGCCAGATGGCGCAAAACGGTAGCAGCAATTTTACTTAAAGTTATGAAAAGTTACTACAAAGTTCTTTGAGGCTTGTGTTTTTTTATATTTCACTGGTGGAAAACAGGCATAAACGATAAATTTGTTAAAATTATTAGTTAGTGTAAAAAGGGTCTAATCATAAACCAACAGAAATTAATTTATTAAAGACAAAAGAATTATACATGCGTGATATGAGCTGTATATGATTTTTTTATAAGAAAATTTTTTGTAAGACTATGTGTAGAAAAAAAACACGCGTTTCGAAAAAAAAAAAAATATGTTTTTAATTATAATTTCATGAAACCAAAAATTAATTCAAACAAATAACTGCCCTTTCGAACTAGATCTTTGAAAGCCTTAATACAGAAACATATAGTGTATAGTTAGCTAACAACTGAGGTAATATGAAATTTTGAACTGATAAGCTTTACCGTCAAGAAAAGCAAAATATCAAGTATTTTCAGTTAGCGTAATGAACTAAAAGTCCCATTTTTATGTAGGGCTATTTAACAAGAATTCATTCTTTCATGGATTATGCTACAAAATATCAGATTATGTACTTTTGAAACAAAACGCAATCTACTTTTAAATGTTTGTTACAGAAAAGCTTCCAAAATTCGAAGGCTGCGTTCCTTCATTAAAACTTACATTGCGTTATTAGTAGAATCTCGCAGACTCTAAATCACAGACTAATTGCCATTTCGGCCTGAGTAGGAGGAGGAGTAGTAGGAGTAGGAGTCCGCGGGTGTTTTAATACGGTATTCGCTATCGCTACTACCGTAATTACTTCTTGAAGATTCTTTAGGGAGTGCAACTTCGAATGGAAATCTTTTTAAAAAAATCTCTAAATTGATGCAAGACTGAAGTTTTATATGAAACAACAAAGTTTAATAGTTATCGTAGCTAAAAGATAAAATGTAAAATACTGCAAACATCATTCCGCATTATGCATATGGTTTTAAAGCGTGAACTAACACTCATTTCTTTCTGAAAAGGCTCCAGAAAGTCTTACAGTCATTCGCAGGAATACTTCTGCCCGGTAGGGCATCTTGTTTTTGTTTTTTCACTGCCCAAACCTAGACCAATTTTTGTCGATGGGAAATAGCTACTCAAATCATTAATGTTCCCAACTTACATTCTTTTTATGATTTAACAGTCTAAACTCACACTATATTCATTGTATACAAGTACTTTGCTTGAAAAGACTCTAAAAGTGTAAAATATAAGCTCTAGTGAAAGGAATAATTAACATATGGCTAAATCGCAGATGCCAAGGTAAAAATGTTGTTTCACGTGAGTCTTATGCAACGTTCTTACGTTTTCCGTAGTTGTTTTAAAAATGGAAGCGAAGAAGCACGCGTAGATCTGAGAAAATTTCTTGGTTGAATATATGGATATAGAAGAGGTTATACGGCTGTCAAACTTAAAAGAATCAAGAACATTTATGATCCAAACTGATAATCTACGTGAAACTAATACTCTTAGTAGTTATTCGTGATAAATAAGCAGTTTTTGATGCTTCAAATCAGATATGAACGACTACAAAAACGGTATGCTTACATCGATTTAAAAAAATGCGTAAGGTTTCTATTAGTCTTTTTCTAAATATAATACAATTTTCTATTTCATGTTCCTAGGTAAGCTATCCTGTTTTTATAAAGCTCTGGAATCTTGAAGCACAGCTCATCTTCCTCATCAGCTTATACCCATTTTATTAATCAATAGATGACAACTTTTTTAATTGACTAGTCGAATTTAAAATATTGTATGATTCTAAAATTTGTATACTATCAAGCTGACGATAAAAAGGAAACACAGATATTTTTATTATTTCGCAAGGCCAAGTAAAAGTTTTTATTATGAAGTTCAGGTACAAACAACATAAAGATTTTCATACTGTATAGTTTTAAAAGGAGTATTTTGAAACGTCCACGGAAGAGTGTTCTCTAATGGATTTTTAAACTGACGGTGTTCCTTTTTAAGCTTGATCTCCGGCAAAATTTTTAAAAGTCTCTTAACTTTTATGATGCTCTCGGGAATGTAATTAAAAGAATTCGAAGTTATTACTATTTACGCCACAGATTTTCCCTTCAAAACTTAGTGTGACAAAGTTTTCATTACTTAATTACTTTTTGAAGATGCTTTAGGGAATATAACTATGAATAAAAAACTTTTTGAAAAAATCTCTAAATGATGCAAAACAGTGCAGTTTATATTAAATAACAAATATTACTTCTTTCACAGCTACAAGATAAACTGTAAAACACAAAGAACATCATACCACATTATGCATATTGTTTTAAACCGTGAACAAACATTCACCTTTTAAAGCACAGATTATTCTTAACGCGATAATCTTTTAATTAGTTAATTGCTTCTTAAAGATGCTTTAGGGAGTGCAACTTCGAATGGAAATTTTTTTAAAAAAATCTCTAAATTGATGCAAGACTGAAGTTTTATATGAAACAACAAAGTTTAATAGTTATCGTAGCTAAAAGGTAAAATTTAAAATACTGCAAACATCATTCCGCATTATGCATATGGTTTTAAAGCGTGAACTAACACTCATTTCTTTCTGAAAAGCCTCCAGAAAGTCTTCCTGTCATCCGCAGGAATACTTCTGCCCGGTAGGGCATCTTGTTTGTTTGTTTTTTTTTTCACTGTCCAAACCTAGACCAATTTTTGTCGATGGGAAACAGTCAGTCAAATCCTCTAAGTTCCAAACTTACATTTTTTTTATGCTTTAAATATCTTAACTCACACTACGTTCATTGTGTGCAAGTACTTTGCTTGAAAAGACTCTAAAGGTGTATAATATAAGCTCTACTGAAAGGAATAGTTGACATATGGCTAAATCGCAGATGCCAAGGTAGAAATGTTGTTTCACGTGAGTCTTATGCAACGTTCTTACGTTTTCCGTAGTTGTTTTAAAAATGGAAGCGAAGAAGCACGCGTAGATCTGAGAAAATTTCTTGGTTGAATATATGGATATAGAAGAGGTTATACGGCTGTCAAACTTAAAAGAATCAAGAACATTTATGATCCAAACTGATAATCTACGTGAAACTAATACTCTTAGTAGTTATTCGTGATAAATAAGCAGTTTTTGATGCTTCAAATCAGATATGAACGACTACAAAAACGGTATGCTTACATCGATTTAAAAAAATGCGTAAGGTTTCTATTAGTCTTTTTCTAAATATAATACAATTTTCTATTTCATGTTCCTAGGTAAGCTATCCTGTTTTTATAAAGCTCTGGAATCTTGAAGCACAGCTCATCTTCCTCATCAGCTTATACCCATTTTATTAATCAATAGATGACAACTTTTTTAATTGACTAGTCGAATTTAAAATATTGTATGATTCTAAAATTTGTATACTATCAAGCTGACGATAAAAAGGAAACACAGATATTTTTATTATTTCGCAAGGCCAAGTAAAAGTTTTTATTATGAAGTTCAGGTACAAACAACATAAAGATTTTCATACTGTATAGTTTTAAAAGGAGTATTTTGAAACGTCCACGGAAGAGTGTTCTCTAATGGATTTTTAAACTGACGGTGTTCCTTTTTAAGCTTGATCTCCGGCAAAATTTTTAAAAGTCTCTTAACTTTTATGATGCTCTCGGGAATGTAATTAAATGAATTTGAAGTTATTACTTCTTAAGCACAGACTTTTCTTGACGCGACAAAGTTTTTATTACTTAATTACTTCTTGAAGATTCTTTAGGGAATACAACTTTGAATTAAAATCTTTTTTAAAAAATCTCTAAATTGAAGCAAGACTGAAGTTTTATATGAGACAGCAAAGTTTAATTGTTATCGTTGTTAAAAGGTAAAATGTAAAATACCGCATCATCATTCTGCATTATGCATATCGTTTTAAAGCGTGAACTAACATTCATTTCTTTCTGAAAAGCCTCCAGAAAGTCTTCCAGTCATCTGCAGGAATACTTCTGCCCGGTAGGGCATCTTGTTTTTTTTTTCTTTCTTTTTTAATTGTATATATTATCATAGGAATTATCTTTTTAATGTGTTTTTTAAATTTTACGAATAACATTTATAACATTTATATGAACTGAACTGATGATGGATGTGAAATCCGAAATATATTTTCAAACATAAAAGAATTGCTGTTATTTATTACACAACAAAAGATGACTGCTTGATAAACATAATCGAAATCTTTTCCACTGTAATCAAATCCGTTCCAGTAAGAAATCTGAGCAGTTTTTTCAACATGCTCAACTCAAGACCCCTTATGTATCTTTTAAGAAATGCAAGGCAATCTTTTTCACTATCATCATTCGGACATGCTTCAATTAATCCCAATACTTTCTTTGTATTTGGAACCATTTCAGCATAGAATTCATTAATTGAACACCAATCTTTAAAGGAATTGAATGAAACGAAGCCGGATATGTGATTCTTCCAGCATGCAGCCATTAAGTGAGGCTTTTGTATTAGCTCTTGTCTGGCTAATTCAATGATAGTTGATTTTACATTGCTTTTGGTTATCAAGGTTTGACATTTAAATTCATCAAGAAATTCAAAAAATTCATCTGATTTGAAAAACGATTCGTCAGCAGTTGCCAATGCTTCTTCTACTACTTTTCTATGGTCCACAGCTATGTAGTTCAAGAAAGATGAAAGGAGGTCGTTGTCTTGGTTTTCATTAAAAAGAATGTAATTCACAAATGATTTAGATAACAGTAAGGGGAAATAGCCACAATCAGTGTACCCTTTAAATAGAATCTTTCCAATGGCTTCCCACTCTGCAACAAAGAGATCGTGTTTAACAAAAGGAACACGTTCACTTTCACCAATAAAATAGGAATCCAAAACCTCCAACCAAAAGGATGAATAGACATCCCTTGTAACACCTGTACCAATCCCAGCCTCAACATCACCTCTGCGATCAATGAAAGTATATGATATTTCATCTTCAGGATGGATCTAGAAAAATTTTGAAAAAAGTCCAATATATATAGGAAAATGTTTTTAAACCAACATAACTTATACGCCCACTTTTCAACTTATATTGAAAACTGTTGAAAAACACACTTTAGCAGTTTGAGTCCATGTGAACATGAACATTTTTTGGAAAAGTTGAGAAGGGGGAAGGGTTGAGAAGGGTTTGCATGTGACTCCGTAATAATTTTTTATAGTGTGTAAGACCAAAAAGGGTCCGCATCAGTGATACCTCACTGCCTGTTGTAAATATATTTTACGACCTTTACCAAATAAAACAATAATAGCAATAACAATAATAAAAATGCTTATGTCTCACCCTCTTAATGCGTGTGAGTTGATATCACTGTAATAAGATAATGTTTTCTTCTAAGTTTTCATACCTTTTCATCTTTGGAATGATCAATAAGATCATCTTTTACTCTAGATCTGTGAATAAAAATTTGATGAGTCTTATTCCTTTCACCAAAGTGACTACATCTGCGCTCTCGTAAATCTGTAAGACTGAGTAAATCAGGTTCTTCAAGTTCAACAGGAATTGGTCCAACTTGTGAAATTGATGAAATATCAACAGGATCAATCGAAGATCCTGTTTCAGCTGCTGGTGGTGCTGATATTGATGCTATTGGCACAGACATAAATGAGTCTAATAATAAACTTTCTTGATATTCTGCATCTTGTTGACATGTCAAACAATCAATTAGATTGCCATCCATCGTTTTGTTGCAGGTGCCACATATTTTCCTCTTCACTTGAGTTGTCACACTTGGAAAAGCCTATGGTAAATCAGCATTTAGGAATGGTTCAAAACACTGACTTTTCAAAATGAAATAGGTTTTTGACACAATCAATCCTTTTCTAGAAAGGTAATGAGAAAGTGTTTCACTTTCATCAAGGTCTACACTTCCGCTGTTGGCAAGAGTGAAAGTTGTTGAATATGAACTTTCACTAAACAAATTTTGACTGCAATCATCATCATAGTACAAGTCAACAGCTTTTTGTTTTACATCTTGAAGAGTTGCTTCCTCACAAATTTCAACAAATCTACTACCACCACCATTGCTTACTTTGACATATACAAAGTTCTTTTGTTCATCATCATATCTTTGCCATTTAACTTGAACTTTTCGAGTTTTTCCTTTTGTTTTTCCTTTTGATTTCGATTTTGACTTGATTTTAGATAGTAAACCACTTAACCGACTTTCTGTTTTGCTAGAGCTTTGTGGTTGACTTGTGGTATCTTGATCTTGAGATGAGCTTGAGGATGATTGCTGACTCGACAAATATATCTATCAACTGCTGTTTTGATTATGTTATCCATTATTGCTTTATATTTACATATAAAACTAAAAGGTACCATATATGTTATGTGATCTATGAATGTAATCTATACAGTCAAATCCAAACTGTGAAAAAAACCCTTATCTGTCTAATGCAAAATTCTACAGACAACAAGTTAGTCAGACAGAGTCACTAAATAAACATTGACTTAGCAAAGTATATAACATCCAATTGCCCACAAGCTTGTCAGCAAAGTATACAATAATACCATGCAAAAACAAAATAAAAATAATTAAATTCAGATGATGATGGAAGAGTCAACGTGCCAGCCACCCAACGGACATGCTTGTTTGCAGCCATATTTGCAGCCATATTTGTTTTCAATCCGTTCGGAAGCTCCGTTTTTTAAAGAAACGCCATTCAACTGTTTTTGAGAAACTCCGTTCTCAATTTTCGAGAAACTCCGTTCATTGTTTGAGAAACTCCGTTCAAATTTTAAGAAGCTCCGTTAACTTTTTTGGAGAAACTCCGTTCATTTTTTGAGAAACTCGGTTCAAATTTTGAGAACCTTCGTTCTTTTTTGGGGGGAGTTTATGACCCCTCAGGGCCATCGTAGTGAGACACGGAAAAGACTGAACAACAGAATCGTTTCAAATGCAGAGATTAAACTAATTATGCGTAAAAGTATTTTTCTTTCTTTTTTTTTGTTAGATCGATTTTGATCAGAAAAAACAGCTTTTCAAGCTATGTTTTTATTTCGTTTACTTACGTAGCTACTTCGTTACCGTACGAGTTATCTTAAAGTTAAATCGTCGCTTTCCCATGAATATTTAGACAATGTAAAAACAAATTAAAAACACAAAACATTTTTCTAAAACCGATGAATGAATGAATGAAACGAGTTGATAGGTAATGAATCTCACTTTATTAATCAACACTATCTCTGTGTTTAAAAAATGAAACTCATTCGAGCTTCTCCGTCTTTCGTCAACGTCAACTTTTAGCGGTTGCAAACAATACGCAAAAGCTGTCGTCACTTTTTTTTCCGATGAATTTTGTAGGAGTATGGTTGCATTGATAGAAATGCAATCACAGGCGCCTTCATAGCGAAAGCTACTCGCTAGTTTATATAAATTGTCACAACCAATCTTTTTACAGATATATCCAACATGACTGCACTACAAAGAGTAACATCAAGTGTTTCTCGTTAGCGTCTCGTCAATTTGATGAGAGTATTTGCAATCGTCTCCGCGGTCACATTCACCTCGCTTAAATTTCTTACACGGAAACTCTTTATGATTAAGTTTGGCTTTTGTTACAGATCGCTTCCCTTGGAGAGTTTTTCGTTTCTCATCAAGGCTCGCAAATTGTTTCGAACTTTGCTTCGCCCTAAAACGGAATTCAAGGTTATTCACGGTTGTTCGCACCATAGATTGTCATCTTTAATGAAAAAGAAATCTGATCTGTCGCTTATAAAGCTTTATTGTAACCATTTCTATTAGACAAAAACAATAAACAGCTAAGCTAAAGATAAGCTAAGATAAACAGCATACATTACCTTGCCTTGGGCCCCCAGTCCGCTTCAGGGTTAACAGGAAACCTCGACAGTTTTAGTTTCTTGGAATTCGGAATGGCTTCCGGTAGGACAGTAAAATCCGCATCGATGATTGGTTCTTTTTGCAAAAGCCGCAAAGCTGGAGAACGCTCCTTCACTTTTTTTGAGTTCACAGGATGGAGTTTTACCCAGCATCTTAATATGTCCCAAAGAACTATAAAATAGAACAAGGTTGGCCTTAAACAGATAAATTGGGACTAAAATCAATACATTAAAGTCCAAGGTGGTCGTGAGAAAAAAGTGGTCATTAAAACAGTTTTGACTGCATCGTGAAAAAGGTGTACCAGCCACAGGAGCATCTGTCTTCATTCCAATCTCATTACAATGTGTGCTTGAAACTTTATAGCCAGCGTGGAGGAGGGCGGAACGAAACTGTGCATGTGATGGTGTGGTTGAATGGATGATATTGCAAAGATTATCCAACACGAAGTACAACGGGTTCTCATTTAACTCTTCAAGCATCACTGAAAGAACACCTAATGCGAAAGAATACATCTTGGAAATATGTCTCTCATCATTACTACAGGAAAAAATTGGAACTTTATCTATGATGAACAGAAGACATATAAACAATTTATATACCCATCATTCTATCAAAAGTGGCATAACATTCCTTCTCTAGTTCAATTTCAGCTAACAACTCTCGAATGAATGCTTGATCATGCATCGGTTGAGACCATATGGGCCCACCAATCTTGAATATATGACCACATTCGTCACATTCTTTGCCTGTGATCGGACCCGTCGCAGGATTGTATTTCTTACTATTTCCAACTTCAACACTCTTACCAACTAAATATAATAGAAGACTTTCAGTGAAAGAGTGTGCAGGTGTATAGGTCATCTGAACAATACAACTCCTTTACATAACATAAAATTCAAAAGTTAAGTGAGAGGGATACAGCTACAATGAAAAAGAAGTGCAACCTGGCTGCAGA
Source organism: Turritopsis dohrnii (assembly GCA_027922465.2). Taxonomy (NCBI): domain Eukaryota; kingdom Metazoa; phylum Cnidaria; class Hydrozoa; order Anthoathecata; family Oceaniidae; genus Turritopsis; species Turritopsis dohrnii. The sequence continues at coordinate 92,460 of BQMF02000549.1, read as the reverse complement.
TGGAATGTTTCACAACCACAGCAGTGGAACACATACGACTTTTTGCTAGCGGAACGTTTGACTTCCGATGCACTGGTGAAGATTCTCACGAACACACGAATATAAAAATCTGCACTAAGTGACACTACTGGCTGTATGTAACGCTTGTAACGACCGGCATGTGTATCTATACTAGCCAAAACAATCCTCAAAGCCTGAAAACAAATAAACCAACATTGACTGTACGTCTTTATCCATTTAAGAAAATTATTTAGAATTTGACAGAGGTTCATTTTATTTAATATCACCATTCTGCAAACCAAAAGAATTATGCAACATTCCATACATCTACCTCAAACCCCCATACCTATAAAGATAGTTGAAAGAGTATTGGGATTAAAAATTATTGAAATATACCATTTCATGACAATATTTAGCCTTTAAAGGCATTCCACCATATTTTGCATATGCTGCTTCACCATGATTGCCACAGAGGCCACCCATATCTGTGCATGTGACACATAACAATCCTCCGTCATCCAACGCCTGTACAGCACCATCAAGAAATTGAGATGGAGATCCGTATGGGTCCAAATCAATAACTTGAAATCTTTTGGATGAAGGATAACGATGCTCATACATCAGCAAACTTTAACAAAATAAAATGGTGTATATATAAATTGGAAAATTGCTACTTTAGGAACAGAAATATTCACGTCTCAAAAAAAACTGCAAAATTTTTCAAATACTTTTGATGATTCAGAATTTTTAAAGAACATTTCACGAAAATGATCAACAATGTTTTTGTTCATGAAGTATTTTCTTCCAGAACTCATTTAGAATTCTTCGTTAAGAATTTAATGAGTTTTTCCAAACTTGTTATTTCGATTTTCTCTTTTTCTACTTTTCCATTTCCTACAAAAATACATCATGAGAAAGACCAAAAGATATGGATTTCATTGATAAAATTTTTTGAATCCAATTTTTTGAAACACACTGTATAAACAAGGACATTCTTTTGAAATAGAATTTTTATTACACACCCAAAAGAATGCCACGATTATGGACACATATGTTACTAGTGAATGGGGAAGTGTTTGGGGACCTGTGAATCTGTGCCCTACAATGATAATGGTATAGTTTTCTTATAACATGTAACAGTGCTATATATAACTAAGTAAATGAAGCTGTTGTTAACTTATCTTTCTAATTAATGACCTCCTTCATTAAAGTGAAATGTGAAACAGTTTGCACTCTGACTTTAAATCTTATAACTATGACAACATTCATAAAACATGTTTATTAATATTCAACTACTGCAAGAAGCACAAAAAAGAAGTGAGGTAAGAACTTTCAGGAAACCGATTAAGAAGGATTGATGGTATAACAAGAAGCTTTTCAGTGTGTATACACTATCATCAGGTTGTAAGTATATAACCAGAGCTGTCTATGCCCTGAGAATTCGTATCAAATAAGTTCAAACTTTTTCTTTAAAATTTCACAAGTGCAGGGCTCCCACTCATAAGCTACAAACTTTTTTATGAATTTATGCCAAAAAATGCAATATTTTGTGCTTTTTTTATGCTGAAGGACAAGATTTTATGCCCTTTTTATGCCACTTTTGGTGGCCAGAGAAGAAGTTACGTTTTCTTTACTGAGGCATTTTCAGTGTTTAGCAAATATAGAGGACAGGAAATAAGCTATTATGAAAGGCAACTTTTGTTCACTGTCAAAACAATGGAATTATGTAGTATATATGTACTATATTCCACTGCCTTTTTTATTGATTGGGCAATCACTTAGAGCTGTCTATCATTTTATCAGCTTTGTACTCTATACTTGCATTGCTTGAATAATGGACAAAAGTTACATATATCACACTCCAATTCACTGATAAGATAGTGATAAAAGGTGACACATATATAAGACTATTGCACTACATAATTCTTATATAAAATGAATAAAAGGAGCAGGTTTTCAGAAGAAATTCCTTCATTTAAAATAAGCAATGAAACCAAAATAAGGCAATTTGTGAAAACATTGCTTTGCTTCCTCCAGTAAAAATTACTGGTTATCAACTATAAGTATATACAGCTAACACTGTATTTTTAAACATTGCAAACTTTATATGTGGCTCGCTTGGTAATATGGTGAACTAAACATTAAACTGAAGGACCAAAAACCATTTCAAAGGTTTTGCGAGCTTTGCCAAGAAAAAAATAACAAACAATGAAGCAATCACTCGACATCTATGAGCTGGCCCAGTTAAACAGGCTGGCTTGCTGAGCCAGAATCTCACTTATATTAAGAAATGTATGTTTTTATTCAAATGTGTTTACATGAAAAGCAAGCCAGCCTGCCTAACTGAGATCTCGCTTCAGTGGGATGAAAATTTTCCATATAAACATCCACAAACAGGCTAGCCCGGCTGAGCGGGCTAATTTCATAGCATGCGCATACTATCTGATAAGCAAAAAAATAAAAAGGTGAGCCAGGGGGTGTATATATAGCTCACTTGGTAAGACGGTGGGCTTGTAATACAAGGGTGATAGTTGGTAGTGGTTCAAATCTCAGCACTATAAAAATGCTAATGTGATATGAACACTTATAGAATGTTAATGTATGCAGCAGAAGGCTGTATGAAATTGTGAATGTACGGAGAATTGCCAGAAGGTAAAAAAACAACAACAAAAAACAACAACAAACAAACATGATTTTCTAAAAAAACTTCAGAGTTATATTCTTATAAATCCTTGTGTATACAAATGGACCTTTCTCAATTTTGTTTATGGATTCTCTCACAGTTTTGTTAAGTACTCCCATTATTCCCGATTTCAATATCGGCAGATGAGGAAGATGAGACATCGAAGATGAGGAGCTAGAAGGTGACAAGCAGCAAGATGATGAGGCCATGTTATAGATGAGAAATAAAAGGAGGTGGAGGCCCACATCAGTGAATAACACTGCCAGTTCACCCCCGGCCTCGTTAAAATAAATTCAAAAAAAAAAAATTCGGTCTGGAAAAATGTTTTTGCTCATTCGCTAAAACAAGGTGACGCAAAAAAAAAGTCGGCCTAAGGTATACTATACTAAATCGAAGTAAAACATCATTTCATACCAGTCTAAGTAAGCACAGCACACTAAGGGGTCAGTCACAAATCGATTTTAGGTTCAAATAACGTCATATGACGTTATGAATAGTACCCCACCCACCCACCACTCATAACATCATATATATATCAGAAATGGCCAAAAATCAATGTAATTGAGTATTTCTGTAAAAACGCTAGTTTAGTTAAAAAAAACATCATACTACCATCTCCCAGCAAAAACATAGATTCAAAACTAGCGCCGGGCCATAAAACTGGAAAATAACCCGAATTACCACAATCGGGAAATCAGCGGAGAGTGTTCTCTTAAAAAAAATAACACCTTCTTCTTAATTTGAATGTTCGAAGTAGAAGTTTTATTTGTTATTTTTTGTTTCTAGGAGACATTGGATCTTTCTATTCTAAAAAGAAAAGAATGTAAAGCATCTTTATGTTCAAATCATTCAAATCACTTTCAAAATCGATGTTTCTTTTATGAATGTTTTAACGTCACTTGAATTAACCCACCCACCCACTAACGTCATTATGACGTTATCTAAACCTAAAATCGATTTGTGACTGACCCCTAATACTGAAAATAAGGTACATCTGCACATAATGACGAAAGCATCTGCTTCCTGAAAGGCATCTTCTATTCAAGGACATGTTATTTATTCATAGCAGTGAACAATTACTGGGAGATGTCACATGGCTTTTTTATGATTTTTTTATGCTTTTAGGACAATTTTATGCTTTTTTTATGACAACCAGGCAATTTATTCCATTTTTTATGAAATTTTATGATTTTATGCCAAGTGGGAGCCCTGCAAGTGCAACTCAACTAACCTTGCATCAGAATGTGAACTTTCTACTTTATCTTTTACATTATTGTGCTGTATATTCCGCTTGATATTTGAAACAGCTTCTTGGCTTAAATCATTTGCAACAATCCGTTTTAAACCAGGAATTTCTAGAGCATATCTAACTGCTCTTAATCCGGTTGCAGACAGAGCTTCCAATATATTAATTTCACAACCACTATTAGTTAATTGTTCAGTAGTCACTTCATTTGTTTCTTGTTGTTGAGTTGAGTTCGTCTTTTTCGTAGTAGATGATAATGTTTTCCGAAATTTCTTGATGATAGCGATACTTATGTCTCTATTAAATACTTGTACATTGTTATAGAAAACTGTATTGGATTTCGGGAATAAAATTTTGGCTTTTCCCTCCTGAATCTCTTCGAAATTTTCCGATTGTTCTAAATTGTTTTCGTCTTCAGTTTCACCACGAGTTTCATCAGCCATGTTCTTTTTTATGTTTATATTGCTTTGTGTAGCAAAATGCACCAAATGCGAAAATGTTGGGTTTAAATTCGAAACTTCAGAAAAATTGTGGCTGCTGCATGTGTTGTTTCAATCGATCTCTTTCTCTTCGATTCAATGAATCCTTCGCAGAAGGTATTTAAACCGACTGCTCCTTACAAAGGGAGCTTTCCTCTTGATCATGAAGGGGAATGTAAGGAGTTCATGCTTAAGTACATGAAATGCCTGAAGGAAAATAAACAGAAAAATTTCAGTTGCAGAGACGAATCCAAAAATTATTTAACCTGTCGTATGCGAAGAGGGTTGATGGATAAAGAGGAATTTAATAGACTTGGTTTTAAGTCAGATGACCTGAATGGCTAGATCCACATGAATGGTATTCTAGTTTGGTGTTGATCATCTTTTACAGTCGATACTGTGTGTGTGCTTGTGGATTTGCCACCCAAAAATAGAGGATGTTAGTTAGCCTCTCCAGATCACAAAATAAAGTGGTTTGACACACTGCTGAGCATATCATCAGCGTACATCAACCTAGAATTTTCTGTGGATGATGTAGTTTATACAATTTTCTATGATAATAAATTGGAATACAACAAAAATAGGGAGTTATTCAAAGTTGTTGAATTATTTTATGTGTCATGTTATAATTTTATACTGGTATTATATATATTATATTTGGTTTGTGAAGTAGGTTTTCAAATCATTGAACCAGGAAAAACTTTCAATAACTTGTTAAATACTTGTTGTTACAAAATAAGCTTGATGCTGGTATCTGATTTTGTAGTGTTTTTGTTTTTTCTGCCTCCTTATGCAAAAATTCTCATCCAACTTGGCTTGTCACAACCTTTAATCTCAACATGATTTTGTAAACCTCTTAGCCATTAGTCATAATGTCATTTTTTTTATTCTTTCAAGTAGGTTACTTTTATTATGAGATGGTACTGTTTACTGCTGATATGATTTGCTTGGATTACTTATGGTCTGTTATACATTGAAGTTTGTATCTATATTATAATAAAAGTCCCTATCTAGTGAATATTTATCTTCGGTTTGCTTAATTTCCATTCAAAAGATTGAGAATTCAAAATTGAGAATTCAAAAGATGCGAGAATTGAGAGGCAAATCAATAAACACAGTTGCTCACAATATTTAGAAGATAGGAAATCAGTGGAAAATAACTTGATTGAGAACCTAGTGTGAGATCGAAATTGATGCTGCCCCCAAAAATAGTAATAAATTGTAAACTACATTACACGTTGTCAGACCTTAGTAGTAATGTTGCTTAAAAAAAGACCATTTTTTAGTAGTATTGTTGCTTAATTCGTTGCTAAGAACTAATTGAAAAAAATATGTATTTCCAGTCTTGAATACCTTTGTGTAAGCTAAGTACTTAAGTATGAATTGTAGGACACAGTACTGCAACCTAGTGTAACCACCTAGTGTGGCAATTTTAAGAAATGTGCTGTAGCAATGCTAGTGCTGCATTATTTCAAAATTTCATGTCGCTAATTTATGTAAGATCCTTGTAGTACTGTTGCTTAACATTTTGAGAAAGATTACTAATGTTGTTTATAAACATGTTATAAAAAAAAAACGTGTAGTGTATGCATTGTTGCTACAATATCTATCTATCCTTCTATACTATTCATTGGTTTCTTACCATGTGACATTATTTTGGCAACATCTCAAACCCCATTTTATTTGACCACAATGAAAGTTGTGAGGACGAATAATTTTTGTTGAGAACTTCATTTAGCTATTTATGTGAGGGCAAGTATTACTACTTCTCATGGCATTACCAGCCACTACTTAGTAGCAATACTCCTTGTATATTGACGAGCGTTTAAACAAATTTGACCCTCAATTATAAAAACTTAGTTCTATTTTTGTTATCTACTGTTATGCTTTTCATTTTTTTGGTTATTTAACAATGAAGGTCGTTAATGGCAGTAAGGTTAGTTCTACTATAGTTAAATTTTTGAAAAAATGTTTGCAGGTAAACTTTAGATTAATCTGAGAAGATGGAAACACCAGTTGATTTAATGTTTTGTAAAGAGATACCAAAAGTGGAACTGCATGCTCATTTAAGTGGCTCTGTTTCTCAAAAAACTCTCCAAAGACTTTATGAAATGCATCCTAGAAATCAACAGCTTGATTTCGGACCAAATGATCTTATCTTGTTGAATACAACTGATCACAAAAAAACATTCAATGACTTTCGCATGCTTCATACGTTGATAATAGATCTGGAAAGTATTCGGTTGATTACAGAAAATGTTATCCATGAATTTTATGAAGACAATGTATTTTATCTTGAACTGCGTAGTGGTCCTAAAAGCTTACTAAACAATACCAAATATCAGTATGTAGAAACCATCGTGCAAACCATACAGAAATGTATGAAAGTTCATAAAGACATGTATGTCACATATTTGGTTAGCGTCGACCGTGGTAGAAGCCTAGAAGATGCGAAGGAGAACGTGGAGATCGCTCTTGCATTTAGTAAACTATATCCAAATATCGTGGTTGGTGTTGATTTTAGTGGGGACCCATCGAAAGGCAACATTTCAGATTTGATCACAGTTCTGCGAAAAATGGAATCAAGTTCTTTGAAGCTGTTGACACATCTCGGAGAGGTATAGATCTACGGATAAAATTCCTTTGCTTTATGTTTCACGTAAGATTGTTTTGAAGGTATAAGCAGTGGCTGCAAAAAGTCATCATTTTCATCCTTTGTTTTTTCTTATTAAACTTTGCAAGTGGTTATCCTTGTTTTATTCTCGTTCCTCGTGAATTTGTTGTTCATGTAGGTCAACAATGAAGAAGAGAATCATCAACTGCTGCAGCTACCATCTTATCGTATTGGCCATGCAGTTTATGTTCATCCCATGCATGGTGGTTCAGAGATGTTGCTACAATCTCTTCATGGTAATAATACGCCCATCGAGATATGTTTATCTTCGAATATCTTAACAGGAACGGTAAATTCGTTGCAGGAACATCCGTTGAGTGTGTGGTACAAGACCGACCATCCTTTTGTTTTGTGTACTGACGATAAAGGTGACTAATCTTCGTCATTTCGTTTTTACCATTGCTTTTGGCATCCTAGGTGATTCACACCATTTTTAATTTGAAATTGTATAATGTTTACTTTTAGGTTTATTTGGTTGTAATCTCTCCGATGAATATTTGAAAGCTGCTGTTACGTTAGGGCTATCACGCAAAGAAGTATGGAATCTCTCGTTTACCGCCATACAATACATCGCAGCATCAGATACTGTTAAAAAGGCCCTGTATACATTATGGGAAAGGAAGAAAAAGGAAATAAGTGTATAACTTCGAACCTCAAATATTTATTTTTTTTGACTTTATTCATTCTAACTTTAACCCAGTTTTCTACACAGTGGCTGAACAACTCCGAATGATCAATCAAGTTTGATCGAAAATCAAGTTTGAAAATACCAACTTTCTCTTTACAATCAAAATTACGAACCAATCTGAATCTATAATAATACGTATGTTTGCAGATTTGAGTATAACCTTTTCATGGAAATGGAGAAATAGCGCTCAACATATTATTGCTACGCATTCATTTTCGTTCCCACAGATGGAAACTCTGCTTATATCTGAGAATTTTTTTTTCTCGTTTATTAACATTGGCCTGGTGCAATCCACTAAGATTTAGGGTGAAACAAGGCTCCAAAAAACTATGCATTAGATTCTCAAAACATGAAAGAAAAGTTGATATTGATGCATTTGTATTTCCTATTAGCGTCGTAAATAATTTCTTGGAATATGTTACAAGGATTTCTGCGACATTATATCAGCTCGAGTTCATATGCAGAAACGATTTATCTACATCTTTCAATATCTTAAAAATCATACACCACGATGCAACGCTGTTCCAATAATAAGCGCGGAAGACGGAGTTAATGCTAAGTTTGGACAGTAAAGAAGAAAGAAAACACACAAAACAAACGGGCGAACAGAAACTTTTGCGAATTCGCCTATCTGAAAATTCTAGCGAACATAAATTTTCGCGAAAAGATAGTTTTAGAAATTTTCTCGAGCAAAAACTTTCGCGAATAATCAAAAATCAATTAAAATTCCGCGAGAAATTTCACGAATATAAGATTGATAAAAATGAAACAATTTTTATATGACGCATTTTGTTACGTTCAAGTTTCAGTATTACCTTGGGTAATATTTCGCACAACAAAATGTTTGTTTGATCGTGGAAGCGTTATGTATATATACATATACATAGTGAACAGAGTACAGTTGAACTCATGTAATTCGAACTCCTATAATTCGAAAACTCATTTAAATCGTTCCGAAATTACTGTTAAAACCTTATAAAGAAACTCCTTTAATTCGAACTCCTATAATTCGAATACTCATGTAATTCGAACAAATTCTTTGGTCCCCTGGTCATATTTTTATCATGTAATTCGAATTTCCGACATTCGAATATCGTCTACACATTTCGAACGCATGGATCATGAAGCCATGATAATGCTCAAGGCAGCTTGGGATGAAGTCATTGTAAAAACAATTGTCAATTGCTTCAGGAAGTCTGGAATATCAGAAGAATCTAGGAAAGGGGCAATGGATGATGACGACGATCCATTTAGGGAGGTAGCCGACGACGTTGAAAGTGCTAACGAATCAGAGGACAATGTTGTAGAAGAACTTGTGATGGACTTGGATCGTCTACGCGAAACAAGGCCTGACCTGGCCCCTGAAGACCTCAATGCTGACACACTCGTCGATTTCGACATAGAGGTATTGACCTATCAATCCCAACCATTTTCTGTTGACGAAATCGTTGACGCATACATGAGACCAGTGGACAATGTTGAAACTGAAGACATTAGCAGCGACGAGGATGATATAGCCGACGATCCAATATCTCCACCAACACAAAATGAAGTTGACAAGGCAATTGAAATCCTACAGAAGTTGTCCTTGTTCACATCTGATTTGGAACTGGATCCTTTACTCTCAAAAGTCTCGTCAAAAGTTAACCTAGCGAGACTTGAGAGAATGAAACAAACTTCGATAACGGACTTTTTTAATAGCCCTATGTAAACATGTCTGTCATGTCATATGTCACGTTCCTAATAAACATACTTGAGAGCTATCCAACTTTGTTTTGTACATTTATTTGGCTGCCACAAAGCCTTTACACCATTTAGTATCGTCCAGACACCCCTAAGTCAGTTTTTTTTCCAAAATTCTGCCGATTAAGCTTGAACTCCTATAATTCGAAAACTCATGTCATTCGAACAATTTTTTAGACCCCTTGTAGATTCGAATTACATGAGTTCAACTGTAACATTTGCAGCTGCAACTGGGGAGTTTGCAGCAGGGGGTTTGGAGGCGGTGAAATCCTCACCAAAAGGGTCTAAAAATGTTGATTTTAAAAGTGTTTAGAAGCCAAAGCTAGCTAATGCTCCGAGTTAGTAACTCGGTTTGTGACGTCATAATTCTTAACTTGGTTTTGTAACACGAGAATTCCGAACCTCGCTTTTTTGCTCGTAAAGGGTTCCGTCATGCGTTTTCTTTTATTTTACATTTTGGGTCAGATAGTATAAAGTTATGTCATGTCTCGTTTTTTCAAACATTTTTGTAAATCTTTCCTGTGAATAGTTTGATGAATTCATTGTGTTTAGTGTTGTAGACTTGCAGTATTTCAATTCTTCTACTTCTTTTTTTTCAGTAGTGCATTTTGATTTTTGTTTCTTTATTTTGTTTCGATTCTTTCGTTGAATACATTTAGTTTTCTCATGGATTTTAATGATTTCCCTCGCTTGTGCAACAGGTGGTGAAAACTACTACTTTTTGGAGGTATGGTTAAAAAATCCAAAAATTTGATACAAAACTCAGAAAGTCAAAAGAGAAAAGCTTCATTCTTGTGCAGCAGCTGGGGGTTTTATCAATTCTATCAATATCAACAAGAAATTAGGTAACCAGTAGTCAAAATCGTCAAAAAGTCACTGCGCGATAAAGAGCATTTTATATTTCATTAAAATACACTCTTTCGCGGTGATTTTTCAGCAAATTTGTCCACTGACTAGTGTGGAACAAACATATATCATTTTTCAAAATAATTTTTTTCTTGGCACATATGTTTGTTAACTCCTATAGGCGACATTTCCATCGCCGCACCTTAAAGGCGGCTAAACAATGTTATATAGCTTACAACCTCGAACCCAGCTTACTTTGATTGACTTGAGATAACAAAATAATCAATACGAATTTAATTGCATAAGTATAAATTTTCAGTTAAATATAGTTTTTGTATAGTAGATGATTCTAGGACAACTCCCTCCCCCCGCCCCCTCCAAGATTGCCTCCCGAATGACTGACCCCAGCAAATTAAGCGTACAGAAGTTCGCAAACCAAAGCCTGAAAAACGCTTAACCAATAACGAGCGAGAAAAGAAGAGAGCCTATAACGGTAGGATACTTCATTTTCAAGAACGAAGTTGATCTTTACGACAATCGGGGTGTTTCTTTTCTTTTTTCCGTCATAATATCAGAGGGCTAGAGTGTTCTTATAAAATTTTTCACAAATTAGAAATACGAAAACAGATAGAATAACAACGAACTTTAGCTCGATTCAAATTTCTGTTCAATTTTCAAACAATGCAGATCATCCATGCGTGTTGCCTCGTCTCATTCTCATTAATGCAATATAATCATTGTTTTTGAATACTCGTGGTAAAACGTGAAATGAAGACCGAAAATTCAAATCAAAAGCGAGTACACTTAAGTTTATCTGTATAAACAAACAGGCTATTAATTAGGATATTATTATATTATTAGGATTCTAAATGCCGGCCGTACAAGCGAAAGCGACCAGGGTGGCGCTTAATAAATACTGGGCACTTAATCGGATAATTACGGTATAGGTGTACTTTCTGTCTATAATTCTGCGTCTTCGTCTAATTCCACCAGGCGTTTCAGAAAGCGCTGAGAGTGAGGCAGCCTTTGTTTTTTCACTCTGAAATCCGCTGATTGCGGTCTGCTCAGCGCTTTTTTAAAAGTCGACTTTCAATCCGACTTCAACGCGCGTTCTTAAGGCATCAACCAATCAAAATGTAACATTTGATATAAACATCAGCGGTCAGCGTTAGCACTTTTAAAAAGAAGGTGTCATTCTATAATACCGAGAAAAACGTTCACTATCAAACAATTTTTTTTTTTCATTTGTTTATATTTTTATTTTAATTAGTTTCTTTGAAAACTATGTTTTTATACCAATGACCAACTTGAAATGAATTGATAATGATAATAATGATAATGTTCATCTTTAATTTTTCCTGTTTATTCTTTGAAACTCAAACTCATCCGCGCGAAGCGCATTATTTGGCGGCCATTGTCTTTTAAGGCGAATATCCACTTCGGATAATTATCCGCGGACGACCGGACCGCCAAACAATAGAGACCACGTGAAAATATTACGCAATAGCAAGAGAGGTTTTTGTTCCATTTTGATCAGACCAAAAACAAAAATTAAGTTGAAAATTTTTCAACTTTTTTTGATCGGCGAGGCGTATCGTTTTCTTGAGCCAATAAAAACACGTGAAGAGAATCAAAAGACAAGATAATGATAAACAATACTGCACAATGCATAAGAGTGTTATTTTATTATTGTAAGAAAACCAATTTATCATCAAGAAGTTAATATTATTTTTCACGCATCGTGCACTATATTTTTTTATGATGAAAGTTTGAGTGAAAATAACAGGCAATTATACGAAGTGGATATTCGCTACCTTTTCAGTCAGATCAGTAAGAAGCGCACGCTTTTTCATCAAACAAAATATAGCATTGTTTTTTCAAATAATCGCTCTGTGAGTCTGAAGTATATATCGTTTTGTTAAAGGTGATAAACTCATGGCGGCTCTTTTTAAGAGGATACCGAAAAAAAATATTTCACACATTGAATTATGCTGAGGTCCCAGGAGTAAAGGCCATAATACACTATATGATTAATCATATATGATTTGTAATAAGCACTTGATGAATGAAAAAAATCATAGCATAAAGAGAAAATACACACTATGTAAAAAATCATAGTGTTAAAAAAAAGTTAAATAAAATGGACGTGAATGAAACAGTAAAAATTTTCTCGCGCATTATTGGCTGCATGACGAACAACAATAGATTCTATTGTTAAAAGTCTATGATTAATCATAGAAAGTAGAACACCGTGCGACTTTTTAAAAATCATATATTACAAATCATACAGGTAAAAAAACATATGTTTTTCTGAAATACACACTGTGATTAATCATATATACAAATCATATATGATTAATCATATAGTGTATTATGGCCTTTAGATTAGATAATTCAAACATGACAATGTTTAATGCAACCTCGTCCCCAGGGCTTCTTGCCATCCCGTATATCAAAAAGGCAAGAAGCCCTGGGGACGAGGTTGTGTTTAATGCGCACCAATTAAATCAATAAATTCTTTAACCAATAAATAGCTTGATTTTTCGGCGCCTGAAGTTCCATTTTGAACTCAGTTTTATAAACACACTGGTCAGAAGACCGTAATGATCGGAAGTAATGATTGAGTTTGAAGAATTGCAGATTAAATGTTTAGATTGGAGCCACAGCAATATGTTGGAGATTTTTACGTAAGCTAAACTAATTGGTAAGTTCACTTCTGCTTTTTTCCCTCTCTGCCTGTGCCATAAATAGCTCCGTAAATATGAGGGAAAATGGGATAATAAAATAAAAGATCGGTCTCCTTTATTTAGGTCAAACGTGTTTCCCGAACAAGTTACAGTACAAGAACAATATTCGGCCGCCGTTAAAACATTCCAGGCGTGCAAACAAAAATGGTGTATACACACACGCACGTTTATGTCTACGGAATGTTGTCAGCAACAGGTGGGTTGGTTTGGTCAAGATTGCATGAGGCTCCTTCCACGGGTACTGCCGCTGGTGATTGGGGACTGTCGTATATTCTCATCTGCTGGAGGTACTGAGCTTACTCTCTCCTGTCCTCCATCAAATCACCCTGGAGAATAAACTTATTGTTTTACTTGGAGATTTCAACATTGACTTGCTGAATCCTAATAATAATTCTGATACTAGTACCTTCATGGATATAATTGGTTCTTTTTCTATGATACCCCAGATAATCCTTCCAACTCGTGTCTTCAGCAATAGTGCTACGGTTATTGATAATATTTTTTGTTCTGTAGATTTTGTAAACACTGTGTCTGTAATATTCTTACTGCCATCTCGGATCATCTATCACAGTTCCTGATTATTAATAATCAGGTAAAAAGTGATCCCAACCTTTTTCGTGAAGTGCGTGACTGGTCAAAATTTAATTCTGATGCATTTTTGGCTGCAATAAATTCTTATGACTGGAACGAAATAATTAAACCTGAACTCTCTGATGTTAATTATAGTTTCAACAGCTTTTATGACTCTATTAACAATTTGATTGAGGAAATGGCACCATTAATTAGAGTGCGTTTGCATGACCTTCCCAAAGCAGGCAATCCCTGGATGACAAAAGGTATTCTCTGCTCTATGAAAATTCGTGATAATTTACATAAAAACTTTCTTTCTGCTAAAAATCCACAACAAAAAGCTTTCTATCTTGAAAGATTTAAAAGATATCGCAACTCCATTGTATCACTTTGCAGAACCAGCAAAAAAAAACCATTACTTATCTTACTTTCGTGAAAATAGCAACAATATGGCCAAAGTTTGGAAAGGCATCAACTCACTTCTTGCTAAAAATGTATCTGTACCTCCTCCAACTACCCTGTTGATTGATGGTAAATCGGAAACCAACCCTCAAGTTATTGCAAACACCTTTAATAGCTTCTATGCCTCTGTCGCTGACAAGTTAAGGGCTAAAATACCACGCACTCCAAAATCTTTCACTGCATTTCTAAAGAACCCTAATCCTAACTCTTTATTTCTTTCGCCTGTTACAAGAGAAGATGTACTCAACTGCATAAGCTCCCTAGATTGTTCTAAGGCAAGTGGACCTTGCAGTATACCTCCTCGTGTCTTAAACTTAATTGATAGTATTGTGGCCCAGCCTATTTCTGAATTAGTTAATTTATCTTTTGTTTGTGGAATCTACCCTGAAAGACTAAAAAATCCTAAAGTTCTACCTTTAGAAAAAATATTCCACATCTCATGCTATACTCAATATGACACAAAAAATTATGGATGCCCTGGACAAGGGGAATTATGGCTGTGGCGTATTCGTTGATCTCCAGAAAGCATTCGATACAGTTGATCACGAAATCTTATTGAAAAAATTATTTCATTATGGCATAAGAGGCAAGCCATTAGATCTTTTTAGATCATATCTAACTAACCGTACTCAATTTGTAGCGTTAAATGGAGTTTCTTCCAGTATAGCTATTGTCAGATACGGTGTCCCCCAAGGCTCTGTCCTTGGGCCGTTATTATTTTTGTTGTATATTAATGATTTAAATGTTGCTATTAGGTTTTCTGTTGTTCACCACTTTGCTGATGACACGAATCTCCTTCACTTCAGCAAATCTCTCAAATCTCTTAACAAAAAAGTTAATTTAGATCTGAAGTTCCTTTGGCATTGGCTTAATGCCAACAAAATTGCTCTTAACCCTGGAAAGACTGAATATTTGATCTTTAAACACCCTTCTAAGCATGTTGATTTTGAAGTAAAATTGTCAATTGGTGGTAAAAAGATTTTTCCGAGTAATCACATTAAATACCTTGGAATTTTGATTGATTCTAACTTGAATTGGAAACCTCAGATCAATAGTATCGCTGTCAAACTCAAGCGTGCCAATGGAGTTCTATGTAAACTGAGACACATAGTACCCAGAGAGACCCTTGTTTCTATCTACTTTGCTCTTTTTGATTCACACTTAAATTATTGTGCACAAGTTTGGGGTCAGCCTGTATCTATGTATATGCGACGGATCATAGCTCTGCAAAATTGTGCTGTTCATTTGATGTGTTTTGCTGATTTTCATGCCCCAGTGGAACCTTTATTTGCTAAATTGGGTTTAATAAAATTTACTGATTTAATTCATATGCATAATGTTACTTTTTTACATTCTGTATATCATGCTAACCTCCCTTCACCCTTACACGACACATTTGCAGTTGATTTCTCTCATGCTTACAATACAAGAGCCTCCACTAGAGGCCTCATTAACTCCCGTCTTGTTCGCACCTCTAGTTATGGCCTCAAATCTGTAAGACACCAGTCTATGCTATCTTGGCAATTTTGTCATGACTTAGTCAACACTTCTAAACTGATGGATTTGTCTTTGCCTAAGCTGAAATCTACTTTGAAATCTACTTTTCTAAATTCCTATTGATTGTTTTTTGATTGATCTGCTTCACCCTAAACACACTCATGAACAATCAATCAATCAATCAATCAATCAATCAATTTGACATATATTTTATATAGATTACCATCAATGTACAACGATAGTTATTACTGCAAATATAATTGAAAATGGGCAATCTATAATGGAGACCGCCAAAATTAGCAAAGCTAGCAAGCGTGACGGACACCGAGGACATCACAAAAAACAACCAAGGGACATCACAGCACAGGACAAACTAAAAAAAACAGGCTGAATAACAAGTAAACAGTAAACTTTAACAAACCCAATTTAGCGAACAAAGGTTCTACTGGGGCATCAAAGTCTGCAAAACACATTATACGAACAGCACAATTTTGCAGAGATGTGATCCGTCGTACATACATAGATACAGGTTGACCCCATACTTGTGCACAATAATGTGTCTAAGTTTACATAAAATTCCATTGGCACGTTTGAGTTTGACCGCGATACTATCAATTTGAGATTTCCATTTTAAGTTAGAATCAATCAAAATTCCAAGGTATTTAATGTGGTTACTAGGAAAAATCCTTTCACCACCGATTGACAATTTAACTTCGAAATCAACGGGCTTTGAGGGGTGTCTAAAGATCAAATATTCAGTTTTACCAGGATTAAGAGCAATTTTGTTGGCATTGAGCCAGTGCCAAAGGAACTTGAGATCAAAATTAACTTTTTTGTTAAGAGATTTGAGAGATTTGCTGAAGTAAAGGAGATTCGTGTCATCAGCAAAGTGGTGAACAACAGAAAACCTAATAGCAACATTTAAATCATTTATATACAACAAAAATAATAACGGCCCAAGGACAGAGCCTTGGGGGACACCGTGTCTGACAATACCCATACTAGAAGAAACTCCATTTAATGTAACAAACTGAGTACGGTTAGTGAGGTACGATTTAAAAAGTTCTAATGGTTTGCCTCTTATGCCATAGTGAAATAATTTTTTCAATAAAATCTCATGATCAACAGTATCAAATGCTTTTTGAAGGTCAATAAAAATGCCACAACCATAGTTGCCCTTGTCCAGAGCATCCATGATTTTTTGTGCCATATTGAGGATAGCATGTGATGTGGAATATTTTTTCCTGAAACCGAACTGAACTGATATTTGAGCTGTCTTTCTGCCTTCTTTTTGTTTGTCCTGTCCTGTAGCGTCCTGTAGTTGTTTTGTGATGTCCATGGTGTCCGTCACACTTGCTAGCTTTGGCTAATTATGGTGGTCTCCATTATAGATTGCCTGTCTTGGTGGTAGTATTTATATTGTATATATTTTTTGGTAATCTATAGAAATATATGTGAATTGATTGATTGATTGATTGATTGATTACAGGAAAGAGAGGCTCGACAGGCTGGAAGTGTGCCACTAACAGGCTCCTCTGGCCGGCTTTTCTTCTCATCCATCGTTGTCGTTCTGCTGACGGGAGGTTGTATGAGTCCTGTCGGTGGCAGGGGGGAAGGAAGGAAGCAAACTAGGTAGGGAGTTGGTTGCCAGCAAATTTTCGTATATAATTCCATTGATATTGTCCTTCAGAACCAGTAACAATGTACCTATCTCAGGTCGACGCGCTGAAGTTTGGATCGCTCCTCGTTTGTCATAAATATACATACACTAAATCTCCAGTGCAGTGATAAATTGCAGAGGGGAGCTATCACCTTTGCTCTTTCATGAAACTGCTTTAGGGTTCAATTAGCTATTAATTGGTTTCATATTTTTAGCTACTGTCGTCTGGAATTGAACTTTAAAAGACAAGTAATGTGATTCATACATGAGAAACATTTGGAGTTACATATACATATAGATGTGTTGCCTGGATACACATATTTTTCTTCCTGGAAGCTTAAATTGTGAAAATGCTTTAAGTTCCTTTTGGTGGGCGGAACACAAGAAACTGAACAAGCAAAGAGCAGATACTTTAAAGAAATGTTTGTCATTTATATACTATTCAAAAAGTCAAAGATATGTTGCTGTTGTCCCATATAAAAGTAGAGGTGAGTTGCCTATATTATAATAATTAAAGACTTTTTATTGAGTCCATTCACATGTAGTTGAACTAACAAGCTCATATGCTGTATACATTACCTGCCAATGAACTATTGTAGGTCTACACTTTCTGCATTTTGTATTTATATACTTTATATATATATCTATATATAAAACGTTGAAGTCAGCGGTAATTTGTGTTAATAAAATATAAAAAACATAGAAAACACAGATATTATAAATTACAATATTTCGACCAACTATGTGTCTTTATCAAGTGTACATTGCTTCTACTGACAAGGAAATTTATATGGTTCAACAAAAAATTCTAAAAAAATGACAATTAACAAGGGGGTTAAAAAACTATAGAAATAAATAGAATAAAATTAGTGGGTAAAGAAATTGTGTGAAATATACAACAAATGAAACGTGCGTAAAGAAGTCAACAAGGTGTATTAAAAAGATATCTACATAAAGGAATTCGCTAGAAACAATAGAATATAACTATAGAGTCATTTACAAATTAAAAGATGATAACAGTATTAAGCAACCGAAAAATAACAAAACAAAAATGTACGTAAGTGAGGTCGGTGAAAATACATTTAAAAAAAAAAAAAAAACACTTACAGCCTCTTCTCTCTAAAGGCCATAAGAGAAAACAAAAACACAGAAAGCTATATAAAATATACACTAGAGAATATATACTAGGTTACAGTTGTCAAAATGATCAAAAGTAAATAGGGGGTAACTATATACAAGTAGGCCTATCAGGTTAAATCAATAACCCGCAGAGAATACTCAATCTAGTGTAACCAAAAGGCAAAATAATATATAGGAAAATTATAAAAACTTAAATATAAAATCAAACAAACTAAAAACAAATGTACCATTAAGGAAAGCACCTATCCAAAATCTAATGGAACATCCCGCTCATTCAGGCCATCAGGGAGAAACGTGTTTAAAGTTTCCTGCCAAAAATCCTCCCTACGTCTAACTGAGGGTAGGTTACTTGCTTCGTCGATAAGTCTAAAATCCCAGTCCTCGCGTCCATGATGGTCCTCCTGAGCGAAATGTGCATGGAAACCAGCTTGTGGAACGACGTCACCCAATACGTGTTTCTTGAAGCAGGATTTGTAATTATTAAATCTTTTTCGAAAAGGAGGACCCGTGCTTCCTACGTATTGGATGCCGCACGTTTTACAGGTAACTAGATAAACCACAAATTGAGAGTTGCAATTTAGATCAACGGGTTTAATTTGATATTCCTTTCCATCCCTCCTAGAAAAACTGCTAGTTTCCGTAATAAAACGACACAGCTCGCAACGTTTTCCTCCACATCCCCTACACCCCGGTTGCCCAATTTTTGGCAACTTAGCACGAACTAAAATGTCTTTCAAACTTCTTCCCCGCTTAAAACCTACTATTGGAATGCTTTGGAAAACCTTGCGATGTTCATTGTTAGGTGTTAATAAAATACGTATATCGGATAGGATTTTTTTCAATTCTCCGAAGACAGGGTGGTACGTTATATTCAAAACTACTCCAGGAGATTTCTTCTTCTGGTTCTCACGAAACAAAAGCTCGGTTCGTTTGAATTTTCGAGCTTTCAAAATTTGTTCACGTACCATCTTGTCCTTGTAACCTCTCTTGCTAAGCCACTCCTCAAGTTGATTACACCTATGATCAAAAAATTCCGGCTCCGAACAAATTCGGTTTAACCTAAGAGCTTGGCTATATGGAATTGAGCGTTTACAATGGTACACATGACAAGATGACGCATCCAAATATTGATGGGTGTCAGTTGGCTTAACAAAGAGGTCAGTGGCAAGTTTTTTCCCCCGACGAATCACCCTGACATCGAGAAAATCAATACTGTCTGGTGAATAATTAGCGGTAAATTTAATTGTGGGGTGGCAACTGTTAAGGTACTCAAGGAACTGTTTCAAACTTTCCTCCCCATGTTCCCAAATCAAAAAAATGTCATCAATATAACGCCACCAAACTGAAGGTTTAAGGTCAGACTTTTCAAGGATCTTTCGTTCTAGTTGATCCATGAAAAGAATGGCATAAGGTGGCGCCATTTTGGTACCGATGGCAGTACCTTGTTTTTGTTTAAAAATTCTACTATTATGTTCGAAGATGTTGTTTTTGAGCACGAGTTCAGTAAGCTCTACCAGGCTCTCTGTGGAAATAGTCTTATCCTCCCTGGCATCAAGTGCTTCCTTAACAGCTGCCAACCCTTCATCGTGGGGAATATTAGGGTACAAACCGACCACATCAAACGTACAAAGCAAAGCATTTTTAGGCAGTTCCTTAAGGCTTTCTAGCTTCCTCAAAAAATCGTTTGTGTCCTGGATGTATGATTTCACCTGTTTAGAAAGTGGCTTAAGGTGGTAGTCAATAAACGCTGAAATATTTTCCGTAAAATACCCGGAGTTAGAAATTACGGGGCGCCCAGGGACATTGTGAAGCCGCTTATGGATCTTGGGTAGCATATAAAACCGACCAATTCTGGGCGTTTCTACTTTAAAATATTCAAGCGTTTGTTTGGACACATCTCCTCTAGAACATATCTTTGAAAGACATTGCCCAATTACCTTCACAAGAGGACTGACATAATTACCAAACAATTCTTCATATGTATTACTATCCCCAAGCTGTGATTCTGCTTCCTGAAGGTAGTCCTCCCTGTCCCAAATCACAACTGCCGAACCTTTGTCAGCCTCCTTGATGATGATATTGGGATCATCTTTCAAAGATCTTAAAGCCTCTCTTTCCTTCCTAGTTAAATTAGAGTAAGAAAGTTTCGTGTCTAAAGCTAAAATTTCCTCTTCAAGACGACTTAGGTAAATTTCGATCGCTGCATCCTTCCCTTTTGGATTAAATTTTGATTTTGGACGGAAAGGATTGTAGTCGCCAGAACTCTCTTCATTTCGAAAATGCCACTTAAGTCTCAAAATTCTGCCAAACTTCTCAAGTTCTTCTTTAATAATATTATTCAAAAAATTAGGTGTAGGAACGAATTTTAGTCCTTTTGAGAGCAAGGAAATTTCAGCTTCGGACAACTGCCTATTAGAAAGATTCAAAACACTCGGGCTAACAAATGTCCCCTTAAGCCTACCACTGTTATCATCCAAATTTTCAAAATTATCTACATTATCTACATTATCTACATTATTTACATTATTTACACTATTTACAGTTTGTTTGATTTTATATTTAAGTTTCTATAATTTTCCTATATATTATTTTGCCTTTTGGTTACACTAGATTGAGTATTCTCTGCGGGTTATTGATTTAACCTGATAGGCCTACTTGTATATAGTTACCCCCTATTTACTTTTGATCATTTTGACAACTGTAACCTAGTATATATTCTCTAGTGTATATTTTATATAGCTTTCTGTGTTTTTGTTTTCTCTTATGGCCTTTAGAGAGAAGAGGCTGTAAGTGTTTTTTTTTTTTTTTTTAAATGTATTTTCACCGACCTCACTTACGTACATTTTTGTTTTGTTATTTTTCGGTTGCTTAATACTGTTATCATCTTTTAATTTGTAAATGACTCTATAGTTATATTCTATTGTTTCTAGCGAATTCCTTTATGTAGATATCTTTTTAATACACCTTGTTGACTTCTTTACGCACGTTTCATTTGTTGTATATTTCACACAATTTCTTTACCCACTAATTTTATTCTATTTATTTCTATAGTTTTTTAACCCCCTTGTTAATTGTCATTTTTTTAGAATTTTTTGTTGAACCATATAAATTTCCTTGTCAGTAGAAGCAATGTACACTTGATAAAGACACATAGTTGGTCGAAATATTGTAATTTATAATATCTGTGTTTTCTATGTTTTTTTATATCTATATATATATATATAATTGATTCCATCATAGGCTGTATAGAATGTTTTTGGAATTGGTTATTATGAGGACTCGCAAGATCCCTTAAAGAGCAACTCAATAATGTAATGAAGTCTAAGGTTCCTTTTTTCATTTTTATATATATATATATATATACAATTTGAAATAATTGTTATTGAATTTTGATTGGTGGTTCACTTCAGTTGAAATTGATGCCTTTAATTTCATTTAAGAATCTAAAAAATGTTTTTACAGTATTATATTTAATGTTCATATAAGTAGCTTTTTCTTTATCCAACTTATCTCTTCTTGAAAATGCTTCCACATGTTTTTCCCCCAATGACATAGGTATTACTAATCTATTTTCCAACCTTCTTCCACCTGCAAATGTCTTGTTATTTTTCTTCTTGATAAACTTTCAAAATAATAGGAACTCTATTGGAGTATGTCCAACTAAATGGTTGTCTTTATATAATTGCTGACAGCATGTGGGAAATTTTAGACCTAATTAACATTTTACTTGGGAGATAAAAAACATGGATTTGCGTTATCTATTTTAATAAAAATATCGACATGAAGTGTATACCAAATCAGGATAAACAGTAATGATATCCACTTTATTCTCCATATTCTACGTACGTTGATATTTCACATTCCTATAAGCAGTCATAATAGTCTAGATGTAATATATACTTTTTAACACAGCAGAGGTTGGGTGTAAAATCTTTTAAGGAACATTAGCTGCTTAAGAGGAATGAAAGAAAATAATTCATTAAAAACACACATCATGGGATAAAACCCAACAAACATCTCTTTGATAGCTGCAACTTTCTTGAAACTTGGCCGTACCTGGACTTTCACTGAACATAAAGTCTCAGTGACTTGTGGTGGGCTACAATTCCTGACATTCCTAGTACTTTTGCATGCCCTTTACATAGCTGATAGTGGACTGGAGGTCCTCTTGACTCAAATCAATTGTTCTAAAATATAACAATCTAATATCTAAATATAACGATCTAATATCTAAATATAACAAATTTTATTGAAAATAAAAAACTGATATTAAAAAAATTTCCTTTCACTATCATAATGATTATGGCGATTGTGAAAATTAGCGATCATATCACATTCTTCGTGACGACCATGATCTATCATGATGGCCACGATAGAAAAAAATATAGCTACTGAATCATGATGTAGGTTTAATGGTTAATGAAACTTAATTGCATGTAATATTAGTGTAGTAAAAGAGGGGTTCTACGCCACCTCTGACGTCACAACCTCAAGAACCAATCAGCATTGAGAATAAGAACCAATTAAATCTAATTATTTTAATTGCTTTCACTAATAAATAGCATAAGCTCGTTTTCAAAGTTTATTCTTGCAAATCTTACAACATTCAAGATGGAAGTTGGACAAGCTGATACTGTCGCTGCTGTTAAGCAACATTATGAGTCCACTAAATGGCATTTCAAAAGTATTTCTATTGAAAAAATCGTTTACGCTCGAGATGAAGATCCTGACGATACAATCATTATACGTTGTCTCTATCCTGCTATGAAAGAATATCACAAAGTTTTTGGATTGAAAGGTGTTTCACATGTTCATCTTTTGTTTGCGGCAATTTTAAAGATCAATTCGATGTTTGGGAAAACCATGGAGAATTTACGTAATCGTCGAGTTGTAGATTTGGTAAAACGTGATCATCAGTTGAAGAAATTGGCTGCTCAACCTACCTTCAAATCATTTAAAGTTTTTCATGAAAATCTGGTGGCTGTGGAACGTGCGAAGGCGAATTTGATTTTAAATCGTCCGATTTATACTGGTTTGGCTGTTTTGGATTTGAGTAAAGTGCTCATGTATCGATTTCATTATCAATATGTTAAAGTGAAGTATCCTGATGATCAATCAAAACTGTTGTTTACCGATACGGATTCACTCGCTTATCGAATTCAAACCAATGATTTGTATGCTGATATGTTGAAAGATCAAGACCTGTTCGATTTTAGTGGCTATTCACGAGATCATAAGTGTTAATCAGCGAAAAACAAAAAGGTGATTGGGAAGATGAAAGACGAGTTGAATGGTTGTTTAATGCATGAATTTATTGGTTTACGTGCAAAGATGTATTCACTAGAATTTGATAAAAAAACTATGACGAAAGCAAAAGGTGTGAAGAAATACGTCATCAAGAAGTATATATCACATCAAGATTATTACGATTGTTTGTTTGGGAATGTGAAATACATGCTTAAGATGAATGGTATTCGATCACAAAAATATTTAATTTTCACTATTTGTCAAAACAAAACAACTTTGTCGGCATATGATGATAAACGATATTTATTAAAGGATGGAATTAGTTCAATTCCGTATGGACATTATAAAACAGGATGAAAGACGAAATCAATTAGCTACTTTGTATAGTTTATTTTCTTACTAATTATCCATACATATAATAATTAAAAAAAGTTGTCATTTACAAGATCGTGTTTTCTTTTCTGAACATATTTAAGCAAGTCTGAAGTATGAAATTGAAATCGAGTGTTCAAATATTTCAACAGATTGATTCCGTCATTAATAAACAAATAGATACCAGTAATGAATTTTCCATTGACATCGTGATTTGTTCCATCCTCCATTTTAAACAAATGCATATCGATGTCGGTCAACAATTCTAATTGAATGTTAGTCATTTTCAACGCAGCTTGCCAAGCTAATCCAGGTGATGTAAAACAATGTGCTGGATCCAAATTATAATACGTCATACACATGTCTCTAAACGCTTCAAAGACGTCAGCCAAGAGAAGAACATCTGTCAAGAGATATACATTATGATAATCATGCATATCACAACATTCAAACTTATCGAAAACGTTTTTTGCATGTTCATAGTCCTCATTACTGATTCCTTCCTCTGTCAAACTAACACAAATTCTTAGTTATTTCACTAACGATTGTCAAATGAATGATGAACGAATTAGAAATTTTATTTTTAAGGTATTTCCAGGACACTTTTTGTAACTTTATTTCTGAAGAAAAAAAAACATTTACCTTGATCGTCTCTTTCGAATGAATGTAACAGAAAAGAGAGTGAAAATGAAATGCGAGAATTTTTATAGCATAATTGAATGTCAGAACTCTACAAAGAGTATCATGAGAAAACTATAAAAGCACTGTTAGCAAGTTGGGGAATTGAGTAAAAATAATTATGATTAGTTAACAATTATTATTCTAAAAAATATACATAAAATACACACAAACGTATGAAATAAATACAAAACTATCAAACATAAACCTCTACACAATTATCTTTTTTTTTTTCTACACATAGGACAAGACTTGAACTTAGGCGCACACGTAACACAACACGACAAATGACCACAGGGTACAAACACAACACTCCTATACTCTATAAATCATACAACACAACGTTTTTCTTCTGATATTTCTTTTAAATCATTCTCTTCCCGGATGTTAAGTGATGACTTTAAACTAAACAAAAGTAATGGTATGTTGTAAAATGTACATTAATCATAAAATAAAGTTTGAAATTATATATACTTACCGATTACAAATTCCGCATTTACACCTTAATTCCAGCAGCTGGTCCTTTGCCCATTCTAGTATGTCAGGCAACGATTCCAGCGTTATCTCTGCCTCCCAATCATGCTCCCTAACATAAGACATGATGTCTTGAATAGGCAGCGGAGTGTTGGGATGAGCAAAATCGAAATCGATAATGAAATGAACCAACCAAGTTATGTTGAAGATGTTTTGATAAATTTTAAAAATAGATTCCATAGTTAGTAATAAATTATAGTAGCGATAGTAGTGATGATAGTAGATAGTAGTAATGATATTAAAATAACGTATAGCAGCAGAATATCGAAATGATAAGTGATGAAGATTTTAAGGTTGTTTTATATATTTCTACCCTAAAAACTATTATCACCTTGATATTCATCTGAAAGGAAATTTGTAATTAGTCTCTTTGAAAAGGTGTGTGTTGAAATGATATGTTAAATAAAATCAGGTAATTGTAAATCAACCAGTTGAAGTAAAATTTGAATGATGCTTTAGGGAAAAAACAGTAGCTATGATGTAAAGGTTCCGAAATATGAACAGTTAATAAAAGTACTCATATAGGTGAGAATGTGGGTAAGATAAATAAACGCTTAGGTGTAATTGATTATAATTGTTTCAGGATTACAAATTACACAATAATTATCTAAACATTAAACAATACAATGTAAAAGTACCGAAATATGTCCAGTTAATGTAAGTACACATATTAGCGAGATTGTGAGTAAGATAAAAACACTCTAGGTGTAAATGATTATAAAAGTTTTAAGAAAATAAATTACAAAGGTAATTACTCAAATGATAAACAATGCAATGTAAAAGTGCTGAAATATGTCCAGTTAATGATGATGTACGTGCGCATGAAGGAATCCATGAAGAAGTGAACATATAACAATAACCCAGTCCCTTTCGGTAATCCATGTAAAATCGACCGTAAGCATTGTGAAAAACAAAGTGTTTATAAGTCGTTTTCGACATTCTTGCAAGAAAATCATGTCTAATACCCATATCGGGATGCTTTGTTAGAATCTCATCAAATGGAATAATTTCATTTAAATAGGCATATCCCAAAAATTGATAAACGAGCGTAGTATTAAGTTGTCGTGTGCTAAGTTCTGGATGACGTTCTTTTTCCATTTGTATAATTTCTGTAAAACAAACCGATTGTTGAAACATTCTTTAAGAGTTGAAATATATTAAAACAAAGAGTATATGAAATTTATTTATTTATTTATTTCTAGAATGATAAAAATATTACAATTCATTTTCAAACCATTCGTTGAAAGAATAATAAACATTTGAGAGAGATTGACATAAAAGTTCTTCTACGCTTTGAAGCCATTTCGAATCATCATACAGCTGTTCTTTGCTTATAAAGTCTTTGCATTTCAAGCGTTTTGCACAAAGTTCATTACTTTTCATAAAATCTACCATATGGAATAGATTATCGAAATTGTCGAAAACCAACTCCTCGATAGATTTCATCACGCAGTCGTGTTGTAGTTGAGACGGATGATCGATTTCACAACCATAACACTTTACTGTTTGCATAAACAACATTTTCATTTCTCGCGCCACGATTTCACATAATGTTCGACGATAAAGCGACTGTATGGAATTTAGATCCCATTCATCAATAACACACTATTCTTCTAAACCTTCGAAATTCATTTTTTCAACAAAAGAAACTTTTTCTAACAATTTGCTGGTGTTCCTCTCGAAAGTAAAATTCGACTGTTACACTTGAATGATTATACTAATGACATTATTAATGAATGCACAACGCTGATTGGTTCTTGAGGTTGTGACGTCAGAGGTGGCGTAGAACCCCCCTTTTACTACTACTAATATATTTTATAGTTAATTAACTCACATGCTAAAAGTAACATGTGCAAATTGGAAATTCTGCGTAATTTGAAATTTAAGTTTGAAAATCTTTACTATAATTAATCCACTGTGTGCGTCCCACTTTTATTTTTAAGAGTGATAGATTTATCTAAATATACGGTCAACTTCTTTATAGGAACACGTAAAACCACATAGAGGGGAGAAGTGTTGTTTTCACGATTAATATCGGCATACTTTCTGTTTGTAAAGCGCAGATTTAATATTACGTCACAGGGGTTGACATAGTTACTAATGTAAAGGCTGATTTCCATTCAATGCCGATGTTTGTGCGACCAGAAACAAGGTCTACATGGAAAGGAAATGAAAAATTCAGCAAATCATATAAAATATTAAGCATTTAGTTAAAACTGAAATTTGTTGCAATGTTTCTGCTTTTTTGCCTGTCCAATGTTGATTTCTGTGCCGAGTTCAACGTTAAAAAACAGTGGAATCTCCCTTATATGGACACTTGCAGAAACTTTTTTTCTGTTAATAAGATTTCAGCTTAAATTCCATGTTTTTAGTTCTATATACATATGGTTTTTCAACTAGAAAGTCCAGGCAGTCATTTTTTTCAACAAGATTTGGAAATTGCAAAAACTTTATTATGGTCCAATCTTGAATAGTTACCAGGCTTCTTAAAATCTTTAATGAAAATGACAAAGAAAAATATTACATATGCCTTTTATTTTCATTGTGTCTATACACTTTACAAAATCACAATTCAAAAATCAAAATCTACTCTTAATGACCTAATGCCCTTCCTTTACGCTCTATTATAATCGGTATTACTTTCTGGATGTGGTTAATATGTCATTCACATTTTTTGCCAATCCACAGTTTCCCAAAATTCACAAATACCCTTCACAAGCTCGTCTTTGATGGTAGGCTTTACTCTTTTTCTGATGTGATGTTTTAACTTGTGCCACAAAATCTTGATCAGATTTAAATCTTGACTTTCTGCGGTTGTAGGCCAATAATTGATATCATTTTCTTTTATGAACTCCATTACTAAATGACCTACAGTACTGGTAAGACGTTTCTTAACATCGTGGATCGTGTAATGAGGTACCTGCAGACGTTTCCATGATGAACACGATATACACTCGTTACATCGGGTCGTGTTTACCTGGTTGGGAAACGCGAAGATAAGAATCTTGTAATTAATTCAATAAAGAATATTCACAAAACTTCTTGTATCAGGGAGTTTTTTGAAATTTATTTTAAGATTAATTCAAAATTTTTAAGTTAAGCGCAATTAAAAAAGTATGGAATTTTCTGGAAGCGACAAAAGTTTTGTTTGACTAAAATGAATGAAACTGTTGAAATGTGATTTTCTGTTGGATGAAATTTTGTGCAACGAAAAATTTTATCTGATAAGGCACATTATTTAAAAAAGTAGAAACGAAAAGTCTTAATTTTAAAAAAAAGTGTAAAATTTATTAAAAACATAGCAAATATTTAAAATCAATATTTAAAAGCTTTTCGATATGTATTATATCATCATCAGTGCTATACAGTAAAATGTTATCTATCTACATATTGACATTTATTAAAAATGCGTAATCTCAGTAATCACTTTTGATTGCCGATGGGAAATATCGACAATACAAAAATAATTTCTGAAATCATGTGATGCCATTTCTAAAAAGATGTAAAACTTTTGTATCCATTTGATTATTAAGTGATGGTTTTTTAATTGCAATGTTACGTGCTTCTTTCTTCTGGAAAAAGGTAACAAACAAAACTTCTTTATCCGTTATTAGAATGTTTACCTTTTCCTGCAAGCTTCATTGATTGCATCTCTGCATTTTGACAACATCGATTCCCTTTCACCTGTTGTCATTTCATAAACACTGAACACTAACCCTTCAGCTTACATAGCTTTTCTTCATTAAACTTTTTCTTACCTTTCAGTCCTGAACAGTTGTATTCTCTATGCTCCTCGTCAGAAAATATTCTTAATGCCAATTTTTTGGATGAGGACTGATAAGAAATTCTAGTTCTGAAAAGCTTAATTCTACATCATCAGAACATGACAGTTCAGCATTTACTTGTATGCGATCATTTTTGCCATGGCTTGTTTTACCAGTGCATATAAATGATGACTGAGAAGGTTGCTTTGGCGATTTTGGTTCTACAACATAATCTAATTTTTTGGCTGTCGTACAATTTTTTTGGGTGGAGAACTGTACATCAATCTTGGAGTATCCATATAGGAAAGTTGGTCCTGAATGAAAACCTGATTCCCAATTTGTGCTAGAAGCTGGTTCTCAATAGCTTCCTGTCGGGTCTGAAGTTGTTGTTGTTGAACTAAAGTTTCCATTTTATCCATTACCAACAACAGAGCTTGTGCTTGTGTTTGAAGCTAGAATAATTTAAATCATGTATTTTGCAGCAGTACTTGATCTTCACTGTCATCGTTCTCATCGCTCAAATCTGCATCTTTTTCAAGCATACCGGCATTATTTTCGAAAAACTCCATTGATTTCTCATTTAAAATGTTAATGTTGTCTACAAATAATTAACCGGAAATTAACTGGTGGATAGACATGTAGCTGATCAAGAATATTAACACTATCAGTACTTACCGTTCAAAGCTATAATTTTCCCTTTCTCCTTTTCCATTGAGCACAAGAGGCTAACTCATAGTGTCCTCCACCCCCCTGGTCCCCCCCCCCCCCCCCCCCCCCAAGCAAAGGCCTCCCCCTAGGGTCAGCCTCTCCTCCCTCAAGCAAAGTATTTTGAATCCCCCACCCTTAATGTCACTTTAATCCACCACTAACTTTCTTTAGTGAGAATGGAACAGTCATGGGGTAATTTTCTTTGTCCAAACATCGCACTCCATCACACGCCTAAAAATTTAAAACTTCCGCCTAAAAATTAGATGGCGGAAGTTTTAAATTCTTTCCTGACAAGGCCTGTTTCTGTTTCTGGAGGACACTATGTAACTTCACTTCCTACTTCATAATTACTTTCTTTAATGTAGTTGGTGCTTAAAGTCATTAAAGTTTTGTCTGATGTAAAGTAGTCGAAATTGTTTGGTCTTCAATTTCCCCAGTAATAACCAGGGAAAAATCTTGGAAAAGATTGCGTTTTTTCTTGGTGGATTTTAAAAACGTCATTCCATTTTCATTTATAAACCAATTCTATATTAATATAGATATATAATGAATAGCATAATAATGGTAATACGCAGGATAATATTTGGAAATTATAAAAAATAATAAAAAAGGATTAAGATTATAGTAGAGAATTATGCTTGTATAGAATAATATGATAACTAACTTAATAACTTACTAATTAAAAATATTGCATGAGCAAGTACTTTTAGTTGACTTTCACAAAAATTTATGATTTCTTGCTTGTTATTTATCTTCATTTGTTTTAAACCATTTCATCAACCCAGTCATGTTCCCTTGCGTAATTGTTTAAAAATCTCAACTGGTTTTTCCGTTTATCCACTTTTTTTAATAAAATAAAATAAGAAATTTGAAAATTGAAATATCTTTGGAATACATTCTAGTAATTCTAGTAATCAAATGATAATTAACGTAATTCTCGGAAAATTTGTACATACAGTATAAACGTGTCGGTTGATTTGAAAGAATAATGCTCAAGTTCTAAAAATGTTTCTTAAATATCGAAAAACAGTTTCACGTCAGAAATAGCATCGGCTGTGATGTTCCAAAAATAAAATGAAACTGAAGATGATATGCCACTTAACAAGTTAGAATACTTTAAAGAATCATTTTTCTTTTAATACCATATTATACTAAAATCATCATAAGAGAAAGAAATAAACCTTTCGCATTTGCAGAATCTTGTTCAGTCTTTTCTTCTTCTAAAGAAAACAATTATAATATTAAAGTTATCATATGGGACAACTTGTTATTACATCACTTTCATTAGTGAGTTCTCAACCAAAAATGAAAGGTTTTACAGTTCTACCTTCGTTTTCAATAAATCGGGAATAGATATGTGAACAATTAATCTGCTCCTTTTTATCATTCATTATCCGTCCTGTAAGCATTCTTTTCTTTTTCAAGCCACATCCGATACTTGCGTCGTTCTCTACGAAACTTTTCAATTGTCGAATATCCTGTTCTGATAATTTCGAATTTGTAATTCGGTTAAGATTGTGCAAACTCACTGCACGGCAGTCTTTACAGGATTGGGACATAGAGTTTGCATTTCTGTTGTAATATTTTGACTAGAAGTAAAAATAGTCTCATAGTAGTCCTCTTGTAATATTGTAGTAAATTAATCAACAACAAAAAAATTACTTCAGGATTTTTGGACGCACGTTTAAAAGTTTCCTCAAGGTTGATTTCGACACCAAGCTTGAAGTAGACTTGACTGGTTTCTGTTTATTCATAAATGGATTTAGGTGGTTTTATTGAAATGTTTCATGGATTGCCAGAATTTCATCATAATCATATTTGCTGAAGGAGCTGAAAAGTCAAATTTTAAGAATTTTATTAATTACAAGTTAATGGAAATACAAATGCTTCAAAATGTTATGTTATGTTAAATATTATTATATCATTAGTGCATATACATTTTATTTTAAACTTTATTTTATTTTTTGCAGAACTTAAAGTTTCATGCATACAATCATCAGCTGCATAAAAATGATCTAAACGATGAAAAATTACAAAGACTACAAACTTCAGAGATACAAGATCGTAAAAACTGTCATAAATTGAAGCAAAGAAAATAAAATTTCTAGAGTATAGTTAATTATTAGTCATTAGTGCATAAACAAATACGTAACATTTATTTGATCATTGGGTAAAAAATTGAAAATAAAGCTTTTTCGTGGTTAAATTGAAGTGATAAAACTGTAATTTACCTTAGAAGTAAAGTACAGCAAAATGCCATAGTTTTTCTCGGTTCGAATTCCGTAATTATATGATTCCAGCAAATTACTTATCTGTATCAATATTTCATCGTGGAGCATTTGATCTCCAATCAATCCTTCAATGCTCAATACAGTTTCAAACGAAGTTGACGCTGTATTGAGCACTGCCACGTTTTCCGATGAAAACTTTAAATTTTTCACCAAGTTACTTGGTTCCTTTTGCCTTTCTATAAAGGGCACATAAATCACCCGTTCTTCAAATCTAAAATCACCAACGTTTGAGGCAATATAATTATTGATTAAAAAATTACTCAAATAAAATTTAACTAAAATTAAAATATAAAGGCAAATAAAAAATAAGAATGGATTTATAAAGATTGAAATAGCTAAACGTCATTTAAAAAAGTTTGTTAGCAAAAAGGCCCAAACTGCATTAAATTTCAGTTTACATTTGAAGGTAAAAATTGAAACTGCATTAACTCTTTGGGTACCACGAGCTTTTTTAGAAAATAAAGAAAAAAATATGTCATGTGTTTGGTTTGATAATAACTCTTTAATAAAAAGAATAAAGTCCATATAACTATACATTTTTGGAAAGCATATTAAAAATACTTTCAAAAACTCCTAATATCAAAAGTTGAAAAGAAATCTGCGGAGCTCAGCATTTCTTAGAAAATTCTAATGGCGACAACAAAATTTTCCAAAAATATTCTTTTTTGACTTCTAGACACCATAACTCAAAAAGAAATGATGCAAACAATGTGAAACTTGATAAAAGATCAGTATGACATGTTCTAAGACTCTTCTCAAAAGGATTTTTCATAGGCTTTGATAGAAAAGAATCTATGGATGTTTGAAATCTAGGCATTTTTTCACAAAAATTTATGTTTTTGCAGCATTTCACCATATATCAAATACTATAAGTGCTTTCCTATAAATATAAACACAAATGGTATAACAAGAAATGTATATAACTAATGAAAATATAAATAAAATTGGGAGTTGTAAGTTCACTTCAGTTTGGCTTTGGTGTGGTACTCCTCAAAACATTTTTTGCAAATAAATTTCTTGCATCGCTCGCAATAATTTCAAGTTTTTTTGAAACTTGGTTTCCCTCTTGCATTCTTTTTATATCCACAATTGACACAACATTTCTTTTCATGGGGATACTTGCTCACAGGAAAGTGTTTACCAGTCAATCGTGGCTTGATCTGATCTACGGGGGTTCTAACATTGACAAATGCTTCAGTATTTGCATCTAACAGCGGCTGAACAAGCTCGTGAATCAGAGATATGCAAAACTTCTTATGGGATTGGTAACGCCTTCCTAAATCTGGATTCTTGTCAAAAAACAATACCATAGCATTGATAACACATAATTCAAATAGCCTGACAAAACATTTTTTCCACCACTTCAAAGTTTTACGATTGAAGGGGTATGAGGCTAGGTATTGGTCACATTTATCGACACCATTCATGTACTTATTATATTCTACAATCATTTTTGGTTTCTGAACAACATTTTCATCACCACGTCTTCGCACCTCTTCTTTCTCAGTACCATGTATGGTTGACATCGCATAAACATCACGTTTATCAAACCAATGTACTGCAACCAAATTGGCAATCCGCAGGAACAACATCTCACCACGATTGAGTTTTGCAAGGAATCTGTTCGGAAACTTCCCTCTGTCCTTACGAACTGTGCCACATGCATAGGTATTTCTAATTTCAAGATCCTCAAAGAGCTTTTTGGTCGAGTAGAAGTTGTCATAGTAAACATTATGACCCTTGTCAAGATAATGTTCCAGCAAGTCAAAGACAACTCT
Organism: Turritopsis dohrnii; assembly: GCA_027922465.2. NCBI lineage: Eukaryota > Metazoa > Cnidaria > Hydrozoa > Anthoathecata > Oceaniidae > Turritopsis > Turritopsis dohrnii. The sequence continues at coordinate 58,653 of BQMF02000549.1, read as the reverse complement.
ATGCGCTAAACCTTGTTCTACTGTTTTCTCATCAATTTTGCCGGTATAAACTTGGAATTGTAAGCAATACCCAGTGGCAGCCTCACAAAGCACCCAAAGCTTGATCCCAAATTTAGCAGGCTTTTTAGGCATGTATTGGATGAAGCTAACACGACAACGTGTCCCAATCATTTGTTCATCTATCGATAAGTTTTTCCCTGGAACATACCTTTGACGAAAAGTATCATTCAACAAGCCTAGTAAGTTACCCAGCTTATACAATTTACCATTGTCTTGTTCAGAGTTATCTGAAAGATGCAGATTGGATAAAATTTGAAAGAAGCGATTTCTGGGCATGATGGTTGGAAACCAAGGTACTTGTGTAATGCCATCCTTGCTCCAATAGTCATGAAACTTTGGTAATTCGACGATACCCATGGCAAGAAGTATTGCCAGAAAGGCTTTCAGCTCCGCCAATGTGATGTCCTTCCAGTTTCTTACTTTATTACCTTTCTGCTTGTAGTAAATATTACTTTGGTTGACAATGTTTTGAAGAATATCATCTGTAAAGAATAATTGGAAAAACTCAATCGGGGAATTAGCAAGAGATGAGCGACGATCAGGACCAGGATGTTCATTAATGCCTTAGTCTCATTACTGTTTACAAAGATATCATCTTCATCTTTCCAAGGATTTGGGGGAGCCTGAGGTTGGTGGCGACGTGCTCGTCCACGAGCTCTCCCAACACGTCCACGAGTTCTCCCAACACGACCTTGAGCTCTCCCAGCACGACCACCACGAACCACTCTTGCACGACTACTTTGACCCCTAGTTTGGGATGGTCGAAGTTTGGGGGATGGCTGATCAGATTTTTCATCATCAACATCCTATTGAAGAAAATATTGCATGTAAAAATATTGCAAAGAAAGGTTTTTATATAAATATATACTTACGTAATATTATATTACAATAAATTTCTTGCAGATCAGAAAGACATTTGGATTTGGAAGCTCTAGTTTTATGACCCTGGAAAAATAAATGAAGCATATATCTACCTTATCATCATTATTACTTGAATAATCATCATCAAAAGATTGCTCAAAACTTTCTTCCTCGTCAATGACAATGTCCCTGTTGTTCATCATGTGGTGATCGACATCCATCGGTTGAATATTCCTGATTCCAGCTTGCTGATCGTCAATAAAAAGAAGAGAACCCCTTTCACAGGGCTCTTCTTCATCTGAGCTGAAATCTGAATCAATTTCAGAGAGATTTTCCTCATCATCTGAGGCAAAAACACCAGCTATAACTTCTTCAACAGTAAGACTCTTGCTATAACCAGCCATTATTTTTCTCTGAGTTTGCTAGCTTAAAAAATTATGTACAAGATGATGTAAGATCCAGTATAAGGGCTTTAAAAGGTTCACTGAACATCAATGCAAGTGTACATAACCAAAAAACCGGAAATTTTGAGCCGTAATCCGTTTCAAGATCGGATTTTATTTATATGGTCCATATGGACCATATTTGTACCCAAAGAGTAAAAAAATACCTTTTTAATGTTTGACCATTTATTTTTTCCAAGAAAAGACCTTTTGTGGTGCCCACTGGCTCTGTTGATGGAGGGTTAGAAGAACGATCAAATTTAGATCGCTCAGACTGAAAAGAAAATAAATTGAATCAGTTAAGTTTAGCTTTTTCTTTGTATCGCTTGTTGATTGCACTGCATAAAAGGCGTTTTTTGATAAAAAGATCATCTTGTTTGTTGACAGTTGGTAGATTCAAGCAGATAAAACGAGGAAATACTTTAAACAGCTTGCAGTTGTTTAAGAAGTTGATATCCAATTGCGCTTTGTTGCATTTAATGTAGAGTTTTTCCAATTTTCTAAAATCCTTTTTAGAAAATGAATCTTCATATTTTTGTGCGAAGTCATGTATTATGTTTTCAAAATTACGTAGAAGCACAAATTGTATAATAATTTATAAAAACACATTTTTTTAAGGACATGTTTCGACATTCTTATGTCATCATCAGCTATAAAATATTACAAAAAAAAAATTTCTACATATATAAAATAATGATTACAAAAGGTGTTACAAAAAAGGGCAAATAAATAATAAGAATGGATTTATAATGATTGAAATAGCTAAACGTCATTTAAAAAAGTTTGTTAGCAAAAAGGCCCAAACTGCATTAAATTTCAGTTTACATTTGAAGGTAAAAAATTGAAACTGCATTAAAAAATACCTTTTTAATGTTTGACCATTTATTTTTTCCAAGAAAAGGCCATTTGTGGTGCCCACTGGCTTTGTTGATGGAGGATTCGAAGAACGATCAAATTTAGATCGCTCAGACTGAAAAGAAAATAAATTGAATCAGATTTCCAAAACTTTAAAATAGTTAAAATTTGAAGCTGAAAAAACAACAAGAGACCGGTGATCTGAAGGTCAGTGCGACACAAAGACATAGAAACTATGAAGCAAAACAATGAGCAAAAAAGATAAAAATGATTGTATGATATGATAAAATGATAAGAGTGATAGTATGATAAAATGATAGAATGCTAGAATTACATAATAGAATCAATGGTAGAATGATGCAATGATAGAACATAGAAACCGTATTTCTATGGATAGAATAACCGTAGCATATTAAGGTAGATATTACATACATTTTATTATCTCCCTAATTTAATGTCAGTAATACATATCGACTCAGCCGGATGTGGATAGCATTATCTTACAAGTTACAAATATTGCATGTGCAATCAATTTCTTTCAGTTCGTTTTCAATAAACTTCATTATGTCATTTTTTCATTGACATTAACATGAAAAGATTAGTTTATTACAATCCATTCAGTTTAAAATACTGGTGCAAAAACTTTAACTTCCCAAAAACTTGCTGTGTTGTGTTCTTTCATATTTTATTCTCTTCTCCTTAAATTGTTTTTTTTTTTCTGTCTCCTTCTTTTTCGAAAAGTTTCTAGGTTTCACATATTTAAGAGCGGTTTTGTATCACCAGTTAATTGCTTTTCAAGCTATCTTAAGTGTGAACTTTTCTGTATAAACGTTTAACACATCCTTAAATATCAGATGTAAGACGCAATGTGTGGTTGAAAGAATGCCATGATAGGCTCTCTAGGCAACATTAGTGAACCACCAATTTGCTTTGTTAATTATCAAAATTATTTATAATAATGTAATAATTTTTTATATTTGATATGAAAAACAAAATATTCCGAAGGTGAATTAAATGTATTCTTCTTTTGTAACGTTGTCACATTTACCGGAATTACTTTGTAACTAATTTATCTGATAGATTGGTGTTGTTTTGTAGCCGATGTTTTTTAACTAGTTGTTGTATTTTACAAATCTTATTCAGTGTTACTGCATATTTTATTGTTGCAAGTCATTTTTCTGATATATGTATAAGGTTTTTAAGGATTTGTTATTTGGAAATTTCTGGAACAAGTTATTTTGAATTGTGATTAAGTGATTAACGTTCATTTAAATGATTTATCTCGTCGTGAATTCTGTTTTTCGTTTGATGTTTCAAAAGATTTTGCTTGGAAAAAAAGTACAAATATGTGCGGATATCATTAATCGTTATAAAGGCTATTTTAGATTTATTTTTGTATGTTGTTGCTCTTGATTTATGTTGTAAAATTTTGAATTGTTTAAAATTTTCATGTAATTAAGAATATAACTTAAGTAAAATTCTGCGTGTTAAATGTTATTTTCATGCACCCGGTCAGCATTTTCATTTAGACTATGCGGATAGGTTTCGTCCCCAAATGAATTTTGGGGGAGATTGGGTGTGGGTAAACGCAGCCTATGTATACAAGCATCTTGGTTGTCCTCGGTCATAAAAAGTTTTTAACGGACATATTCTTTTCATATCAAAGGCCCTTTACATGGTATAAGCGTGATATGAAAGTCATTTATGCCATAAGAGAATGAGTGTGTAAGAATATCACAGGACCTAAGAACTTAATCCTTTTATTGTTATTTTTTTTATTAAGGCCAATTTGAAAATTTTGGGGTAATTTTGGTGTCTACTCAAGTTTGAAGTTATTCACGAAGTAATACATGTCAGAAAATTTAGCCTGATCAGTGGCAGATCTAGAGGTATGTCGAAATTTGTGTAGGAGAGCATTAACATAATTTGTGAATTCAATTTATATTACCAATGGGATTATTTTGAAATTGAATTCACAAATTATGTTAATGCTCTCCTACACAAATTTCGACATACCTCCAGATCCGCCACTGCTGATGTTCCCTATAGGCCGGCGTCTGTGTAACAAAAAGATGCTCAGAAAAAATATTCCGCTGTACAACTTGCAGACCACACTTTTATGCTGGAATAATGTTAAGGGGTGTATAGTGGTTCTGAAACAAAAAGGTTTCCACAAATTGGCTGGTCCGTTATGACATATTAACCCAAAAACACATTTTGTGACGTCATAAGAAGAAGAAAAAATTCAAAATGGCGGAAAAACTTTTTTATATATCATTGTATAGTAAATTTAATGCAGAACAAAGTTTCCTACCAAACATATATCTGAAAATGTATTGTAGACTATTTATGGAACAAAGACGACTATTGGATTTTACCCATGCTTTCAGGAGGAGGTGTGTGGTTCTTTGTTGTTCACCTAATTATTGCTTTCATATGAACCAGAAACTATGAAAATCAAAGTGAACAGGAGAGGACAATAAAGATAAATCTATTTAATTCATGTAATTAAGCAATTTCTGACGTAGGTTGCCTAATTTTCATGGCAATTCGTACGCGGGTATTTGCAAACACATGAAAGGAAACGTTTAAGACATGACCTTTTCAATGACTGTGAACTACTAAGTGAAACGCAGAAAGTAGAAGATTAATAGTCCATAAATAAGCACGTATCAAATCGTCTTCGTCATAATCATCATCGTAATCATCAACGCCTATTTCTTCGTTTCTTATATTATCCGTAACATCATCCGCAACATGAGTATTTTGTAAAATGTAGAGGTGCCTGTGACATTGTGGTATTAACATCTTACATCTTACCTGTCCAACTAGATAAGATGTAAGATGTATTTTACAAATTCTTTCGATGTTAGAATAAGTTGTTCCAAGAGAAATTCCTGTTCATTCAGACAACCAAGGCTTAATCTGTACTGTCATTAAGTTACACACATATTCCTATTTCGCCAATACAAAGCGTAAATGTTATTAATGGTTCTTTCAAAGATCGATCACTTTTCTTTACTGGTTGGAATCCTTCATTTGATGCAGATTCTTCACTGCTTCTTTGAATTATGGTACCATTGGCCATATCTATGTGTTGGTCTTGTTTCTTCTCTGAAATCAATGTTATTTCAAACAAAAGCTGTGAACACACTACTGTGAAATGCTGATGGTAGAGCTACAGAGATCATATTCATTTAAGCAAGTGCTGTTTCATGGGATCTAACAACAGAATGGGAAACACCATGCCCAAAACCATTAAACTTTTGAATTAACGTTTTTTAGAGCCTGCCATCTGCCTTGTTTCTATGCTTAAAGATAATGCTTTTGTGCCCTTTGAAGATGAAAATATCATATCTTGGGTGACAATCAAAACTTTTGGTTTAAACTCCTACACACATATTATCTAATATGAGGTCATCAGAAAGACCAAGACATCAAGACAAAAAGGTTTAAAAGTTTAAGAGGATTCAAACACTCCTTTAATGTCAGCTATGATGATTTGAGTGGCCACAAACAACTCCTCCGGAATTTCTTTTTGATTTCTAAAGATGGACTACATGAATTAGAAGCTGGTTGACAGACTTGTTGAAATGTTCTTCTTGTTGAAATTCACATTCACTTTCTGTGTCACTTTCACTACTACCTTTCATTCTAACATTTCTGAATGCTTTTTTCAGGTGGATCATGAAAACATAGTTTCTCTTTAAACTTTGACATTATCTTTGGCTTGACTCTCCATCTACCATGTCCAGGCATTTAAACCCTTATTTTCTCTAACTATTCTGACAAACTCATCATACAGTTCTTTCGTCATGACAGTCTCAATCAGTTTGATTACTCCTTCATCAATGTAATTGAATAATAACTCCAATGACTAGTGGTATAATGTATTGTTTTTACTTTTGTGAACTGAATACACATTTATGTTATAACACTTTTATGATGAACTTCCTTTCTATAATTCAACATCATGGTCTTTTTAAGTCTTAGCTCGCCAGCATCTGATGTCATAGCCTTTACTAAGTGGAATATTTTTTTCGAATCCCAAAGATGTATATATACCCATTTCAATTGTGCACACACATGAAAACTCAATTTATGAGAAAATATATTCTTTAAAACCTTTGGAGAAAATGTTATAATATAACCGACATCCAATAAATTGAAAGCAATTCTGACCTAACAAAGGACTTCCCTTTTCACAAATGATGCAAACCTCTTCCAAAATGCCAGATCTAGTTTTATTCTATGTGATCTTAATGCACCAGGAAATTTGGGTAAAGCTTTTGCTTAGAACCGCTAGGTTTGACTACTGTCCTTGATAACTTCTTACTACTTGCGCAACCCTTCCTTGCTCTTTCCATTTTAGACACTATCTGTGAATTTTCTGTAGCAACTGCTATGATAGTGTAAACTGAAATCTAACTGACAATTCTGGGTATTGACTAAAAAGGTAAACAATGCTACCGTAAACATAGGATAGAGATAAGTAGATTATAAAGCAGCATCTTATATAGAGACTAAGGCTGATTATAATATTTTATAGGATTTCGATACAGAAAACACATTTACATTCAGTAAAATTTAGCCTTAGCCTTTAATGAAGTTACAACGTCATTTAATTACTTATTTACCATTTTTCTAGTTATATTGTTATATAATAGGACAGCAGCTTAGTAATACTGGCTACTGAGGATTGTTTTTCCTTTTTTTGGTTTGGTTTAATTACAATGTTTTTTGTGTGCCTAAACCCTCGTTAAGCAGTGCTACTGTTTTGGCTTTCATATTTTTCGATAGTTATATTTAAACAATATTCAAACAGCAGCCATCCTCCAGAGAGAGGAGAGAGAGGGGATGATAAACAACAAACCTGACGAGACACGCTGAACCAGTTCCTCTGGTGATACTTACCACTGTTCATGTGAATTTTAAAAGTATCAAAGGTCTTCTGCAATATTTTTTTTACTGTTTCTTCATTATTGTTCCCAGGAAAATGAAGACAGCATTCCACCTTAAAGCTATCCCCTAACAATTTATCATAACTAAAGTTAGCATCTTTAGTTTTTTTACCGATATTATTTTACAGACCTGAAATATAAGCACATTCTAATAGCAAGCTCCACCGAAACATAAGTCTGTAAAATATGCACTAGAACATAACACTTAGAATCGTTCACATACGAAACAAAACGATAGACCCGATAAACTGGGACTTTAGACCCAATTTACAAACAAAGGGACCAGGTTGTGAGTGGGAACTTTTTGGTTCTGTTATCAGTAATATTTAACTCGAGGGTTTCTGCAAAGAAACTGTGGTCTGCAAGTTGTACAGCGGGCATGACAAGTTTTTGTGGCACAGACGCCGGCCTACTAGTTGTTTGCTCCATTTTTTTGGATGTCATGTTATTAATGAATTTTAATTATTTTCTGTTGGGAATTTTTCTCGAGAATAAATATTCAACCGACAGAATGTAAAATGTTAATTGTCAATTAAACATTTGAATAAATCAGAGTTTATCATGTCATGAACAAGCGAGTATATTTCTTAGCTGCATTTCGACAGCTAAAGCTTTCATTAATGTTTCAAAGTTTTGATAAACTCTGATTTATTCAATTTGATTCCATAAAATCTCCGTACGATATACAATGCATTCTTCCAACTATGTGCTCCGTATCAACTCCGCGGAGCTCGTTTTCCACCTCTATAATAACTGAATAGATAAGCGGAAATATTTTTCAATTAATTTTTTTGTCTTTCTTTTTGTGCGATCTCTATAAAGCGATCACACCATTAAACAGCAAGGACGGAGCGGTTCAACCTTTCAGTCTTAAAGGGGACACAGTGCAAGAAATGTATTACGGCCACTGGCCTGTCTCTAGATCGTTAATGATTCTGAGAACAATTCTCGAACAAAGGCTTTCTTGCCTTTTCGATATACAGACTGAGGCGAATTTCGAAAAGGCAAGAAACTCTGTGTTCGCGGCTGAATTGAGAATTTAATGTGTTTACTGCTTTGTCAGAAGGTATCGTCAGTGGGGTTTCTATTTGGAGAAACTACACACTTCGGTGAAACATTCACATTTCATAAATTTCATAAATTTCCATTGGAGCATTGTGTATGGCCTTTAAAACTTATTCTTGTAAGTTTCTTATAATTTGCACTGGGGAACATAAATGAATGCCAGTAGTTTTACGGAAGAGAACGAGTGGGTGGGCTAAAATGGTTTTCAACTCATCAGATGAGAAAAATTCCGTTTCCTGTTAGGGAAATTTTCTTGAACATGAAAAAGGGACGAAAGAGGAGGAAAATAATGTGGAAAAGGAGATTTACACGAACTTTACGTAGCATGTTATCTTGTCCCAGTCCATGAAAGAAGAGGGCGAACAGACACGTGCTCGCCGATATATACATAAAAGAATCTGAGAACTAGATAAATTAAAAATGGTAGATACAATAACAAAATATAGTAAAATAGTATAAAAGTAAAACGAAAGAAATTTATGTTTCTTTTAAACTCGTTGACAAAGTCAACTATATTTATCAATCAATTTCCTCAATTGTCCCTCGCGTGCCGTTTCGGTCTTTTTTCACTAATTTCGTGTGCCGTCGGAATTTGATCTTCTTGGATGTTAATAAGAACGACAGGAACAGGATATGATTCAACGGAATCTACGATTTCCAATGGAATTGTCTAGCTTTAACAATCCAGAATTTGTTCCTCAAAAAATTTAAAGTTGCCTCGACGCCAGTGTGTAAACCCATTTCATGATAACAACGAATATGCAGACAAGTAAAATAACTGTCTTTACCACAAAGTAGCACGGGAAACTTAACATCAAAATTCAAACCCAAACATTGAAATCTTCCTTGCAAACGTAAGACCCCATGTCTATCTTCGAACAGCTGCAAATATTTTCGGAGTTTGTAAAATCGATAAATGAAAGATCAGCTACCTCCACCACGGCGCTAACCAATTATTTTTCAGCCATTGTAAAGCTCTCTAATATCGTACTAGCGTGGAGCGTGGTTTCAACAAATTCCTATATCCGACCAGTTTGTTTATATTTTTAGGAGAAAGACACTCACCTCTATTATTCAGAACTTACAAGCATACGATTTCAAACCATTTCCTCCAACACAGAGACACTGTTACATTCATATACAACTCGCAAGCAAGAAACATGAAATATGAAGCGGAGCTGAGATTTACCTCAACCAAGAAACTTATGATAGTCTGATAAACTAGATAGACTGTAAACTAGACATTTGAACATTCTGTTTTTTTCGGGTTTCTTTTTTTCACATGCTGTTACACATGTTGTTTTGAACATACCAATTCCCAATGTTAAAAATAAAAAAGACAGGATTTCAGAGATGAACTTGAGTATAAAAAAATCACTCTTATGACTAAAACAGAATGCATTGGCTAGCCACTATTCAGAACTAACCGCATGTTCATTCAGCTCAAAGGTCATTCTTCTACTGATTGTGGAGACTGACACTTACATAACTTCAAAGGTATCCATGCAAAATCCAATGTTAAATGATCACATCGATAAGGTTTTCTTAAAAGGTTTTTCCAGTAAAATAATCTCCGTGTCCAGGCTCCTCTATGCAACTCCCAAAAATACGGGAGAAAAATTTTATTGCACCAGATCCAGATATTCAGTAAAATGTTTCTCACTTTGGAATTTTAGCTGCTAAGTACTTCCTCTGTCACACCGTCAAATGTAGTAACTCCGTCAAATGTAGTAACTCCGTTAAATGTAGTAAATTTTTTACGACAAATGTAGTAACTCCGTTAAATGTAGTAAAAATCTCCGTCAAATGTAGTAACTCCGTCAAATGTAGTAAACCTACGACAAATGTAGTAAACACCTTTAAGTTTGGAATGAGTCATAATTAGGCCAAACACGTGAAGGTCTTCACCAGGTAACTTTTCAAGGGCTATCAGGTGGCCGCATAATTAAAACCAAAATCGCGCATGGGCAGTAAAAAAGACGCTTGTATGAGCTGAATGAGCCGTAATTAAGAAAAACACATTAAGGTCTTCGCCAAGTAATTTTTCCAGTGTTGTCAGGTGGCTGTGTAATAAGCCTGGAATTAGCGCATGCGCATTTACAGCATGTTAGTACACGTAAAATCAGTCATAATAAGGCAAAACACATGAACGTCTTCACCAGGTAACTTTTCAAGGGCTATCATAATAAAACCAAAAATTGCGCATGCGCAGTGAAACACCCCGATAATATGACCTAAGTGAGCCATAATTGGGCAAACCTCGTCAAAGTCTTCACTACGTATTTTTTTTCCGTGCTATCAGCTGATAAGACTCGAATTTGCACATGCACAGTAAGAGACTGTCAATACAAGAAAAAGGGATCGTGTGCATTCCATCTGGCATCACATTCTCGTAACTAAAGATATAACAAAATATTTGAATTGTTATGTTCTTTTTATTACATATTGAAAATACTGTTTTTCTTTTAAGGTAGCAAAAAGCAAATAAAAAAAGAAGAAACAAAAAGAAACAATAAAAAATAAAAGCAAATTACCCTCTGTGATGGTCCAGTCGCATTAGCTCGTAAGTTCCTTTCACGCCATAAGTTTTGGAAAAATTACTTCGAGCATTGTCAGTGTTGAGTTGGTCGTATTGATGGCGTAGCTTGATTAATTCTTCATAGTCTGCCTTTTTAGGTGCAGATTCGAAATCCTGTGATGCGCCCGGAAAATTAATATTGCTGCGCAACTCATCGTCATGCTTCAAGTATTTTCTGTTCCCCATATAAACAGTTTTTGACAGCTTCTTGTCATACTCCCCTGTTATATCACACCAGACGCATCCCTTTATTGCTCCTGTTGATGGTACATGGAGGACTTTAGCTATAGCAGGAAAGTCTAACACGAAATGGAGCAATTTCACTTTTAAGGCAAATGGTGCTTTGGTGTACGAGTTTACTATTTCACACCCAGACAACTGCAGAATTTCATCAACGAGAATCCCTATGTATGGGTCCAAACTGTTGGGTTCTTTTCTACCATTTCCCGGAACAATACCAACCACCAGCATTGACCCAATCGTCTTTCTTAAGGTGGGAGGTAGATTCAACAGTTGCACCACTAAGGGCCACATCGAATACATAGACCCAATAGCTCTCCAAGGACACAAACCGTCAGTTGATAAGGCCAGTACAACCCCGTCTTTGTTCCCGGAAAAAATGCCATCCGAACCATACCAATCAACACGCCATTTTTCCGTATCGGAAATATCAGAAATAACCGACTTTATTTCGCTGCTGGTACATGTCGACTGAAGAAGCTTGGCCATATTCACAGAACCGTAATATCGTGCGATTCTTGGCCCAATCGGATAATAGCTAAAAGCTTTTTGCGGCCTACTCCCTTGAACAAAACGCGGTTGCTTGCAAAATAGACACTCCTTTGCAGAAGCCAGGTGCCCTTGGTAAACACAGCAATCATTTATGCAGCAATGGTATCGCTCTATGTCAATTAAAAACGGTTTCAGACATTCTTTAGCAGCCAAAAACGATACTGGCATTTGATTACCTTTTGGCAATAGTAAATCGTGGTCCACCTTAAAGATTTCTGACAAAGCTTCTTTGGACATATACGGATGGCATGCGAAGGTTTTTAGACGTAAAAACACGGCTTCAAGCACAGATGTGTTGCTACCAGGATAGACCTTTGTTGTAGCAGTCCAATGGCTTTCGTACAATGATTCATCGAATTTCAAATTCCGTGTGTAGCTGATGTTTGGAAAGGAAGTCCTATCCGAAGATTTGCTGTCATCTTGCTGGTGCCTCCGCGCTATCCGCTTACTTTTCAAGTCTCCACCACATGCATGTGACGAACAGAAGCACGGTACTGCAAAACAGAAAAGAAGCAGCTTTATTCATTTGTTTGAAAGATTCTATATGATGTCATTTATTTTGAATCAATCCCAACTCGTAAAATTAATTCTCTAAGTACAGTTAACTCCCGGTTACTTGAACCTCTGGTCAAGGGCTGTTAAAATCATATGGAAAAGCTTGGTTTCCGGGGTTCGAGTGGTTCGAGTTAACGAGTAGTTTAAGAAATGTCAAAAGGACCGCAGAAAACCGTTCGACTTAACCGGTGTTAGAGTTATCGGGAGTTTACTGTAGTTATAAATTAGAATACCTAGGCTAAAGATTGCGCAACATTATAGATAATGAACTGAAGTACCTTTATCTTCACTTCCTCCAGCAGCGAGCAAAGTACGTGGCTGGTGTAAGGAATAACAAGCAGTTGCAACAAAACTGATAACTTTCGCAATAAAATTTCCCTTTCCGGTCCAATGGAGTCCCATTCTACTTTTTTCTGACATCGAATACTGTGTGAGTGAGGATAAGAGTAGGTAGAATCTCTGATTTTTCAGTTCTTGTGAATAACTTTACTTACAAAACTGACTATATTGAACTAAACTTGGGCGGGAAGGGGTAAAAATAATGAGTGTAAAAATGCAACCTGGTAATCATTAGCAAAGGCCAATATAAATATAAGCGGTGTTAATTTTTATTAAAACAAACAAAAGCTTATGACAAAATTACAAGATGAACCTAAACCACAAATCTTATGTGCTTCGGTTTTCGAAACTGTCTCAGGTTAAAAGCTGTTTTTAATTAAACATCGACAACATTTCTACAGCAGTAAATCCGCGAAATGTACTTGAAATTATATGCTAATCTTCTAAATTTCGCCATCTCTGATTCATTAAATTTTCTCGTCCGTTAACGCTATTCTTTTCTATTTGTATCTATATTAGTACGTAATCCACTAAAACAGGCAGCTTTCTAAAAATGAAAGAGAAATGATTAATCACATACCTGGTAAGTGATGATACGTTTACGAAGGAACACTTGATCTCAATGGCATGCGTACAGAAATTGACAATCTTTTCTTTGCCAGAGAAGCATTGAAAATATGGAAACAATTTGATTGTCCCCCGAAACATTAGATAGTATTTCGAAAAAACCGAAACCAAAAGTTGAAAAAATTGCATTTCTTGAAACCATCGAAACCAATTCGAAAAAACCGAAACCAAAAGTTGAAAAATCTGTATTTTTTGAAACCATCGAAACCAATTCGAAAAAACCGAACTCATAATTTTGGGTTCGGTTTTCTCGAAAAAGCTCAATTTGATCGAATATATAACGGTAATTTCGACATGGTTTCAAGTTTAATCAATTTTATAACGGAGTTTTCGATTTTCTAATAAAAAACGTACATTTCTAACGGTTTTCACCAACAATGAGGCGAAACGCATGAACGCCTTCATCAATTAGTTTGTCTCTGTCAATAAAATCATCGATGTATGTGGCAGAATAAGCGGGGCAGTTTTGCACTTAGAGACGTTATAAAAAATGGTAGGAGTATGAAGCGGAATAGTGCGCTTATAACTCTATTGGCTGCTGGGCATGGGTGGTACATAATTAAAAGTATAGCTTGGCCGTAAATTTATACTACTAGACAATTTTGCATAAGATCATTCTACATGCTCCGTTATCCTTCAGTGGAGGATATTTTAAAACTCAAATATTTGTTTACTTCTTTGGTTATCATCGTTGAAAATCATTGAATTGTATTTGCATAGGGTCTCTTTATAAAAACCTTTGAATAAGTACTTGTTCTGTTATTGTTAAAGGTATCCTGAACTCATTGATTTAACTGGAACGTAAGCAGTTATAACCTTTAGTGAAGCACGCAATTAGCATATTGTCACTTTTTAACTACATATTTCATTTCTAACCGACTCTTAGTTTGTGAGAAGGAGGTAAACCCTTGTATGTGTGACGTCAATTGAATTCAGGATACAAACACTTCTGAAACACTTCAGTACTGAAAATACATGTATACTTACATGAACTTTACTTTTCTTGTCATAATTCTACCCAACTGTTTTCACTGCGCATGCGCGAAATTGGGATCTATTACATGGCCACTTCATAGCAGCTGGAATAATATATGATGAAAACCATGATGTGTTTTGCCTAATTATGGCTCATTTACCTCATACTAGCATATTTCTACTGCGCATGCGCGATCTTTGGTTTTATTATATGGCAACCTGATAGCCTTTACAAAGTTACCTGGTGAAGACGTTTATGTGTTTTGCCTAATTATGACTGATTTTACGTGTACTAACATGCTGTAAATGCGCATGCGCAAATTCCAGGCTTATTACACAGCCACCTGATAGCACTGGAAAAATTACTTGGTGAAGACCTTAATGTGTTTTTCTTAATTACGGCTCATTCAGTTCATATTATCGTCTTTTTTACTGCGCATGCGCGATTTTGGTTTTAATTATGCGGCAACCTGATAGCCCTTGAAAAGTTACCTGGTAAAGGCCTTCACGTGTTTGGCCTAATTATGGCTCATTCCAAACTTAAAGGTGTTTACTACATTTGTGGTAGGTTTACTACATTTGACGGAGTTACTACATTTGTCGTAGATTTTACTACATTTAACGTTACTACATTTGACGGAGATTTTTACTACATTTAACGGAGTTACTACATTTGTCGTAGAAAATTTACTACATTTGACTGTGTAACACTACCTACATTAGTATAGTAATAATTGAACTCATTTGCTATTACTTTTTGATCTAATGTTTCCCGATTGTTTATGATTATTTTTCGTGGAAAGTTTTCAGTTATTGCTTTAAGTTTTCCGGTTACCTCCTTCATAAGGTTCCAGGTTTTCTTGGAGTTATAAGCATGAGCTTGGAACTGTGATGAATAATAGTTCTGTTTTGCTTAGTTCTTTAATTTTTCAAAAAACGTTTTTATATTCTTTACACTTTTTCTCATTGGCATATAATCTGCGTTTTAAGAACTTCCTACACAACTTTTGTTTTTGTTTAGAAGACTTAAGTAACCCTGCCGTAATTCATGGGCTAAGTAAGTTTCTCGCTTTATAGTTATCTTTGTCAGAGGAAAGTATTTATTGTAAGTTTTGGAAAGTTACTTTAGAAAAATATCGTATGCTACATCAGCGTCCATTATGCTTTTGTTCTTAGAATTGAAAGGTCTAATAAACTTTTCAATTTTTTCAGGGCCTCAAAAAAACGTCCAAATACCATAATCATTTCGTGGAAAGGAAGACATAATATACTTGGCCATCCTGCCTTAACGCATGTGTCGAACTACTGACTGAATGGAATAAAGAAATATCAAGTGTGAAATGGGCCCTAATTACTTCAATCTAATGAATGCCGACTTTTCAAAGTCATTCTTTGCAAAGAAAGAAAGAACTGCTCCGTATTCTGGTTGAATGAGTTTAGGCGATCTTTCTTTTTTCATAACTATATTTCAAAAACAACGAAACAGGTTGAAACAGAGCTGCGAAATTTTATGTATGTACATATTTGCAGGTGTGCTTGTTCTTCACTTCATTCTTCAATCACATAAATCAGTGAGATTGTTTTCCTTCCTCGAGAAACAGAAAGAAGTTCCACAAATTTTATAAGAGCCAATAGAACAACTTGCGACTTACCGTTCAACTGTTTCTTCCCAACCCAATTACACATCATAAAAATGTTTTAAATCCTTAACTGAAAATACATGACTAAAGGTGATAAAATTTATAAAATATTGTGGCTGTGAATGTCAGACAGATGAGCAAATGTTGATCAAGTGTGGGTGTCTAAATATCAGTTTCGATCTTACAACGAAGAAACCTTGGCGAGTTGGTACCACACGAGTTATCTCGCATTTTATTGGTCGAGTACACGACACATGAAACTAAGAACCTTAAAGTATTACACAGTTTGCTGTGGAAATCATTATGATAACATATCGCTTTTCGTTGTCGATATTACTACTTATTATAGCAACAACCAATGGAATTGAACTGAAGCCGAATGGGTATCCTAGAATTCAATGATTTTTGCTTCAAATTTACTTTTCTATAGACAATTCTATATTTTCTGCAAGATTCATGTTTTGTTAAATTTTGAATCTACATTTGGTTAATTTTAACTTCATCTTTACTAAATCAAGGGCTAACTGAATGATTTCTGGGACATTTAGGCGGAATGTCTGCTCCAAGGTCACTACATTTACTGGTTACAGATTGAAAGAGTCTGTGTATGTTGGTTATGAGAATTACATGTCATGTTGTGGTCTTTTCTGCTGGAGTAAATGTCAGAAGTCAAGGTAAAGCTGTTTGTCTGTGAATATTACTCATAATTTCAAGCAACAGCATCGATGGTTTTGGATTCATCTCAACGTAGGTTAACGGCTGAATGAAATTTCAATTTCAAAAGAATTTCAAAAGAAAGAAATTTGTGAAAATGCGTCTTCTTAGACCTGTGCAAAGTGTCTTTTCTGTAAGGCCTGGGTAGCCTCGTCTCTGCTTTTTTTGTTTAAAGTCTTCCCTCTTACAACTCTTTAAAGGTTTTGTCTTTGTTAGAGCTGTTCGACGAAAATACACGAAGGCAGTCCAGCAAAAGATCACTAAAACCACATATTCATGCTGTGAGGGCTGGGCTCCACTCAACGGCGAGTGTTCCATTCGTAAGTTTTTATTCCACGTTTTACCATTATACCCAGTTTCGTACCCAGGGCACACAAAGCTCATAATCTTCATTAACTTGTATATTCGCTTATGTAGTACGTGGTTTGTTACTTCCTATACTTATTAGAATGATTTCGTATTGTCAAAACTAATGATTTATCGATTCTAAATATTAATTCAACCTGCTCAAAATAATTTTTTTGAAAAATAAATTATAATAAATAAACTGGAGACATGAATTCTTTGCGTCATCAAAACGTGGTAAACAATCTAAGGGAGTGTTTATATGAGAAAAATCAGCCCTGTTTCAGCCTCGGTTTACTGAGATCTCGGCTGACACGTGACTTTCACTGAGAAATAATAGCGCGTTTATATGAGAAAAAATCATCACAGTGGAGATCTCGGTTTGCCGGACTGAGATATCCCATGTAAACAAATTTTCTTTTATTCAGCCCGGCAAAACGGGCTTAATTTTACATAATATAATAATATATTCTTAATTTTCAAAAGGGCGGATAGAAGAAAGGGAAACAAAGTTTAATGGCAATACCATAAGCTATGTTTCTATGTCTGCCATTTTGAATATTTACCTGCTTAGAAAATCAAAACGAAACCGCGCGATAACATCTGGCCTGGTTTGCCGGGCTGAATTTTTCTCATGTAAACAGAAAAAAAAGCTGTCTCGACAAACCGAGGCCCCCGTTTAACCGGGCTGAAACCGGGCTCTGATTTTTGTCATATAAACACCCCCTAAGTAGGCAATTCTAATTCTTTTAATTCTTTCACCAGCAATATGCAGACCATCTTGTGCGCATGGAAATTGCATTCGGCCAAATGTATGCAAGTGTAATTCAGGCTTTGTGGGGACAAGTTGTAACCAAGGTAACTTGTTCGATATATATATATATATATATATATATATATGAATGATGGCAAAACATTTGTTGTTATATTTTTCATCGAATAATATTCTTTCAGATGTGGATGAATGTATGAAAAAGCCTGGTGTGTGCGACCAACTGTGCCACAATGTACCAGGTTCATACATATGCTCTTGCAACAAGGGTTTCAACAAAGTTGGCTCTCATCCTAAGAACAGAACCTGCTCAAGTAAGTGAGAATTTTGATATCGCTTTTGTTCTACAAGTCTAGATCAAGTACATCATAAAACTACCATAATACAATGCGAAAAATCATTAATCACGCTTCAATTGAATAATAAATAAATAAACAAATAAATAAATAAATAAGAAAAGAACGAAACTGATATTCTCGAAGCTAGTAATTATGGCATTGCATTGTGGTAGCTGTATGATATATTGAGGAATGCTTTGCTAATCATAAAACGTTGACAAAATTTCTGTAGATGTAAACGAGTGTTCAATTTCATCCACCTTGTGCAAGTGTGCTGATCCATTTTCATCGTGTCGTGCTTCGTGTCAAGATACCATTGGTTCATACAAATGCAAATGTTCCAAAGGTTATAAACTAGCCGGGGATAACATTTGCGTCGGTGAGAAGTTTCTTTTGACTTGACGCACAAATTGACGTCACAAATGGTGAACAGAGGAGAATAAGATCAATCTATTCTTTAGCCATTCATTCGTTGGCCTAACTTAATTCAATGTCCTTTGAATGGAAATACATACTTTGATATGGGGAAAATAAGTCACTTTTCCCAACTGAGCCAGGCCGCATGTGATCACTCCTTACCTATAATGACATATTTTCTTTGTCCACCGAACGTGATATCTACTTCACCAACCTCAACTTCTTAAAAATGAAATCAAGCATAAAAAGTTTAATAGCTTACTTTTTGCACAGATTCGAATGATTGTGGCTCGAACAGCCACGGGTGTCAGCATTTTTGTTTCAATAATGGCGGGAAAATTACATGTGGTTGCAAATCTGGTTTCCAACTGGATAAAGGAGACAACAAAAGTTGCTTAGGTAAGTAAAAATCTTTTGGTGACAAACGCATGAAAGTCTTTTGTCGCCGTAGTTGAAGGGTGTCCTTGAAAGAGCTGGAGAAAAGTAAATTTCAGATGGATGAGCAGCTAAGATCAATCTTTTTATTAATTCTGTGTTTTTACAGACATTGATGAATGTTCGTATGCAAATGGAGGTTGTGAGCAGATTTGTCGAAATCAAGATGGCAGTTATCAATGTCTTTGTCGAAGCGGATTTTACCTCGCACCGGATAACCGCACATGTCATGGTAAAACTCTAGACTGTGATTTGTTCCACAGACTACTGTACACAGACTATACAAGCGTCATGATAGTTCTCTTGGAAACCTTTTTCATTTGTAGTGACAGAAATTCTAATCATAGACTTTATTCTCCCTTCTGGAAAATTACAAATAAAAATAATTCAAGATTGAAGTTGGTGAATAATAATGGCAGACATTTTGTTTTTCTCCACAAGAAGAGACTATGGAATCTATGGTAAAAAGCTCAAAAACCGGGGGATCATAATCTGAATTGGTGCAATCTATGGATGTCTACAATTAAAAGAATAGTTCTTTTGTAATGTGGAATGTGTTAACTTTTTCATAGATATAAACGAATGCATCAACAATCGGCCATGTGATTCAAGATTAGGTATATGTGAAAACACTCGAGGGAGTTACAAATGTTCCTGTCAGAAGGGCTATGCTCTAGACCGAACTGGATTGAGCTGTGTAGGTAGGTATCACAGGTCCTTGATAATCCTTTCACATGACTGTGAAATTTGAGGACATTCTATGTTTCCTTTAAGTCTTATAAGGCTATAATATCATGTACCAAGGCCATACCCAAACAACCCTGAATCTCATCCAATCAACAAGTCAATGTCAGTTATATTATTTCACAATTTTTTTTCGCCATTTTTCAGATTATGACGAATGTGCTACAAACCATCATGGATGTTCACATAAATGCGTGAATTTGATTGGTTCTTATCAGTGCGCATGTTTGCCAGGTTTAGCACTCTCTTCTGATGGACGATCATGCGAAGGTTTGTTCAAATATCATATTGTAACATCAACATACACCAGCATCAAAAAAGACTAATAACATCTCTATTTTTTACTCAGACATTGACGAATGCTTACAAGGAACGCACTTATGTCATCAACAATGTAAAAATGAATTTGGAAGTTACAGGTGTTCATGTAGAAAAGGCTATCGTCTCCACACTGACGCTCATACATGTAAATGTAAGTCTAAAAGAATCTTTGCAAGTCGTAAGAAAAGGAACATATTAGGCATTATTGAGTTCAGTTTAGGTTTTAGTAGAACATCTGTGAATCATCAACACTCCAGAACTTTATCATTAAGAAGGAGGAGCTGATTAAAAATGGATTCGTAAAAATTAACATCAAAATGACTATTATAGAGACAAGTGGAAAATGAAGCTCAGAAGAGAATCTCTTACGTCGTTCTTCTTCGATCTCCTTCTTTTGTAGCCTTACCATGTCAAAAGCTACCAGAGATTCCATATGGTGATCTAACGTGTCCGTCTCTCCAGCCCGGATCCATTTGTTCCTACAAATGCAAAACTGGCTACTACTTGGAAGGAGACAGTCAATATAAGTGTATGGAAGCACAGCGATGGAGTGGCAGAGTAAGCAGGTGTAGAGGTATGTATTTCAGGTCATATATTATATAAAGGTAATGATTAAGCTTGTGGAAATGCGCACAACATCCAGTTTGTTCTAGTTGGTTATGTTTTTTAGTAGTATTGTTGCTTAATTTATTGTTCACCATTAATCGAAAATATCCCCTCTTGAAAACCTTTTGTTCGTTTTATCTGTTTAATCAAAGTATCAAGTCTGGGATATTCAAATCATTATAGAGCGCACAGCCTAGGACTTCAATCTAGTGTCAGAATTTTAAAAATTGTGCTGTAGTTATGCTGGTGTTGCATCATTTCAAAATTTCACATTGCTAATTTATCTAAGATCCTTGTAGCACTGTTGCTTAATTTTTTGAGAAAAGTGACTAGCATTTCTTATAAACTTGTCACTTGTTAAAAAATAAATGTTTATCGCAATGAGCATCACTGTCAGTACTGCGGGAAATAAATGTCCTTAGCGATGCCAGCTTAAAAAAACACATTGGCGCAGATTAATAACTCGTGTTACCAAAATATCATATTATTATTTAGCAAAACCATGCCCTACAGCTTACCCGCCAATCAATGGTATCTTAATGTTACCATGCCGACAAAAGTTTGGAGCGAGATGTATTGTTCAATGTAGTCATGGCTACTCATTGGTAGGATCGGGATTTATCGAGTGTGCGTCGAGAAACGGAATCATTTCGTGGAACACGAACGATAACTTTTGCAAAGGTAAATTTGTTTCGTTTCGTGCATAATTCTTCAGAGATGCGTCATGTAAGGGCCTGGGCCTAATCGATTGGCAAATACATAAAAAATGTTTCTATTAAAGGTTTGTTCTCCATGGTAACAATAGGAAGATTTTATGAAATTCTGAATCTCTTTAATTCCGTTCCTTCTTCTTTTTGTTCAGCGGTACAGTTGTGTAAACCAAATCCATGCAAACATGGCGGTCGTTGTCACGTGGTGTCTCGTATTTCCTACAGATGCGACTGTCGAAATACAGGATACATTGGGGACAGCTGTTCACTTGGTTTGATAGAGATTCCAAGTCTTCCCACTTTGCTTGACCACCAAACGTCAAAACCACTTTTCATAAAAGCTCATCCGTCTCGAGAGATCACTATTACGCCAACAATTCCAAACCACGGTCTTCTCTTTGAACCGAACGTCATAAAAATAACGTACCCGCAATCCCGATCCAGTTTCAAGATCAAAGCCAGGAATATAACTGGACGCATGCGGGTTTATTTTCAAGTATCGGGGGAGAGTAGTTCAGAGTTTTTGCAACCGACCTCAATAGTTGGTCGGGTTGTCTCTGGTTCCGCAAGACCTTTGAAGAGACTATTATCCAAGAACCTCCTCGTTAAACAGTATCATGCCGTTAGAATTGGTACGTGTGACAATAATGACGCCACGGCAGTTTTTCTTCATTCATCATGTCCTTGGGACGGTCTAAACTCCGTTGGTCATATCTCCGTTGGAACAGTGTCTTTTCAGGTACCCTTCTCCGTGGCAGGTTTTACGTCACCCGCAGGTGCAAAAACAACAAATAGGCGGCTGTTTTCGCCTCGTGATAACGTGGTGGAGAGCATTCGGATAGGTATCGGTTCGTGTAAATCTTCACCATGTGATAAACACTTCACCACAGAAGAGTTTAATGAAGTATTGAGAAGAAACATGTTCATCAAGGCGTATTTACATCAAGTGACGTCATTATCACCATGGTTCCTGCGAATATTTTTGAATCCAGTTTATAACGGCTTTGACTCGAGTAACTTCCAATCCCTTGTTTATAACGGTCGTGTTCCGTCGAATTTACCAAGTTGCCCAAATCTCCCGAAATTGAACGGGTGTTTCTTCTCCATATTAACGTCAAAAGCATCTATTGACTTGCAGTTTATGTCCAATCTCTTTCATGTTAATGGGGTAACAACTTCTTGTCTTGTGCTGGATTTATGTCATAACGTTTATTACATGTCTCTCCCGATCACACATGGGATTGATACCACTGAACAATTGAAACAAGCAGGGGTCAAAGATACTGAGCTCATTCTGTCCGGACTGAGCATATCAACAGGATCCACCGTACAAAAGAGATGTATCGACGTGTACCAAAAGGGCGATGAAAGTTTACGCAATGTCTGCATTTCAGGGAATTTTTGGACGAAATTGAAGCTATCTCAAAAAAAGGCTTTTATGAATTATACTTTCCACGGAGATGTTGTAGGCAAAATCAGTGACGTGAACAAAGTGAGTTTCTGTTTACTGTTTACTTTCTGTGAGCTTTAAACTTTTTGTTGTTGTTGTTGTTGTAGATGTTGTTGTTCAGTCTTGTGAATTTTTCATTTGTTTTTATAGCTGGGTAGTTCGCGTTTAGACGAACCTTACACTGCTATTGGTTCGGGAGATCTAGATTTAACGCTGGCTATACCTGTTGGTGGCAGCACTTTGAAACTTCAAATTTCGGATAAGAATATCAGTTTTCTGAAAACAAGTTCAGGTGAGAAACATGTTGTTAACTTTATTTGTTGATGTTAAAAAACTATTCCCTTCCATTTTAATTTCTATTTCTTCCAAAACCACTTGTTACCGTAATTCGTAAGAAAATGCGAGAAAACGTGTTTAAAGGTTCATCTTTTGTATAGTATTACATGAAAATGTTGCATAAAAGCACTCATTTTATCGGATTGGAAAAACAAAGCTGATGTTGGATGTAAACTGATTTTAACTCCATCAAAAAATATCCCTTGTGTTGTTTTTATTCAGGATTTCAAGTAGCGGAATCACCAAACGACGGTATGAAGTTGGTGACTGAACATTCGAAAGTAAAATTCATCTACGAATCACCTACATTGATTTTGAAACCACGTGATGGTGTTGCCGAGATTGACGTTAATTACATCATGACAGGTGGAGCAGTTATTGCCGTCAAAAATCAAGTGGCTTTGAAACTGAAGCTGAGTGTGATGTTGGGTAACATCAATGGGTTGTTTGGTCTTCTCAAAGCGACAGGTGGCTTCCAAGTAGAAACATCATTCTTGCAACAGTTAAGAACCAGACTGTTGCTACTGACAACAAAGCTGAGGTCTGCTGTAGATTACAAAACCTTGATCATTGAAATAAATTCCTTGCAGGAGTTATTGTCAAGTTTGAGAGATGTTCTTGATGGTATCATCACCAGGGTGTCGTTGGATCCACTACTGAGTCGTGTTATATTGGCAAGGTGTACATTCATCTTGAAATATCTAGACAGTCAGGATATTACACCGCTGCCCACCGTTTCTCCCGTGAAAGAAAAGTTCAGCGGTGTGAAAATGAAATTTCACGGAACAGTATGCTTGCATAAATTATGTATACATCATTGCTTCCTGGATATGTTGTTGGAACAGAAAGATAATATTTTGATAAAATGCAGAACAAGACGTCATCAGTATATTCGATCTAAGATCAGAGTTGAAGACAACATGCTGGTGATTATAAGGGTCAGTACACACAGTTCACAATTTGACATGCAGTTTCCTGTGGTAGTGTCTATATTCAACCAAAATGCACATGGAGTGTTAAAAGCAAATACTTCCGATGTGATATGCAGTGTTCCTTTCTTTACACTCAGCGATGGTGTCGTCGCTAACGTCACTGCTCACACAAAGACCGACAGCACGTCAACTTGGGAGTCGCTGGTGTTTTCATTATCTGGACATAGTGATCACACGTCAAATTTCTCCAAAGAACTGGAACGAGAAGTTGGTGTTTTTCTAACAAAGCACGCAAATCAGACTGTTAAAAAAATTAACGATTTAAAGTTGGTGCTCCAAAAAACGAAAGAAAAGTTCAAAATCGCTGAAGAGGAAAAACAGAAAGCTTTGAAAATTCTTAAAGAATTAGAATATGAAGAGAAAAATGCCGTCTACCGATACAACAAGGCGTTGTCTGATTTGCAGAATAGTAAACAGCAATTTCGTTCTTATCAAGTGACAAGCTACCTGAGGAATTACCAGTACTTTTTTGATAAGCAATGCAAACTGCAGACGTGCAAGCCGACGTGTGTCAACAGAGAGCTATGTCACATCTGTCAACATCCTCAAACTGTCAATACTAATGTTCTGTCTTGCAAGAATGTCATCAAAAAGGTTCGAATCACACAAGAGGAACAATATGACGGAGCTTGTCACCAAATGAAAAGAATTTATAGAAATGTCTACACTGGAACGTGTCAGGGTGGTGGAGATTCTTCTGAAATCCAACAAGCTCTACCTAATTGGTCAGCAGGAATTGGAAATACCATTGGCGGTCCAGTTGGAGCTTTGATTGGTGGGCTTGTCGGGGGCGTTGTTGGTCAGTTCTTCGTAGGGTGTGAAGATACATGGTCAAAGGTAATCGATAAGAAGTTGGTGGTAACTCCGTGCAAAAAACTCAGATTGCATTCAGTTACAAAGCAGTGGGCACAATCTGAATGTAATAATTACGAAAAAGCAGTTTTGACTCGATACGGAGCTCCAAGAGAGTGTAACTGCACAAATGAATGTGTGAATGTGCGAGACCCACAATGTGTAGCTAGTAACAGACTATGTCAGGCAGAACACAAGCGTGTATTGAAGCGGTTACTGAGCACAGCTAATGTTTACGAAGATTCCGCAACAAGGTTTTTAGATAACGAAAAGAATGTAACAGTTATGCAGAATAATTTAGAAAAGATACGAAATAAACTGAACAGTCATCGAGTCCGAGTAGAACAGGTATTGGTCTCGTTCAATCAAATTCTAGCATACAAAAAGAAAATATTGGCTGATGTATCGAGACTAAGCGATCCTGCAAACATCGATTATTGCCTTATGGATTCTTTCCAAAAATTTGGGAACTTACAGATCCGGTCGATTAATTTTGGTCCGGTAACCAAGTT
This sequence comes from Turritopsis dohrnii, assembly GCA_027922465.2. Taxonomy (NCBI): domain Eukaryota; kingdom Metazoa; phylum Cnidaria; class Hydrozoa; order Anthoathecata; family Oceaniidae; genus Turritopsis; species Turritopsis dohrnii. The sequence continues at coordinate 33,358 of BQMF02000549.1, read as the reverse complement.
AGAGACGAACATCAGATTTTCCATGGTCACTCTGTCTAACAAGAAACTCGTAATCACTTCCACTGATTTGAACGTACTTGGTCTGCGATTATATTTAAGCCAGCACATCAAGGAAATCGTCTCAAAGGTTTATTGTCCATCATTGTTCGCAAGACAACGTTTAAAAAGAGCTGATCAGTCAACATCCAAGCTGTTCTTTGCATCTTACTCCAAGGCTGATGACGTATGTAATAAGATCCTTGGGTACTATATGTACTTAAGACACGCGATTACATCCCTTCGAACTCTAGCGATGGATATGAAGACTAAAGAGAGGAAAGCCAAAACAAAGTTGCGTTTAGCACAGCAAAAACTAAACCAACTGACCAAAACCGTGTTGCCAGATGAAGTCATTCAAAAGGACATTGAAACTCTGATTGATCAAATATCAGCATTGCAAACAGATTTAGAAAACTATGGAAAAAACAAAACAATCGATTATTGGTTGCGCGATATGGAAACCTTTAATAAGGAATCGAGATTCCTGGAAAATTATGGATTTGAGGACAGCGTCAATAAAATTTTGAGGAAATTTCATGAATTGGGTTCTTTATCTGGCATCGATGAAGATCAATTTTATCGTGGTTTAGAAAACCTGCAGCAGTTATTCGACTTATTTCTGGAGAAAAGTGAGGATATAACCAACATGAAGGACTTAGAACGGTTTTCTTTCTATCTGTATTACATTTACTTACAAATGTGGAAAACAACCAAATTTTGTTTCCAAAGCATGCCGGTTCGTATTCATCAACCAAAAGTGATAACGACATTGATTGGAGATCAGGTGTCGCTTCATTGTGACGCTGCAACTAAAAAGAATAGAAAATATATCTGGTACCAAAACAAACAAGAAGTTGCTTGGGAACATTCAGACAACTTAACCATTACGATAAATTCTGCAAGTGAAGGATTGTATCGTTGTAAGGTGGAGACGTTGACATTAATGAACGTCTCCAATGACGTCTACTTTGTCGTGGAAGCAAAACCGACAATTACCGAACAACCGAACGATGTAACCGTCATTTTATCGGAGGAACAAAGTAGATATTTCTTCACTTGTAACGTGTCTGGTCTACCACGCCCAAACATCACCTGGAAATATACTTCCTTTGATGGGAAATTTTCTTTCAATTTTTCAACTAGCGAGCCTCTTCTATATCTCAATAAAAGTACTGTGCGTCCAGGATTTTACATGTGCATTGGAAGAAACAAACACGGCCTATCTGAAAGCCGAAAAGCGATCATGAATGTCCTAAAGAGCTGCACAGCATCACAAGTATTTCAACTATCTCTCAGTGTACCCAGAGCAGAGCTTACTGACATGCTAACAAGGATCTTCTACTCTGATAAAGCGAATAAGGCGTGGTCAACGTCAAAAAGCCAGACTATTACCATCGCCATCAAACACGTTACAAACGACCTTTCAACTGTCACTTTCAAGTTATTAGACACTGGTGTTAATCAAACTAGTCGGAGATGCGAGTTACCTTCCCGAATAATGTTGTCACTAGTCTCTACTGCAAAATCAAACATGGTGCAACTGCTCAAAAATGTTCTGAAAACATTGTCAGTGAAGACAGACGAAAGCAACAGCATAGCGGAAATTCGAGAAAATTTACGATCAACTCTTTTGCTGGAACCTTTGCCAGAAGAATTTTGTCCGCGTGGTTACTATCTACATGAAAGTCAATTCAAATGCGGTACGTATTCGTTTATTACTAAATACCATTCAAACGGCCCTTTCTGCTGGTGCTCAATGCCTGAAGTGAGTTTTTCAAGAATTTTATTTAAACACATTCCTTCGACCTACGCTCATGTTCGTTTAAGTCTGGATAGTTTAAGTTACCTTTTCTTTTGATTTCGTACCTACGTACCTACCTACAACTTTCGAATTTGTTGTTTCTAAAATGTCACGAATAGAAAAACTTCGTGAGGTAATTATATCATCCACAAGTTTGAACATTCTATACACAACGTGAAAAGTCATAAGTCGAGCTAAATATGTCTCTGTTATCTAGATTTTGTTGCATCTTCATAGCTGTTCTGTCATTATAAGTTCAGCAATCAACTACTTTCTCCGACTTTCATTTACTAATACTTTAAATACTTGTTGTCCATGTTGCTGTCGCAGGAATCTGTGAGAATTCAAGCCGGGTTTCTAGTCAGTAAACTTGTGAGAAAAGCAATGTTGAATGACATGTACATGACTAGTGCGTTGAAACACTTTTTAACCAACCGGACATAGTCCTCGATCCTCAAGAAAGTTTAAGAATAATTCTAACTTTGAATAGATCTTTTCATAAATTACCTCGTAACAAACAACGCTTCGTTTTCATCCTGAACAACAGAGGCGGATAAAGACATAGTCAAACTTTTTCTCAATTATTGTTTAGTAATTGAAGGTTTTCTTTTCTTTTCTTAACAACTGAACTCTCCTCCAGAAAGTTTGACTATGTTCGAAATCCGCCTATGAACAATAACGATGTTTGTCATTAGGAAATTAAGAATTTTATGAAGCATTTTCCCCTGTGAAATACGAGGTAAAGTAAATATGTAACAACACTTTCAAAACTGAAAGCCAATCTTAAAAAAAGTGAGTCTAAGACGATTTCTTATGAAAACCTGATAGTTTTCTCACAAAATCGTGTTTGATTAGTTTCTTGAAATTGATTTTGATAAGAATTTGATATGAAATGATTTTAATATTCTATTCCTTAGTTGAATGCAGTGCAGGACACTACGAAAGTGGAGGCAAATGTATCAAGTGTTTTCGAGGTACATATCAACCAAAGAGTGGATCAATTGACTGCAACCTATGCCCACCAGGGCAGTTGTCAACAAAACAGGGTGCAGTCAGCATTATTGAATGTGAATAAATAAAATTAGAAGAAAATTTTACTTTCTGCATTGAATGTAACTCATTAGAAACTGCTAACAATTCCTGTGACGTAACTGTGACGGTCAATGTTAAGGATTATTACTGCCTATTTCCAACCAAGAAAAATTTCCGCGATAAGTAATCGCTGCTTAACCCCCAGAAAAACTTGAAGAACGAGTTATCTCCCCACTCCCCTAAATGAAGAAGAAAGAAATTTGCAAAAGTCTCCCAAAAAGACTAAATTTCAAAATGCTTACAAAAAATGTCTTTTTTGCCGGTTTAACCATTTAATAGTTTGTACTGGTGTCCCGTAAAAAGACTTTCATGGTGTGACGGTAAATTAAACCAGGTACGTATGATCGTTATTGAGAATACAAGTGGTTTTAAACATTTAAAATGTTTCTAATCAATTTTACAACATTGTAGATCAAAAAGAAAAGGAAAATCAAATTTTCAACAGACAGAAGTTTCTGTATCACACTGGTACACATAATTGAAATGTCTCCTTTATGATCTATTCTTTCCTTTCTTTGTTTTGAAGATACTACTAAATTGCGAACTCCGTGTAGAACCAGCTTTGAAGAATAAAATAATATTAAGACATTAACTTTTACTACTATGGAAATATGAACAACGGAGTTGCTGATAACACATCAAATCGCCGATGTGGAAAGAGAAAGCGGAAGTAATAGTTTCGTCCCTAAACAGAACGATTGAACAGCTTATTGACTATATTTCAAACAAACGCCACCATAGCAGCAAAGATAATTGGCGAGCTTTCCTTTGTGCCACAACTTTTTAAATTAGCGAAATTGGAACGCTGCAGTTAGTTTTGCTAGAAAAACTGAATTGATTTGAAATCCTCGAAAATGAATCCGCTAAATTAACCTTTTATAAAATTAACTACGTTCAATAGACTATTGGTAAACTCATATTAACACAACCATTGATAATCAAGTCAGATATGCTGGAAGTAGGAATTTACACGGCTTCTTCTTGGCTTTGAGATGCACCTAATGGATTTACATATCTACTGGTGTTTACAATCAAAACAATCTTTCAGAACATTTCGAAACAGATAAAGGCATAGGTAAGGTTTGTCCTCGCGACCACACGCCCTACCGATCTTCGCTTTACGAGCCTTAAACTAGATGTATGTTCCTAGTGGAAATTTCAACAACTGCTTTTTGCTTTTGAGAGTTTCCACATAGGTTTACATGTTAACTAGTCTTTACAATTGTGGTATCATCTCCGTCCATTACAAGAAAATGCAAAGGCACAGGCGAGGCTTGAACTCGCGATCTTCGGCTTACGAGACCGACGCCTTACCACTTGGCCACTGCGCCTTGAGTTATCTAAAAGTGCCAAAATTCATAAATTGATCTCTGATTTCTCAAACGCAACAATTTCTGGTTCATCAACGATTTTCAACTCCGAAACTAATGACTTCTAATCAAAGAAATAGCGATGATCTGTAGTCACCAATCGAGTTATATCTCCAAATTTAATAATACTGCTGCCATCTCGTTAGGTGAGAATTATTTTTTTCTATTTCCATTTTTGGAAAAAAATGAGCTCCAATTGTTTTCAAGCTTTTCAGGATCATTTCGTTCTTTCTCCGTGAGCTTTTTCCAAAAACAAGCGCAAAATCTCCTTCAAACGACAGTCTGATATTGTTTTATCTCCTTATTCGTTATAACGCCTTAAAATTATTATGTTCTATCTCCAAAAGCCAAGCAAATACGACTTATTCTGTGTACAGGTTATGGAACGCCATAACTGTCATATCTATCAAGTTTCAACCTAGATCTTCTGATTTGCGCATTCGAATCGCCACAAACACCATTTGATTTGCTACAAACTTCATTCGATTCGGCACAAATATCATTCACTTATCCAAAAACCTCATTCGGTTTAGATAACAAATTATTTGCTCTCTAGAAAAATCATTTGCTTTGCTGCTAGAAGTTTTTTTTCGGCACAAATATCATTCGGTTTGGTCCAAACGTCATTCAATTTGCCACAAATGCCATTCGATTTGCTACAGACTTTATTCGGCTCGGCGCAAATATCATTTGATCTGCTAGAAAAACATCTTTCTATTCAATACAAACACAATTGGTAATAATTGATTATAACACTTTATTTTTTTTGAATTACTCATTCGAAAGAAAGATATTTCATTTGATTGAAACAAAATTTGATGAGTTATGAAAAAAGAATCACACTCACAAAAATTCATTTAGACAATTTTTTACCCATAATGCATTACAGCTAAGAAATCCAGCCGAGGTCACACAGATAAAAAAACATGGCGTCTCAAACCAGTTGTGTCATGGAAAATGTCTTAGAGAAACTTGGATTAAAGGGGCTACAAGAATCATTTTTAAAAGAGAAAATTACACCAAACATTGTTGGAAAGTTGACAGAATCAGATCTCCGTGAGCTTGGAGTAATTAATAATGGAGACATGATGAATTTAAGGATAGAATGTTTGAAATATGGCAACTCAGCTCCTGAAAAATGTCATGATTTTGTTGGTGCACCCAAATTCGAAATCCCAAAATCTGTTTTGGAAGCTCTTCTGCAAGATAATTTTACAATTAAAACTATCAGTTTGATGCTAAGCGTATCAGAAAGTACAATTTATCGAAGAATGCATGAATATGGGCTATCTAAAAGGAGTTTCACGAACGTAACAGATATTGAGTTAGAGGAAGAGGTGGGAAAGATAATAGAAGAGTACCCTCTTTGTGGCGAAAATATGATAAGAATGATTCTATCTGAGAATGGCATAAATATACAACGACAACGATTACGGGACTGTATCCATCATATTGATAGTGGGGGAGTGAAAAGTCGCAGAAAAGGAAAGCTACAAAGGAGAGTTTACAATGTGCAGGGACCTAACCACCTGTGGCACATCGACACTAATCATAAACTAATACGTTGGAAATTTGTGATATTTGGGGCAATAGATGGTTTTAGCCGTTTGCCAGTTTGCTTAGTGTGCAAAGACAATAACAAAGCTGAAACAATATTATCATGTTTTAGTGATGCTGTTAAGAATTATGGTCTGCCTAGTCGTGTACGTTCAGATAAAGGCAAAGAAAATATTTTAGTGGCTCAATACATGCTCGAAAGAAGAGGTCTTAATCGTGGCAGCATGATAACTGGCAAATCCACGCACAACCAAATAATTGAGAGGTTATGGAGGGACGTATATAATGGCGTTCTTGCTTTTTATTACGCTTTATTTTACTTCATGGAAGATAACGGTGTTTTGAACATATCCTTACCCTCGCACATTGCAGCACTACACTACGTCTTTTTACCTAAGATAAACAGCAAACTTGAGATTTGGAGAAATGCGTGGATTCACCATCGGATAAGAACTGTCAAGGCAAGCCCATTGCAACTATGGATAGGAGGTCAGTGCCAGAATCCTCAAGGTATCGACTTAGACCTTGATAACGTTGAACTCTATGGAATTGACGGAAATTTTTCACTGGATACTGAAGAAAGGGCAGATGATAGACCCATGTTTACCACACCTGTGCTGCTAAGTGATAACTGCCTTGAAGAGCTAAATCGTGAAATATCAGAAAGCATGCTGTCTATTGATCATGGAATTCCATCGGTACTTGCAGCAATTGAAATAATAGAAAAATATTTGTAACATAACTTAAGCATATATTTGTGCATCTTTTTATGAAAGAACAAAAGAACCATTTCTTCGTATAATGGATTTTATGTCACCGTGTGCTCATGTGACAAAACGCGATCATGACGAGTTTGTGGTGAAAACCTTGTTAATTCTGTTGCGTTTAGTAAAGTTTGGATTACGTGATGCCTCATTCTTTCATATGAAAACAAAAGACTTTTCTATGATCGCACCTTGTTATATGAAAACACTCTTATAACTAACAAATACAAGGGTAAGGTAAGAGAAATAAAAATATAAGAAAATAAAGGTAAAAGAATGTCACATGATTCTCATCTGTTTAAAACAAAAGATTGTGCTAGCTTCATGGTTGCAAAGACAATTTCACGCACAGCATAGAAGTGCGTATAACTTCGTACAATAATAAACCATAACCAAAATTTGTACTCAGTCAGTCAGCCAGTGAGACTTTTGGCATGATATTGTTGTTTCTTGTTTACAAAGTTCCGAAATAGGAATTTGTAAACGCAAAATCATATAAATTAAACAAGACATCGGTTGTTGGTACTTTTCTCTCTTGTGTCGGACGAGGTAAGACTAATGTGTTTGTACATGTCCTTGCAGTTGGAATAAAGCTTTCTGTAACCTCTGTAAATTTAAGGATTGGTTCGATACCAAATCCTAGGACAGGTTCGTCGTCAGCACAGGTTGCAAAACGCAAAATATGATTTAGAGTTACGAAACCTCTTCTTCCACCTAAACAACAAACAATAGCATTTTTGATAAACTGAGCAGATATGGATATGGCTGGGGGAGAGTGGAAGATCAGGGCGTTCTACATATTTCCAAGAATGCACTCAGTACAATTGAAAACAGCTGAAATCTTTTTATCCAAAACTCTTAACTATTCAAATAAAATAATCTCTTACTTGCTGCTTCTCGTAAATATTTTAGGTACTCCTTGTAAATTTCATTTTCAAATTGACGTGCATTGGACCCAACTTCACTGAATGAAGCGAAAGCAAGCTCGTGATTTTCTTTAATGTTAGTTTGTCACTTGAAGGACGAAATAAATGTTGAAAAATACGCAGCGCTCTGCAAACCTAATTGAGAAAGAAAATACATCAGCCTCCAAAATAAAGACAAAAGGTTTTCTTTATTTTGGGCTGTTCAGCAGGACATAAGAAGTACTGATCTATTCAGAATTCTAATCCTTATTTTCAACAGAAAAAAATCTGATTAATGAACGTATAGTATATATTACCTGATAAACACCCAGTTTAGATAGTCCTTTTCTCAGGGCACGTAAAGATGACTGGTAAGGAACATCAGCATGAAAAACTTCTGCAAGTACTTCTTCTTTCAAAAATTGAACTAGTGGCCCATTTTGTAACATGCTCAAACCTTCATAAATTTATAAAATACTTGGTAAAACATGAACTAAGTAACAATTTATATGAAAGTTGTATAGATTTTTTATTTTTTGCCATTATCTTTGCAAACATCAACAACTTAGAAAGATGTTATCAAATCAAATTTCACCTAAAATAACACCAATGGTTTCATAATCACTGTCACAGTTTTCTTTCAAACCATTTTCAAAGTATTCTTCCTTAATGTTCCTCAGGCAAAGGCGAAAGAATTCCTTCCTTGGACCACCCAGATCTTGTGCAACCTGCATTAAATAAATAAATCAAGGGTTCAAATAAGATTTATGAGATAAAATATGAAGCTTTGTCATGTTTCTGTTTGACGCAACAAATCTTTTAAATCTTCTTCAACTTTTCTCAAAATGTTCATATATAATTCTACTCTGTAATATTGTCCACTATTTTAGAAAGATTAAATAACAGAGATTAAAATAAAGCTTTTATTCAAAAGCCAGGTGTTGTTTTGCATTGCACTGCTACTAAATGAATTAGGGTTTTCTTACAAAAATATAAAGCTTAACTGAAATATCAACAAATAGAGAATATCTTCTACAAACCTCGTCATAAAATTGAACTTCTAAAGTTAACCGAACGTTGGATAAACTGCTGATTTCATCTAATGCCGTTTTGACGATTCCGCGTTGGCGTTCGAGCAGTGCAGTCGCGCTCTGGCTGGTTGTTGATGTAACTGAACGCAAGTATTAGTGGTAGTCAATCTTAAATGAACTACTCACCTATCATACCTATTACACTTTACTATAACACCTTCTTACGTACACAATGCCAAGACAAACCGATGTGCTCTTTGTAACTGAGCAAGCCATGAAAAATGAAATTGCATCACTCAAAAACTTCATAGATGAAATCGTCTGCAAGAAATCTGACGAACTCTTAAATCAGCTTGTCAAAGAAAATGAGAAACTAACATCAGAAGTAGAGTCCCTGAAAGAAGATCTCAGACTTCAGTCAGCTCGTATCATCAAATTGGAAAGAGAGAACTACAACACTCAACAATATGTAAGGAGAAACAATATTGAGGTTTGTGGTATTCCTGATGAAATTTCTCAAGATGATCTTGAAGGTAAAGTCATTCAAATTTGTGAAAAAATCGGTGTGAATATTGACCCTGATGACATTGAGGCCTGCCACAGGCTCAAGAAAGGCAAGAACTCTCAACCCAAGCGCACAATTGTCAGATTCAAAAGTAGGAAACATGTAAACTTGATTCATAGTAGCAAGAAAAAGCTGAAGGATGATGCTGTAAAAGGTAGCCTCTCACAAATCCAAATCTACAACAGACTCTACGTCAATGATAACCTTTGTCCCTATTTTGGATTCCTGTGGGGAAAATGTAAAAAGTTGTATGAAAATAAGCTGATTGCACGCTTTTGGACATATAACGGTGTGGTCAACATCTGCATTGACGAGAACGATACTCTTGAAAAAATTTTCCATTTACAAGACCTCCAATCTGTGTTTCCGGAATTTGATTTCTCACAGTAGCTCTTACTTATATATTATTTTCGTGTTTGAAATACTTTACTATGATACACGTTTGTTACATGAGATACCTCCACCCATTTTTTTGCTTTCTTTTAATCCAAAATGGCGGCATGTGTTGATGCATGTGAAGAAGGTGTTCTTCTTGTGTTGTGAATCTGTGTAAATCTTTTTTATCTTTAAACTACCATCTACTAATGCCAAGTAAAAGCAAAGGTAAGAAACCTAAATATCCATGCTCTATCTGTGAGAAAAACATTAATAATGGCTCTAATGCAATCTTTTGTAATTCTTGTAATCATTGGGTTCATCCTAAGTGCAATCTCTTGACTTCAAGAGATTTTGATTCGCTTATTAAGTCCGATGAAAATGAGGACTGGTTTTGTCTCAAGTGCTGCTCTGAGATCTTTCCTTTTGGGAAAAGCTTTTCGATTTTTGACTGTGATCAAAACAACTTCACACATTTGAATCCTGGAACTCATAAGCTTGTGAAAGCTTTTTCAAATATCGCAAACCTTGAACAGTTTACTGACATTGATGAGGATGAGACTCCCTATCTTAGCTATAACTGTAAATATTTTGACATTGATGAATTCAACTCAACTAATTTTAAACCTTCTGACCTCTCTTTTTTTCATCTTAATATTTCTTCTCTTTCTAAACATTTTGATAATTTTTGTACTCTTCTTGACTCCTTAAACTTTGATTTTAAGGTTATGGCAATTTCTGAGACTCGGATATTAAATACTTCAACTCTTAAAAACTTAGAAATCCCTGGGTATAAATTTTTTTCAAATCCAACCGAAGCTTCTGCAGGGGGTACTGGTTTATACATCTGTACTAGTCTCGTGTTCAAACCCCGCAAAGATCTTGCTGATTCGATATACATTCCAAGAAGTCTTGAATCTACTTTTGTGGAACTGTGTTTTGAGGGTCGGTCTAATGTTGTGGTTGGCTGTATCTACAACCATCCTCATCTTATCACACTTCAAGATTTTTTTTCAAAGTTTGAAAGTCTCTTAGAAAACGTAAATAGAGAAGGCAAACACATTGTTTTACTTGGAGACTTTAATTGTGATCTTTTGAAATCTGAATCAGATAATGACGTTTCACAGTTTCTTGATATTCTCTCTTCTGGATTTATTTCTCCTTCTATCTATCTACCAACTAGAATCACAACTACAACGCAGACTCTCATTGATAATATATTTTTTTCCCCTCATCCTAACCTGCCTACATTTAGTGGTAACTTAACCATTGGCATTTCAGATCATTTGCCACAATTTTTAATCATAGAAACTGATTTTCTTTCCAAAGTCAAGAAAAAATTTTACAAAGATTGGAAATCTTTTGACCAGGAGAATTTTGTACACGATTTTTTAGCCATTGATTGGAAATCTCGTCTAAAAATTTGCAAAAATAATCCTAGTGATTCTCTCACCACTCTGCTTGAAGGTATCAATGTTCTAGTGGATCAATACGTTCCTACAAAAAAGCTTACCAGGAAACAAATCAGGAGTAAGCCTTGGGTCACAGGAGGGATTAAAAATTCTATACGTCAACGTAATAAGCTTTTTAACTCTTTTGTTAAATGTAAAGACAATGAACGTAAAGCTGAACTTTATAACCAATATAAAATATATAGAAATAATATAGTTTCTCTTTTACGATCAAGTAAACTTAATTATTATAAAAAATATTTCTATAACAATACTAAGAACTCTAAAAAGATATGGAATGGCATAAAAGATATAATTAATATTCGTAACAAAAGTGCCTCGACTAACTTAACTCTAAATATCAATGGTAATGAAACATCTGATCCTAATTTAGTTTCTAATCATTTTAATGAATTTTTTTCAAGTATTGCCAAAGACATTAGAAACAAAATCCCAAACGCTATTCGTTCCCATCGCCATTTTTTAAAAAATAGTCCTCATAAGTCTTTTTTCTTCAAGCCAGTGAATTCTAATGAAATAATTAAGCTGATTAATTCCCTAGACTTATCTAAATCCGTAGGACCTAACAGCATTCCAACTAAAATTCTCAAGCTTCTTTGTAACGATATTTCTCCCATCTTAACAAAGATTTTTAATCTCTCCTTTGAAACTGGTTTATTCTTGACTCCGCTTAAAATCGCCAAAGTTATTCCTGTCTACAAAAACAAAGGTTCTCAATTTGATGCGACCAATTATCGTCCTATCTCTCTACTCTCAAATATTGACAAAATATTTGAGAAACTTGTTCATTCACGACTTGTATCTTTTTTTGATGCGAACAATCTAATTTTTAAAAATCAATTTGGCTTTAGAGCCAAGCACTCCACTGTGCACGCCCTTGTTAATCTTACAGAGCAAATACGATCCGCTCTTGATCTTGGTAAGCTAAGTTGTGGGATATTTATTGATCTACAAAAAGCATTTGATACTGTGGACCATGAAATTCTTCTGGCAAAACTTAATTTTTATGGAGTTAGGGGTATCACTAATCAATGGTTTCGTTCGTACCTTATTGGTAGGAAGCAGTTTGTTTCTATTCTTGATAATGTCTCATCTTCTCTAGATGTTGAATATGGTGTACCACAAGGCTCTGTCCTTGGTCCGCTTCTTTTTCTAATTTATATTAATGATATCCCTAATGCCTTTGAATTTGGCAAATCCTGTCTTTTTGCAGATGATACTAGTGTTTTATACTCTGATCAGAGTCCTGTGATCTTAGAAAATCAAATCAATCATGATTTGGTTAAGTTGGTAGATTGGCTGAATGCAAACAAAATTGCATTGAATGTAGCAAAGACCGAAGCCCTTCTCTTTAAGAATCCTAGAAAAACAGTCGATCATGACATTAGATTGATCCTCAATGACACTGAACTTAAACTTAAATCACATGCTAGATATCTTGGAGTGATTGTTGATGACTCGCTTTCTTTTTCTTTTCATTTAACCAATGTTAGTGCTAAACTTGGTCAAGCTAATGGAATCATCAGCCTTCTCACACATTACCTTCCTCCTAGTATTCTTACTTCAATCTACTATGCTCTTTTTAATTCACATCTAAGTTATGCTGCTCTTGTATGGGGCCAATCTCCTTCTGTCTCTTCAAGAATCCTTCTCCTTCAAAAGAAATGCATCCGACTTATTACTCATTCTCATTTTCTTGCTCACACTAAACCTCTGTTTAAAGCCTCTAAAATTCTTGAGTTTAAAGATATTGTTTTTTTTCAGACTCTAAATCTTGTACATCAAAGTCTTAACAAAACTTCTCCCTCAAGTATTCAAGAAACTCTCGGTCTTAGTTTCCTTAGTGATTCTCAGCGAACCAGGGGTCGTTCCATTGGAATTCTAGTAAGACCTTTAGTCAAAACTACTTCGTATGGTTTGCAGTCAATTCGTTATCGTTCAATTCTCAATTGGAATGGTCTTCAATTGCAGCATCGTGACACAAACCTTTCCATGCTTGGTTATGGGAAATTTAAATCACTTGTTAAATCATCACTATTAAGCCATTACTAAGATTTTTCTTACCTGATCATATACACATTACTGGCATTATTTTAATTTTATTTTAATTTTTTTTTTTTATTATTTATTTGTTTATTTATTTATTTATTTATTTTTTCGAAACTTTTGTTGTTGTATTTTACATATATACTCAGGTGGCTACCTCCTTAGATTAGTCTCGACTATATGGGGTAGTCTCCTGGCCTCTTATTCTTTTGAAACTTTGTAATTTGTCAGACACGTAATCTTTGGCAAATAAATTGAAATTGATTGATTGAAATTGATTGAAATTGATTGATTGATTGATTGATTTGTCTGTCTACAATAACAAAATTGGTTTCCCCATCCGGACAAACTGAATCATCTTCAACATCCAAAGGCCGTCCACAAACTACTTTTTTTTGCAATAACCTCAAAATTTCCACAGGATTGCTGTCGAAATCTTTATCGCGGCAAACTGATAAGACAGAATCAACAAGACTGTCAATGTCTTGACTTTGTTCTAAAATAAGTGCAGCTAAGATAAAAATAAGTAATATTATTAGCTTTCATAACCTTTAAACACATTAACTACCAGATTATTTTCTGTATATTGCATGACAAAACAGCATTTTGTTAGTTTAAACTTTATATATTGTTATAGAAGTTGAACTTGATAAAGATATGTAATATATCGAAAATTTGTTCAATAAAAATGTGTTTTACTTCGTTCACATATGTAAATAATCCAAACACATCACATGCACTGGCCATCTGTTTATTCTATATATTAGGTTATACCTGCAACAACTTCATTATCATCTAGAGCATCATCATCATTCTCAATGCATTGATCTTCATCTAAATTTAACAAAGAAATAGAAGTGAATGCTACTGACATGTTATAACTTGTTCCAACAAATAAATGTAATACAATGGTGTTAATGAAAAGGCTTGTTGAACATATCTATAGGAGTATTTTCATCCAACTATACTTATGAATACAAAGTGATGCCCTCCAAAATGTTACCTCTCAACAATACTTCATTAAAAGTATTTCCTACCTCATGCATTAGGTTACTTAGATATCTAAAAATATGTTTAAAATAATTTCCTTACCGGTAACAGCAAGATCATCCGTAATTTCTATGACATCTTTATTTGACGGAGTTTCTGTGTTCAAATCTGTTATGTTACTTCTATGTAACATATCTGGTGGCTTCCAATCAGAATCCGATGATGAAGAGTTATCATAAACAGAAGCTTGATGTGTTAAAAAGTGTTTTCGTAAAACATTTACAGGTACACGTTCATTACAAATTAAGAACATTTCCTGTCTTTCGGAACATTTTTCTTTGACTAAGGGCTTTAAGGTTAACGATTTTTGAATAGGTCGTATGTATATCTTAGTTTGACTACCACCAACTTTTTGTTTTAAAACACTTGTCTTTAAACTGCAATCAATGACTGATAAGTCCTTGCTATTGGGAAGGCATTGCATAATCTCAAATCCTCCACAGTCTTTAAGTTTTGGAAAGCCTTCAAAACTTAGAGGGTCACTGGGATCATTTAATAGATCAGATGAAAGTTTTTGGATAACCTCTTCTTCGTTGAATTCTAAGTTCAATCTGATCTTTCTTGGTCCAAGACCTGCTTTCGAGAGTTGCTGTTTTTCATAATTAGTTGGCACCTTGCATGCATATGTATTTGCGAGGCAGATAAAATGCACTGTCCAAAACTTTTCTGCTTTCCTCTGACTAGCTCTACCACTGTAAGATCTACTACTTACGGCCCTCCTTCCAGAACTTGGGCTAAATAACCTTACCAGTTGTTGATGATGGGAAGAAGAAGCAGAAGCAGAAGAAGAACAAGGAGTATTATTGTTGCTGCTGCTAGTAATGATGCTGCTTTTCTTGCATGCTTCCAATAAACGAATTCGGTCTCCCATTGCAAGAATCCCTAAATCTTTTAGATCATCATATTTCATTGAACTAATTGTTCTAATATCCACCTTCTCGTCTTCTACTACTAACGTTTTAATGAAGCTTTCCATTTTTAGATCTTTCAAGACGCTAGTTAGATCTGCCATCTTTGTTAACTAACATGCTTTGGAAAACCTTTGGAAAGTTATATGCCAATTGCACTCCATTTTAGCTCTCCTCCACCGAATGAATTTCCCTCGAATGAAAACTTATCATCGAAAGATATGAATGTTGCGAATCAAATAAGTTTTATCTATCGAATGAATTTTCTTCGAATGAATACTTATCATCGAAAGATATGAATGTTGCGAATCAAATAAATTTTCACTATCGAATAGTTTCTAAACAGAATCGAAAGATGGTTTTTCTAGAGAATCGCATAAAATTTCTGTTGACCGAATTGAATAAAGTTTCTTGCGAATGGCACTCGTGCCAAATCGAATGAAATTTCCTCCGAATGGAATGATTCTTCCGCCGAATCCAAAAGCGTTTTAGCAAATTTGTGTGGTTTTTCTCCATATCGAATAATTTCTATGCCAAACCAAATGAAGTTTTTGGCAAATCAAATTATCTATGCGCCAAATCGAATAATATTTTAGAACATGTAATATAACTTTTACTAGTTATGACAGTTATGGCGTTCCATAACAGGTTGATACGAGGTTATTGATTTGCCCTGAAACCGCTGTTAGATAATCTTGTAAATATTGGAGATTGTTTGTTTTTATTGTATTTTCAAAATGGCGAGCGTGGAAGCCATTTATCAATCATAGGATGCTGATAAAGCCTTAAAAGTGCATTCATTTTCTGTGGTTTGAATATAATCACAAAAATTAATGTCATGCAAATATAAAAAGCCACATGAGAACATACAAAGGACATTAATCAATTGACAAAATAGCCAACCTTCACCCTAGAAAATTTAACGCAATCTTTAAATACGCAGTTTTAAAATATAAATTGCATAGATTGGTACCAAACTTATCTTTTTTCACTTTGATGTAATCTTACAAAAAGCAACATTAATAGGAGGCATATAGGCAAACATACTCTCAAGATCATCCTGTTTGGCCATTGAAATCAATCTGCTAGCTTTCAAAATTTTTGCAAACGGGATTTATGGAGATTTTTGGGTACACTTTCTGGTTTGTTGACTCTTGGTCAGTTTAGCCTGTTTAAAAGGGTCGGTAAATTTTTCTTTATAGAAGACATGGTTTGGAGTGTTTTTGCGATGAACAACTGTTTTGATTGACGGAACAGATTTATAATTAAGCAATGCAGCAATTTGAATGAAGCTCTTAATGCTTCTTAATGATTGCACTTGTATTGCCATGAACGGATGTCTTTGGTTCACATTTGGTAGCATTTGCACCAACCCAAGTGGAGAAAATATCTCGACTGAAGAGAAGACCCTGTCAATTTGATTATGAATATTATCAACTTCTTGAATGCTGGAACGACTAGATTCACAAAACCTCTGTTCGATTATAACTATCTCTGTCGAAAAATAAACTCTTGAAGGACAGAGCAGACTTATAGCTGTTTCGATTTTGTGCAACGCACGAGTCAAACCAAAGTATAACGTTTTTAATTGCAGGATTATCTTTAAGAATTCCTTCCAATATTGACATTGTATTACTGGCAATGTCATTCCCTCCCTCTTCCAGTAAAGCTCCAAAGCACACAATACCCTTTCTTGTATGAAAAATATATATATGTATGGTGTTAGCTTTCTTTTTGTATTAAAAGTTTCCTACTTTAGAGTTTGGCAAGCTTATAACATTTGACAAACAACAGCTACCTTTTCATCTTTAATTTCACGAGCGTTTTTTCGATCAGCCCTGCTGTCATTTTTAGATGTAACGTGTCTGTTGTATTTTACTGTCAGCACATGACTTTTAAGGAAAAATTATAGTCTTTTTAAATTCCAAATTAAGATTTTGGAGTGCCCAAGCATCTCCAAGTGATATACACAGAAGTAACATAAAGGAAAATTGATGTTTTTCGTACTGTATAAAATATTTTTTGTCAGTTAAAGGTGAATTTGCAAGAGCATGGAGTTAAAACAAAATAGTTTTAATAAATATCACTTGTTTCGCTACTATTTTGTTCTATCTCCAATTGCAAACTTTCCCTGGAGGAGAGTGGGTACTAGCAAATTTGAAATAATTTTTGGTCAGGGATTCCAAATACGATGTATTCAAAATGTACCAAATAACTTTCCATAGAAAGGTTTCTTAAAGATATTGTGCGGTTAAGAAATTTAAAACTCAATTTTCTCAGTTTAAAGAAATTGGAGATAGAATAAAATAATTCTCACCTAACGATCGGCCGTTTACGATATTTGGAGCGCAACTTCAAATGTCTCAATGCTTCAAATGTTAAAAGTTATTGAACATGTTTAATGGTTTTCATAGGAAGGAATTTTATGCGGGTTACGACATCTTTATTCATATAGAATCCCGATGAACGAGGAAAATAAGCTTTCCAAAATGCCACCAAATCCAACGTCTATGAAATCAGCAAATTCTGATACATTATAACGTTGTTGGAACAAAGACTAACAGTAACGTAAATAGGTAAGTGAATCGAGTTGAAAATCAGGATTCAATCATGCAGAATTCAAGCGCTAGTTCCAACAGTTTCCACCGAAGTTCCAAAGTGTCAGTGCTTCGTCTCCAATTGAAAATCATTCAAACGATAAAGGTCATTACGCATGTTTGGGAGCTTGAAATAGAAGTAAAATAATCCAAGTAAAAACAAAATTATTAAAATTTTAAAATTGTAAAAAGCTTTTTGGCTTACGCCATCATCAGTTACATTAAAATGAGAAAATTTTACAGTTTTTTATTTACAAGTCAAAGAATAAGATAATTAAAGTTGATATTTATAAAAGAAAATGATAAAATGGGTTAATTACATTGGGAGAAAGGAATAAAAGGTATAAAATTTTTGCAAGCTATTATCAAGTCACGCCATTACAAAATAAATGTAGTTGCTGGGTCTCTTGTTGATTGTTTAATGATGCTCCCATTGTAAGAATAAAGGAAGCTTCGAGATTTCTACGTTCCCAGTAGTTGGTCGGAGCGTTCGTGATTACTTTCCAGTTGAAAAAGTGATCAGGGTGTGCCAATAGGTGTTTTGCTGGTTGCGAGTCTTTCTTTGGGTTTTCATGTTTCGCCCATCTTGTCTTAACGTTCCGGTTCGTTTCTCCTACATAGAACTCGCCACACGAACACGTTTCTTCGTATATTTTGCAGGAAACATAAGGATTGGTATCTTTTAGCTTGAAGAGGCTTTTTATTTTGCGTGTTTTCCATTTGATGTAAAGAGTGAAATGGTTGTTCGTAAATTGATAATAGCTTGCAAAATTTTTGTACCTTTTATTTCTTTCTCCCAATGTAATTAACCGATTTTATCATTTTCTTTTATAAATATCAACTTTAATTATCTTATTCTTTGACTTGTAAATAAAAAACTGTAAAATTTTCTCATTTTAATGTAACTGATGATGGCGTAAGCCAAAAAGCTTTTTACAATTTTAAAATTTTAATAATTTTGTTTTTACTTGGTTTGAGAAATGGCGAGCGTTTATAACACAAAATTCATACCTATGAGAGTCGCCGATACCTTTCGAGAGTTACGTATTTTGGCTTTGAAAATGCATAAAATTTGTTCAAGAATTGGTTTTATCCTCAAAGCTGTTAACTTGAATGTCACACCAAAGTTTGTTCAGATACGGGGTCAGTTCTTGTCACCAAATCTGAAGAATGAAACCGAAAGGAAATTACTTTTGGAGCATTTATCAAAGCACCGTTGTGAACTAAAGAATGTATGTTGCGAATTTAACACAAACCTCAAGACTTTGAAAATGAAATGTGGTAAGATATATTCACGAATCCTGATCGCCCGTTTAAGATTTTCTCTGTATGCACAACGTCTACAATCTTTCAAAACGAAAAACAAAAAGCTTCAAGACCTTGTTGAAAAATCGACCTTCAACCTAATAAACTACACTGTGCCTATTGTCAACTTGTCAGAAACCATCTTGTCAACCATGGAACGTCACCAGTTGTCGTACGGTTTAGACCACAGCTTCGTGGATAAAAAAAATAAGCACGTTAAAAAACTACTTGCTGCCAATATCGAATGCGTCGTTCATAAAGTGACACCTAAAGTTGAACCTTCGAAACGTGAACAATTCCATGAATTCTTGAGAGCATACACAGACTTATTTACGAACAATATACACTCTACGAAAGATTATACTTATCATAATCTAAAAAGGCTGATACGAGACGAAAACTTGGCAGTAGTACCAGGTGACAAAGATTCTTGTGTATTGATATTGAAGAGAGAAGACTACAACATGAAGATGCAACAAATGATTGATGACGGAATCGAAAAAAGTGTTTACGCCCCAGCGTTGGATGATACACTACACGAAGTTGAATTATTTCAAAAATTCCTGTGGCGAAACTTTCGAGATCATAAAGATTATAAAGCTATGTGGCCGACTGCAAATCAACCAGCACGTCTATATGGAACCTGGAAAGCGCATAAATTTGACCAATTAAGTGAAATTAACATTGATGAGTTGAAGTTCCGTCCAATAATATCTCAGACAGGAACGTTAACCTACAAAGCTGCACAAGTTATTTCGAAGTATCTTGAACCACTTTGTAGCAATAACCAATACATCATTCGTAACACCCAGGACTTCCCAAAAATGTTTTTGGAACAAGAAGATCTCAACGATAATGGAGAGTACGTATCTTATGATGTGGAGTCATTGTTCACTAACATCCCGGTCAAAGAAACAATCAATTGTATCCTTTTTTTATTATTATTTATTATTAAAATTTATTTAACGTCAATTAGAAATATACAAAAATAAAAAGAAGTTAAAAAAATGTCGTCTCTCCGATGAAATGCAGTAATACATTTCAAAGGAGAGTACAACTAGCCCAATTCGGCTAATTAAAATTGACGGTCAAAAATTAAAAACAATGATAAAAAACTCATATTTTATCTCCTTTAAGTAAAATAGTACCTTTGTGCACACAGACGGCATTTACAGCTAAGATCGGGCAAGGTTCTTATTGAAGACGAGAAGGTACTAAGATTTTTCGCTTCCCTGACACTAGTGGGGAGTTCATTCCACAGGTTTGCTCCTATATATGACACTGTCTGTAATCCGTGACGTGTAGTTCGAACAGTTTTTCGAACCAAGTCACACTGACGCCTAGTTTTGTAGGGGATATCCTCCTTGAAATTGAAAACGTTCTTCATATAAGAAGGGTTGAGACCTGTTTTAGTCTTATACACTTCTTTCAGGAGAACCTCACAATTTCTTCGATGAATGCATACATGTGGACTATCACAACAAATTTTCTCCATGTTATTTTGCATCCTCTGAAGCCTCTGAAGATTCCCCTTCCCAGCAAAAGACCAAATGAGAGAACAATAAGACAGTTCAGAAGATACAAAAGAATTTGCAGCAACCTTACGCTGAAAGGTTGAAAAATATGGTGAAATTCGCTTCAAGGCACCAATTTTGGCTCTGACTCTCTTGCACAGTGAATCAACATGCTTCCTGTAAGAGAGTTTGTTGTCAATAATGATGCCTAGAAGTTTCACCTCTTGTACTTCTTTCAAAATAAAGTTGTCTATATTTAAATAAAAATCAGAGTCATACTTTTTCTTAAAACCTTTAAGAACAATAAGTTTGCATTTGGAAGGATTCAACTGTAGTCCATTATCCTTATACCATGATGAAACGATGGACATGTTGTCATGCAAACATCTCATAACGGCAGAAGGATCCTTGCCATAAGTATACAACGTATTATCATCTGCATAGTTGCAAATAAAAACATGAGGATCAGAAAGAAACATAAAAAGGTCGTTTATATATATATTAAATAACAGTGGCCCAAGTATAGATCCTTGGGGCACACCCATCAAAATATCTTTGGTTGTACTATAATTATTTCCTACACATACGTACTGAGACCTGCACTGTAGATAACTTTGGACATAACGTAGTGCAGGTTTAGAAAATCCGTAGGCATATAATTTCGCCAACAGAAGCTCGTGATTAATACAATCGAAAGCTTTTGAAAGGTCCATTAATATACCTCCGACAACATCTCCTTTATCTAATGCACTATGCCATTTTTCGATCATAGAGAGTAGAGCATGCTGAGTACTATATTGAGACCTGAAACCAGATAGAAGTGGAGACAGCTTGGAAGACATAAAGTCAGAAATATCATTATACATTTTTCTTTCATAAACCTTTGAAAAATTTGGCAATAAACTAATAGGCCTATAATTTTCTTTTTTCGTCTTTTCACCTTTCTTGAATACAGGAGTCACGTGGGCTTCTTTCATACTTTCTGGAAAAATACTCGTTTCACAGCTGTTGTTATATAATTTCGTCAACACTTCATTATAAAAATCAATATTTTCTTTCACCAGTTTAGTCGGTAGATCATTTCGAGGTGTCGATTTCTTTGTATCTAATTTCTCGATATACTTTTTCATTTCACTTTCGTCAACACGGCTAAAGTTGAAACTCGTACCAACAGGAAATGCATTTTCAATAGCAATTATACTTGGATGTGATTTATGCTCATGAATAATTCTATCAATATCATCTTCAAAAGCACAGTCAGCACTCAGTTCTTTTGGTATGTTATTAATATCTAGAGTACTAGTAATAGAGACGAAATAATCATTCATCACTTCGGCAATTTTCTGGTCATCAGTCACAATATTTTTGTCTTCAATCAATATGTTCAATTTTTCGCATAATGATTTATCATTGAAGATTGGTTTTACATTGCGCCAGAACTTTTTTTGATCGTTTAAAATCTTCATATTCAAGGATGAAAATAAGTCATTTCTTGCTTGCCGTATAAGTTTCGTACACTTATTTCTCTGGATTTTGAAATTCACCCAATTGATTGCAGTCGGACATTTGTTGTATTTATTTCGAGCTTTGGATCTTATCATAATTTCTTTACGTAATCTTTTGTTCATGAAAGGAGCATCATTACTCCTCACATACTTTTTCTTCAATGGGAGATGTTTATTCACAATTTCATTAAATTTATGTTGAAAATTATCAACATCAAAATCATTCGATTGCTGGATTGTTTTCACCATATTTTGTATATCAGACTCAAACAGCTTTTTGTTGAATTTATTGTAGGATCGATAATGTAATATTCTTGGTTTATTTTTAGGTGGTCGTTTATTCAGGACAGTCACTGTCAGTTGATGAAAGTCCGAAAGACCAGTCTCTAAGACAGACGTTTTTACAAAATTCGCCTTGTTTGACACCCATATGTGGTCAATTATAGATGGATTATTAATCGATTTGAAACATGTTGGTTCCTTCACAATCATTTTTAAACCTTGATCATTTTTGAAATTGTCAAGACAATTATCGTGGATATCAATATTGAAATCACCCAAAATTATCACATTCTCATAGTCAAAGTCATCCAATACGTCTTCAAGTTGAGAGATGAAATTTTTTGGTGAATGAGATGGTGGTTTATACAATCCAACAATTAACCACTTTTGTGATCGTATATTCAATTCGATACATATAACTTCCAAGCTATCAGCATGTCGAGTATTTTCCAGTTTGGTGCATATTAAGTTCTCCTTCACATATAACATTAACCATCCTCCATTTTTATTGCGATCACATCTGAATGGGGCATGATAACCATCCATTTTAAATTGTGAGTTAGTGAAAGAATTATCCAGCTTTGTTTCAGATATTAAAAACACATCGATGTTGTCACGAAACATTGCATCCATTTGACTAAATTTATTTCTGACAGAGTTTATATTAAGGTGTCCTATTAATATCTTTTCTGGATATTTCCCCTTCAGAAGATTCAATGGGTTTGAAATAGTTTCCTTACTGCTATCTATTTGCTGTGGGTTGCCATCAGTGTATGCACTCCATCAACATTTTTCAATAGCTTTCACCAAGTCTTGAGATAAAACCTTTGTTCCTTTCTTATTCAAGTGAAGTTTGCTATTGTTGAGGTGAAGTGTTGGTTCTATGTTATCATGGATTATAAAATGAATGTTGCGTTCATTACACATCTTCTTCAAATTTTCATTTACACCTTTCACTTTCCCAGCCCATTTGTCATTCCTGGTAATGATGCTTGAGATTGAAATCCTTGTATTGTCATTGGTTGATGACATGACAAGATCGATAATGTCTTGTGAAATTTCTGAAGGTACTTTATTTGATGATAGATCGTTGGTACCAACGTGAAGAATAATGTTTTTGGGTTTCAAGTCTAAAGTCGGTTTTATATAATCCTTCATGCATGTAGTTTTAGCACCCGGAAAGCACTTCACTCTTACGTTTGAAGATCCGAGATTTTGCGACATTTTAAAACCATTGATGTTTTTCAATCACCAATAATAACAGTATCAATTTCTGAGGGTTGATTTGCACAATCATCTCCATAGTCGGCTATTTTTTCTAATCGTTTACGTAGAGATAATCTATCAGTACTGTGATGGAACCTTTCTTTGTGTGATTTTCTTACTAAGTTTAATTGTTCATCAAGGTTTTTGCTATCATTTCGTGCAGTTCTTATAACATTATTTTGAGATTTAAATTGTTCATATTTACTTTTATGTTTCAGACGAACTGTATTCAATTGATCGATTATCTTTTTATCTTTTTCTGTTGTTTCTTTTATTAGAAAAGACGATGTATTTAAATATTCGCTAATGGCTGGATCAGCGTGTTCTTTGTCTCCAGGGAGAGATTCTTGAAGATGTTGTAATTTTTGAACATTATTAATTTGTTCCTCCCGTGAGGAGAAAATTGGCTCGATTTGCAACAGTGATTTTGCTTATCAAAACACGAAACCAAAACATCTAAAAAACCGGTCAATTCCTGGAGTTGTTTTTTAAGGAACTCTTTATCCGCATCATTGTTTGCATTTTCCAGTTTGAATATTCTGTCATTTTGATAGGTGTTGTTATCGTGAATACACTGGTTCACATCTTTGATAAGTTCCGTTCTCATATTTTCCAATTTACTATCGATATCCATATTACTACCAGGAATCGTTCGTTCAACAACTTTTAATTCAATATCGTTTAATAAAACAATTTCATCCATAAAACCTTCAACTTTCCGCTTTTTTATTCTTCGGTTTCCCGTTGAAACTTGGTTATTCTTATTTTCATTAACTTTGAGAGCGTCCGCCATCTTGACCATCTTGACCATCTTGACCAGTCGAGTCGGTGTAACATATGATGAGATGAGATCTATGTCAAGAACATCTGTATGACCAAATTAGAGAAAGAAAACATCGAACCACAAAAGCCAAAATTCTATCGACGATTTGTAGATGACATCCTTACTCGATGTTTTAAAGACCAACCTGACACCCTCTTTGATACCCTGAACACCTACCATCCAAATCTTCGTTTCACCTGTGAAATAGATCCGGAAAAATTCTTGGACAGCAAAATCGTAAAACAAAACAACACCTTTAAAACCGAAGTTTACCGAAAAGAAACCAAACTAACTGCTCATTGGTCATCGCAGATCCCAAAAAAGTACAACAGGAATGCTATCAACGGTGACTTGTCGAGAGCTAAAACTATGTCTTCCGATTTTCGAAAAGAAAAGAAAGTAATCTTCAAAAAGTTCCAGGATGCGGGTTTTCCAGATCGTTTTACCGCTAGTGTTTTCCGGAATTTTGATGAAAACGTTTGAAGAAACAAAGAGAAGAAGAAGTCGATTTCATTATACCACCCAACTTTTTCGAAGAAAAGAATCCGACCCTTTTCATTGAAATCCCTTATTGTGAAAAGAATGAATCTCTCTCCAAGCGTTTTATAAGCAAATTCAATCAATTTACGAACAACCATTTCACTCTTTACATCAAATGGAAAACACGCAAAATAAAAAGCCTCTTCAAGCTAAAAGATACCAATCCTTATGTTTCCTGCAAAATATACGAAGAAACGTGTTCGTGTGGCGAGTTCTATGTAGGAGAAACGAACCGGAACGTTAAGACAAGATGGGCGAAACATGAAAACCCAAAGAAAGACTCGCAACCAGCAAAACACCTATTGGCACACCCTGATCACTTTTTCAACTGGAAAGTAATCACGAACGCTCCGACCAACTACTGGGAACGTAGAAATCTCGAAGCTTCCTTTATTCTTACAATGGGAGCATCATTAAACAATCAACAAGAGACCCAGCAACTACATTTATTTTGTAATGGCGTGACTTGATAATAGCTTGCAAAAATTTTATACCTTTTATTCCTTTCTCCCAATGTAATTAACCCATTTTATCATTTTCTTTTATAAATATCAACTTTAATTATCTTATTCTTTGACTTGTAAATAAAAAACTGTAAAATTTTCTCATTTTAATGTAACTGAAGATGGCGTAAGCCAAAAAGCTTTTTACAATTTTAAAATTTTAATAATTTTGTTTTTACTTGGTTTGAGAAATGGCGAGCGTTTATAACACCAGTAAAATAATGTTTGTTGCAAAACCTTGTTTGATTTGGAATCATCGTAAATAAATTGCGTCATAAATCTCCTTTTATACCATTAAATACGTTCAATATGTAGGATGCCATTTTTGTAGAGCAGATTGATTTGAATAAAGTGACTCATTAACAAACTAGATGTATGTTCCTAATGTTTACAATATTTGGAGCGCACCATCAAATGTCTCTATGTTTCAATTCTTACAAGTTATTGGACATGTTTAATGGTTTTGATAGAAAGGAATTTAAGCGGGCTAGGACATCTGAATTCATATAGAATCCTAATGAACAAGGTAAATTAGCTCTCCAAAACGCCACAAAATCTCACGTGTATGAAATCAGCAAATTCTGATACACTGTAACGTTGTGGAAACAACGACTAACAGTAACATAAATAGGTAAGTGAATCGAGTTGAAAATCAATTCTGAAACTAATGACTTCTAATGAAGGAAATAGCGATGATCTGTAGTCAACAATCGAGTTATTTCTCCAAATTTAATAATACTGCTGCCACGTGCTAATTACAATATTTGGAGCACAACTTCAAATGTCTCTATGTTTCAATTCTTATATGTTATTCAACATGTTTAATGGTTTTGATAGGAAGGAATTTTATGCGGGTTAGGACATCTGAGGTCATGTGGAATCCTAATGAGCAAAGAATTAGCTCTCCAAAACGCCACAAAATCTCATGTGTATGAAATCAGCAAATTCTGATACATTGTAACGTTGTTGGAACAACGACTAACAGTAACATAAATAGGTATATGAATCGAATTGAAAATGAGGATTCAATCATGCAGGATTCAAGCGCTATTTCCAACATTTCGGATCGAAGTTCTAAAGTGTCAGTGCTTCGTCTCCAATTGAAAATCATTCAGACGATATAAGGTCATTACGCAAGTTTGAGAGATTGAAATAGAAGTAAAATAATGTTTGTTGCGAAAGATTATTTGATTTGGAATCATCGTAAATAAATTGCGTCAAAAGTCTCCTTTTATAAGGTTAAATACGTTCAATATGTAGGATGCCTATTTTGTAGAGCAGACTGATTTGAATAAGGCGACTCATTAACAAACTAGATCTATGTTCTTAGTGGAAATTTCAACAAGGGCGTTTTGCTTTTGAGAGTTTCCACATAGATTTACATGTTAGCTAGTCTTTACAATTGTGGTATCGTCTCCGTCCATTACAAGAAAATGCAAAGGCACAGGCGAGGCTTGAACTCGCGATCTTCGGTTTACGAGACCGACGCCTTACCACTTGGCCACTGCGCCTTGAGTTATCTAAAAGTGCCAAAATTCATAAATTGATCTCTGATTTCTCAAATGGAACAATTCCTGCTTCTTCTTTTCAAACGATTTTCAATTCTGAAACTAATGACTTCTAATCAAGGAAATAGCGATGATCTGTAGTCAGCAATCGAGTTATATCTCCAAATTTAATAATATTGCCGCCATCTGCTGTTTACAATATTTGGAGCGCAACTTCAAATGTCTTTATGTTTCAATACTTAAATGTTAATTGAACATGTTTAATGGTTTTGATAGGAAGGAATTTTATGCGGGTTAGGACATCTGAGGTCATGTGGAATCCTAATGAGCAAAGAATTAGCTCTCCAAAACGCCACAAAATCTCACGTGTATGAAATCAGCAAATTCTGTTACATTGTAACGTTGTTGGAACAACGACTAACAGTAACATAAATAGGTAAGTGAATCGAGTTGAAAATCAGGATTCAATCATGCAGGATTCAAGCGCTATTTCCAACATTTCGGATCGAAGTTCTAAAGTGTCAGTGCTTCGTCTCCAATTGAAAATCATTCAGACGATATAGGTCATTACGCATGTTTGAGAGCTTGAGATAGAAGTAAAATAGCGAAAGCTTATTTGATTTGGAATCATCGTAAATAAATTGCGTCAAAAATCTCCTTTTATAAGGTTAAATACGTTCAATATGTAGGATGCCTATTTTGTAGAGCAGACTGATTTGAATAAGGCGACTCATTAACAAACTAGATCTATGTTCTTAGTGGAAATTTCAACAAGGGCGTCTTGCTTTTGAGAGTTTCCACATAGATTTACATGTTAGCAAGTCTTTACAATTGTGGTATCGTCTCCGTCCATTACAAGAAAATGCAAAGGCACAGGCGAGGCTTGAACTCGCGATCTTCGGTTTACGAGACCGACGCCTTACCACTTGGCCACTGCGCCTTGAGTGCCAAAATTCATAAATTGATCTCTGATTTCTGAAACGGAACAATTTCTGGTTCTTCTTTTCAAACGATTTTCAATTCTGAAACTAATGATTTCTAATCAAGGAAATAGCGATGATCTGTAGTCAGCAATCGAGTTATATCTCCAAATTTAATAATATTGCTGCCATCTGCTGTTTACAATATTTGGAACGCAACTTCAAATGTCTTTATGTTTCAATTCTTAAAAGTTATTGAACATGCTTAATGGTTTTGTTAGGAAGGAATTTTATGCGGGTTAGGACATCTGAGGTCATGCGGAATCCTAATGAGCAAAGAATTAGCTCTCCAAAACGCCACAAAATCTCTTGTGTATGAAATCAGCAAATTCTGTAGCATTGTAACGTTGTTGGAACAACGACTAACAGTAACATAAATAGGTAATTGAATCGAGTTGAAAATGAGGATTCAATCATGCAGGATTCAAGCGCTATTTCCAACATTTCGGATCGAAGTTCTAAAGTGTCAGTGCTTCGTCTCCAATTGAAAATCATTCAAACGATATAAGTCATTACGCAAGTTTGAGAGATTGAAATAGAAGTAAAATAATGTTTGTTGCGAAAGATTATTTGATTCGGAATCATCGTAAATAAATTGCGTCAAAAGTCTCCTTTTATAAGGTTAAATACGTTCAATATGTAGGATGCCTATTTTGTAAAGCAGACTGATTTGAATAAGGCGACTCATTAACAAACTAGATGTATGTTCTTAGTGGAAATTTCAACAAGGGCGTCTTGCTTTTGAGAGTTTCCACATAGATTTACATGTTAGCAAGTCTTTACAATTGTGGTATCGTCTCCGTCCATTACAAGAAAATGCAAAGGCACAGGCGAGGCTTGAACTCGCGATCTTCGGTTTACGAGACCGACGCCTTACCACTTGGCCACTGCGCCTTGAGTTATCTAAAAGTGCCAAAATTCATAAATTGATCTCTGATTTCTCAAATGGAACAATTCCTGCTTCTTCTTTTCAAACGATTTTCAATTCTGAAACTAATGACTTCTAATCAAGGAAATAGCGATGATCTGTAGTCAGCAATCGAGTTATATCTCCAAATTTAATAATATTGCCGCCATCTGCTGTTTACAATATTTGGAGCGCAACTTCAAATGTCTTTATGTTTCAATACTTAAATGTTAATGAACATGTTTAATGGTTTTGATAGGAAGGAATTTTATGCGGGTTAGGACATCTGAGGTCATGTGGAATCCTAATGAGCAAAGAATTAGCTCTCCAAAACGCCACAAAATCTCACGTGTATGAAATCAGCAAATTCTGTTACATTGTAACGTTGTTGGAACAACGACTAACAGTAACATAAATAGGTAAGTGAATCGAGTTGAAAATCAGGATTCAATCATGCAGGATTCAAGCGCTATTTCCAACATTTCGGATCGAAGTTCTAAAGTGTCAGTGCTTCGTCTCCAATTGAAAATCATTCAGACGATATAGGTCATTACGCATGTTTGAGAGCTTGAGATAGAAGTAAAATAGCGAAAGCTTATTTGATTTGGAATCATCGTAAATAAATTGCGTCAAAAATCTCCTTTTATAAGGTTAAATACGTTCAATATGTAGGATGCCTATTTTGTAGAGCAGACTGATTTGAATAAGGCGACTCATTAACAAACTAGATCTATGTTCTTAGTGGAAATTTCAACAAGGGCGTCTTGCTTTTGAGAGTTTCCACATAGATTTACATGTTAGCAAGTCTTTACAATTGTGGTATCGTCTCCGTCCATTACAAGAAAATGCAAAGGCACAGGCGAGGCTTGAACTCGCGATCTTCGGTTTACGAGACCGACGCCTTACCACTTGGCCACTGCGCCTTGAGTGCCAAAATTCATAAATTGATCTCTGATTTCTGAAACGGAACAATTTCTGGTTCTTCTTTTCAAACGATTTTCAATTCTGAAACTAATGATTTCTAATCAAGGAAATAGCGATGATCTGTAGTCAGCAATCGAGTTATATCTCCAAATTTAATAATATTGCTGCCATCTGCTGTTTACAATATTTGGAACGCAACTTCAAATGTCTTTATGTTTCAATTCTTAAAAGTTATTGAACATGCTTAATGGTTTTGTTAGGAAGGAATTTTATGCGGGTTAGGACATCTGAGGTCATGCGGAATCCTAATGAGCAAAGAATTAGCTCTCCAAAACGCCACAAAATCTCTTGTGTATGAAATCAGCAAATTCTGTAGCATTGTAACGTTGTTGGAACAACGACTAACAGTAACATAAATAGGTAATTGAATCGAGTTGAAAATGAGGATTCAATCATGCAGGATTCAAGCGCTATTTCCAACATTTCGGATCGAAGTTCTAAAGTGTCAGTGCTTCGTCTCCAATTGAAAATCATTCAAACGATATAAGTCATTACGCAAGTTTGAGAGATTGAAATAGAAGTAAAATAATGTTTGTTGCGAAAGATTATTTGATTCGGAATCATCGTAAATAAATTGCGTCAAAAGTCTCCTTTTATAAGGTTAAATACGTTCAATATGTAGGATGCCTATTTTGTAAAGCAGACTGATTTGAATAAGGCGACTCATTAACAAACTAGATGTATGTTCTTAGTGGAAATTTCAACAAGGGCGTCTTGCTTTTGAGAGTTTCCACATAGATTTACATGTTAGCAAGTCTTTACAATTGTGGTATCGTCTCCGTCCATTACAAGAAAATGCAAAGGCACAGGCGAGGCTTGAACTCGCGATCTTCGGTTTACGAGACCGACGCCTTACCACTTGGCCACTGCGCCTTGAGTTATCTAAAAGTGCCAAAATTCATAAATTGATCTCTGATTTCTCAAATGGAACAATTCCTGCTTCTTCTTTTCAAACGATTTTCAATTCTGAAACTAATGACTTCTAATCAAGGAAATAGCGATGATCTGTAGTCAGCAATCGAGTTATATCTCCAAATTTAATAATATTGCCGCCATCTGCTGTTTACAATATTTGGAGCGCAACTTCAAATGTCTTTATGTTTCAATACTTAAATGTTAATGAACATGTTTAATGGTTTTGATAGGAAGGAATTTTATGCGGGTTAGGACATCTGAGGTCATGTGGAATCCTAATGAGCAAAGAATTAGCTCTCCAAAACGCCACAAAATCTCACGTGTATGAAATCAGCAAATTCTGTTACATTGTAACGTTGTTGGAACAACGACTAACAGTAACATAAATAGGTAAGTGAATCGAGTTGAAAATCAGG
The DNA here is from genome assembly GCA_027922465.2 of Turritopsis dohrnii. Lineage (NCBI taxonomy): Eukaryota > Metazoa > Cnidaria > Hydrozoa > Anthoathecata > Oceaniidae > Turritopsis > Turritopsis dohrnii. The sequence continues at coordinate 2,338 of BQMF02000549.1, read as the reverse complement.
ATTCAATCATGCAGGATTCAAGCGCTATTTCCAACATTTCGGATCGAAGTTCTAAAGTGTCAGTGCTTCGTCTCCAATTGAAAATCATTCAGACGATATAGGTCATTACGCATGTTTGAGAGCTTGAGATAGAAGTAAAATAGCGAAAGCTTATTTGATTTGGAATCATCGTAAATAAATTGCGTCAAAAATCTCCTTTTATAAGGTTAAATACGTTCAATATGTAGGATGCCTATTTTGTAGAGCAGACTGATTTGAATAAGGCGACTCATTAACAAACTAGATCTATGTTCTTAGTGGAAATTTCAACAAGGGCGTCTTGCTTTTGAGAGTTTCCACATAGATTTACATGTTAGCAAGTCTTTACAATTGTGGTATCGTCTCCGTCCATTACAAGAAAATGCAAAGGCACAGGCGAGGCTTGAACTCGCGATCTTCGGTTTACGAGACCGACGCCTTACCACTTGGCCACTGCGCCTTGAGTGCCAAAATTCATAAATTGATCTCTGATTTCTGAAACGGAACAATTTCTGGTTCTTCTTTTCAAACGATTTTCAATTCTGAAACTAATGATTTCTAATCAAGGAAATAGCGATGATCTGTAGTCAGCAATCGAGTTATATCTCCAAATTTAATAATATTGCTGCCATCTGCTGTTTACAATATTTGGAACGCAACTTCAAATGTCTTTATGTTTCAATTCTTAAAAGTTATTGAACATGCTTAATGGTTTTGTTAGGAAGGAATTTTATGCGGGTTAGGACATCTGAGGTCATGCGGAATCCTAATGAGCAAAGAATTAGCTCTCCAAAACGCCACAAAATCTCCTTGTGTATGAAATCAGCAAATTCTGATAGCATTGTAACGTTGTTGGAACAACGACTAACAGTAACATAAATAGGTAATTGAATCGAGTTGAAAATGAGGATTCAATCATGCAGGATTCAAGCGCTATTTCCAACATTTCGGATCGAAGTTCTAAAGTGTCAGTGCTTCGTCTCCAATTGAAAATCATTCAAACGATATAAGGTCATTACGCAAGTTTGAGAGATTGAAATAGAAGTAAAATAATGTTTGTTGCGAAAGATTATTTGATTCGGAATCATCGTAAATAAATTGCGTCAAAAGTCTCCTTTTATAAGGTTAAATACGTTCAATATGTAGGATGCCTATTTTGTAAAGCAGACTGATTTGAATAAGGCGACTCATTAACAAACTAGATGTATGTTCTTAGTGGAAATTTCAACAAGGGCGTCTTGCTTTTGAGAGTTTCCACATAGATTTACATGTTAGCTAGTCTTTACAATTGTGGTATCGTCTCCGTCCATTACAAGAAAATGCAAAGGCACAGGCGAGGCTTGAACTCGCGATCTTCGGTTTACGAGACCGACGCCTTACCACTTGGCCACTGCGCCTTGAGTTATCTAAAAGTGCCAAAATTCATAAATTGATCTCTGATTTCTCAAATGGAACAATTCCTGCTTCTTCTTTTCAAACGATTTTCAATTCTGAAACTAATGACTTCTAATCAAGGAAATAGCGATGATCTGTAGTCAGCAATCGAGTTATATCTCCAAATTTAATAATATTGCTGCCATCTGCTGTTTACAATATTTGGAGCACAACTTCAAATGTCTTTATGTTTCAATTCTTAAATGTTATTGAACATGTTTAATGGTTTTGATAGGAAGGAATTTTATGCGGGTTAGGACATCTGAGGTCATGTGGAATCCTAATGAGCAAAGAATTAGCTCTCCAAAACGCCACAAAATCTCACGTGTATGAAATCAGCAAATTCTGATACATTGTAACGTTGTTGGAACAACGACTAACAGTAACATAAATAGGTAAGTGAATCGAGTTGAAAATGAGGATTCAATCATGCAGGATTCAAGCGCTATTTCCAACATTTCGGATCGAAGTTCTAAAGTGTCAGTGCTTCGTCTCCAATTGAAAATCATTCAGACGATATAGGTCATTACGCATGTTTGAGAGCTTGAAGTAGAAGTAAAATAATGTTTGTTGTGAAAGCTTATTTGATTTGGAATCATCGTAAATAAATTGCGTCAAAAATCTCCTTTTATAAGGTTAAATACGTTCAATATGTAGGATGCCTATTTTGTAGAGCAGACTGATTTGAATAAGGCGACTCATTAACAAACTAGATCTATGTTCTTAGTGGAAATTTCAACAAGGGCGTCTTGCTTTTGAGAGTTTCCACATAGATTTACATGTTAGCTAGTCTTTACAATTGTGGTATCGTCTCCGTCCATTACAAGAAAATGCAAAGGCACAGGCGAGGCTTGAACTCGCGATCTTCGGTTTACGAGACCGACGC